>MU551582.1:64228-166074 GCA_024362625.1 Silurus asotus
ACACACACACACACACACACACACACACACGCACACACACACACACACACACACACACACTTCCTTTTCTTTGGTTTCTATTTTTCTGTAGCAATTTCTTTTGTACATTCTAAAATATTACTAGTAATAACTTTTTTAAATGAAACTATATATATATAATATTTTAGTACTTTAGTAGCATTTCTAAATTGTATTTGATGTGTAATTCTAGTCATTTTTAATGTGTAATAATTCTTGATAAAACTTGTTTTACTTTAATTTACTGATGATTCTGATCAGCTTCAGTAAAAGCACTGATCGATGCAGTACTGCCTCCTGCAGGACTATAGTTCAAATTACAGTTTTATATTTAATCTAGGTTTTTTGCATTTTCATATGATAATTATTTATTTTATAATCATACAGAATTACATGAAAAATGTCCTTATAACGTATCAATCTGCACTCATGACCAAATCATAGAGATTAAAGCTGAGGTTTGTATAAAATCTCTAAATGCATTCTGGGAATTTATTGAGAGGAGAAACTACCTGTTAAATAAACAAATAGACATAATTACGGAAATTTATATTAAAATGTAATATCCACATTAATTACCATAACATTCTTCATTAAATAAAGTTATTGAGAGCTTTTGTGTGTAAAGATCAAAGCAAATAAACTAAAACGATAAACTATTGCAAATACATCGCTTTAAAATTCATCTTTTCCCTAAAACAGTAGGCGCAGTGATTAGAGCTGGAAAAGGTATGGAGTCTTTATGGTTTTTGAGACACATGCTCATTTTGTTTCTATACAGCAAATTCAGCAAAAAAACAAAAACACAAGAATTGGACAGTGAATTTCAGGAAGAAAGTTCTGTGGAGTCCAAATGGGAGATTTGTGTTTCTACCAGAAGAACTTGTGTAAGTGGGAGAACAGGAGAGAAGATGTGATCAGACCCCCTCACCCTCACACTCACACATGGTTTGGGGTTGTTTTGGAGCAGAGAAGGTTGGAACTTATTCTGGGCAGTCTAAGGAATCCTCAACAAACATGGCTTCCATTCCATTTTTCAACACCACACAATTCCATCTGGACTTTTGTTCTCTATTCTTATAAAGTGAGCTCAAAGCATGAAGGAAATATATATATGTTATTTACTTCACCACACAATACATATAAGTTTACATCTTCTCCTTTGTGACATGTAAACATGAGCAAGTGGTTAAAACATTAAAGGGTTTTATGATATCAGGAATAAAATTCTTTAAATGTGCCTAAAAACCTTCACATTCATTCTTTCTTTCTCCAGTCTGTGGTTGTGTTTCTCCGTCTTCATCATCCTCGTTTAAATCCAGCTGAGTTTCTTCCATCATTGGCTGAAATGTGATGTTTCCATAAATTACCTCCTCCTGAGTATTTTTACTGTCAATATTGTTTTTGTTTTCTTCCTGAACTTCTTCCATGGCCGTTTCCGTGTCCCCTCCCTCTGGTTGATGTTCCATGTCGGAGCCGTAGTTGATGGTCGCATATTCAGCAGTGAGAGAAGAAAGTCCTCGTATTTCACTTCCATCCCAATTTGGAAACACAAAAATGGAGTAAATAAGCTCTGATGATCCAGCTGCATTCTTATTCGCACATTGATCATCGTCTTCCTGATATACAGCCTGTGAAGATCAACGACCAATAAAATTCAATCAGTCAACAAACACCAAAATATTTTCCAAACTCTGGGTCTTATAAAATTTCACACTAACCACATCGTGTCCTGCTGCTTCTCCTCGTCCAGACTGGGAAGGAGTCACTTCTCTAAACAAACAACTGAACAACATCTCCATCTGTTATTATAATTTTCACTGAGTATTTAGTTTTAGTATTCCTACAGTAATGAAAGTACAGCAAACACACCTTACATACAGGAATACAGCACACAGCATCATCAATCCTGACACACCAACAGCAGCACCAATCAGCTCAGAGACATTATTCACACCTGAAGCTACAATTAGAACACAACTGAAAATGTAAATTAGTGAATTAATTTTTTTATGAAATTATACATCAGTAGATTATGAATGAATACATTATCTAGCAAAAAAAAAGTTGTTCAGACTGAACACTGAGTTTCTGCAGCAGGGGTGTGTATGCAGAGACCGGCTGGGAGTCGGGGTAAAGTTCATGGTATTTATTATAATGTCCGAAGCACAAAAGAGAAAACAAAATACAAAAATATAAATATTCACACAAAGTCCCGAGAAAACAGAGCACAGAAAACGTTCACAACAAAACAAATGAAGAATAAATCCAGAAGGCAAACCACCACAGTCAGAACACAGGGTTTGACACGTCCAGCAGGAACACTGTGGAGTTCTGTTCTGTCAGAAGTGGGTTTGACTGGATGAATTCTCTATTCTGACTTGTATTGTCCTATTCAGTCTAAAATCTTTTATCCATTCCTACATCCTTCCTGTTATTCCCATCATGTCAACTTTTCTTAACACTCCCTCTTTCCACTACATATCATAAGCCTTTTCAATATCAAACACCCCCTGAATACGACCTCTATATTAAATTGGGTCTTTCTAATCGCTGTCTCTAAACTAAGTGCGCAGTCCAGGGTACGTGTCCCCTTCCTTTAATACACTAGTCTAGACATTACATTATTACTGTAATAACGAGGCACAAACACATCTGCTGCTGCTAATCCTGCTTTATTAGGAAGGATGAGGCGCCACTGAACAACATGCCAAAAGTGTTGAATGTAAATGTTACCCTGTGATGTAACATTTAACCGTGACTCAAATACATCTTATATCTGGACATTTATCTTGATACAGGATGAACTTCTTAAATCCCTAATCCCTATTAGCAATCAAACTCCTTTTATTGTCAGGACCCTTAAGAAGCACAACATGCTGTCTGGGAGTTTCCTGCTTGTGGCTTAAGTCTATCGTGTACTGTCTCCATACTGGTTCCTTCTAACTTCTAATACTTTGCTGCTGCTTTCACAATCATTTGGAATCTTTCCGTACTGCTTTCTGTTTGAGCTGAACAATTTACTACTGCAGCTATAAATGATATAAATCAGAATTAATTTACCTCCATTAGATCCTTTTCAGTTTCTTCCATGCTATTTTCTTTACATTTAAAACATTTAAACATTTTCTGCTGCTTGTTGTCTTTGCAGAACAATAACAGTTTTTCTTTCTTTTCCTGTTCTTAACTGCACTCCTTTCATTACCTCCACTGCCTCGAATTTTCAATTCCTGCTGCTTTAAATCCATTTCCACATCGCTTCTGGAATCCTCCAAACTTCCCACCATGTGCACGCCACTCTTAATCCAGCTGTTGCCACCCGCCTTCATCTCCTTTCCAGACCCACACCTCCACACGGTCGCCATCTTGTCTCCTCCATGTCCTGCCCTGATTGGACAATTTTCAGCACCAGCATGCATGTGAAATGTCACACTACGCCCTTATCGCCGTCTGCCCTGTCTTCTTGCACTGGGGCCTCCACCCTCCAGACAAGGCAGCAACCCAATCATGTTCCTGCCTGATGTTGACAGGATTCAGCTCCAGCCCATAGCTGTGTTTGTATATGACCCTTTGTGTCAGTTTGTTTTCTGTAAGTATTGTTCAGTGTGTAGAAATCTGCTGAAACTGAGCCTTTGTTCCATGTTTTCGTTTCCTGGCTGTTGATCTAATTTTGGTTTTCACATGTATTTATGTTGTTTGTTGATCGTCCAACCCTCAACCGGGGTTATGGATGTGATTTTGGATTTGATTTGAACTTGCAATATTTGTTTGATTTGTTAATAAAATGCTTTATAACTGCATTTGCACCCACCTATCCTGATATCACATGATATAAGTATTTATATAAAATGTTCCTGAGAGAAGTATCATCTTTGTTAATGTTATAAAGTTCATTTCAAAACAAATCACATCATCTTGTCATGTTACAGAAAAACTACAAAGTGTAAAGCAGTCTCCTCTGTCCTGAAGATGTCTAACAACCTACAATTACAGATTCACCATTGACTGTTACAAAGACCTGACGCCTTGCGCTCAACAAAAGGTTTCTTGTAAAGGGGGTCAAACCTCAAGGCTCCAAGATTTTCACTTTCCCTTGTGTGGCTGAGCTTCCCTGAGCTTCCCTGAGCTTCCCTGAGCTTCACTGAGCTTCACTGAGCTTCCCTGAGCTTCCCTGAGCTTCCCTGAGCTTCCCTGAGCTTCACTTAGCTTCACTGAGCTTCCCTGAGCTTCACTGAGCTTCCCTGAGCTTCACTGAGCTTCCCTGAGCTTCACTGAGCTTCCCTCAGCTTCACTGAGCTTCCCTGAGCTTCCCTGAGCTTCACTGAGCTTCACTGAGCTTCCCTGAGCTTCACTGAGCTTCACTGAGCTTCCCTGAGCTTCACTGAGCTTCCCTGAGCTTCACTGAGCTTCCCTGAGCTTCACTAACAACCAAAACCTTATAACAAATAACATAAAACACAAAAGTCTTTTTTTCACATGTACATTTCTGTATTACTGCATTATGTACACACACACACACACACACACACACACACACACACACACACACACACACACACATGTTGGAGAATTTCAAAACTCACAAAATGAGGACATAAAAACGTTTGGTATTTCCCTGTTATGTGGAAAGTACAGAGAAGTGCAAGAAAAATTCTGTGGTGAAGAAAATCAGATGGTAGATTTCATCCAGGTTTCTTGGAGACAGATAAACTTCTACATATCTGTCTCTGCTGGTTCATTAGATAATATAATGAAATGTCAGAGGGGCTGGTTCTACTAGAATTTTGGTTGTAGTAAAATATTTGACCAATGATTTACTTTTGCCTCGTGGCCTCAGTGCTGCACTGTCTTTCCTTCCTGATTCCATTTTTCAGCAATATTTCCCATTAGAAATGTGCAACCTGGAACAAGCCAAGATATACTCCTTACTGTTATCCTCAAGTGAGATAATAACTAGCATCCTGTTTCCTTCTGCTTTCTGCTGTTCGAGTGAAACACTAACCTGGTCTCAACAATCCTGGAAATCAGTGCAAGTGTTTACATGAGACATGAATCTGTTGAAAGGAACGAATAATACTTTTGTGGAATCAACCAAATAGTTTAGAAAGTGAATGACAAAGTTTTTGTGAGATCTCTTACATTGCTAGTTCCTGAAGCACCACAAGAGAAAATAAATACTGGAATATTATGTAAGGTACTGAGGTCAAAATAAAAGGTCTTGTATCTACATTCTGTAAGTACTCACACAGAACATCCAGGTGGATAGAAGAGTTGTGGTCTCCATGCTGGTTCTGAGCTCTACAGTAGTATAAAGCACTGTGTGGAGAATCAGTGGTGTTGATGGTGAGATGGTTTCCGGTTCCTATCTGCTCTCCGTTCTCTCTGTACCAGGTGTAGTTCAGCACTGCTGGGTTTCCATCACTGCTGCAACTCAGAGACACTGAACTGCCCAAAAGCACTGAAGCAGATGGAGATGCTGATACTGAGGTGTTTCTAGGACCATCTGAAGGAGAAAGATCAGGAAACTGTAAAGTAAGGTGTAATGATAGAGGGTTTTACACTAAAATGAGACTTTAACTTTAATGATTCCCAGGTGGAAGCCAAATGTAAGTTCATTGTGATATCTGTAAAGACTTGGAGCTTCCCAGCCAACATGTCCATGTGGCCCCCACATGGGTTTTATCTGGGTTATATAGGCATCACATGGGCATGGGGTCAGAGTGGGCACTTTAATGGGCTGAATGTGGGCCCCAGTTTAGTCAGGGTTGTGGGCCCCAGTTAGGTTGCCCATTTCGTTTATTTGAGGGCCCTGTATGGGTCACGTCTGGGCTATATTTAGCTATATTATTCAATTGATGATAAATTCAATTGATATGTTTTTTGCGTGTTTTATATGATTGAAACAAAAATTTTATATATTAACAATAACATATTAACTTTAGTTGAAAAAAAAAAAATCGGTTGTGCAGCTCACAGAGTCTCCTATTGGCTCCTGTGCTCCCGCCTTCTGATTCTGAACAAACGGTCATCACTCACTACCACTGGAGCACCTGACCTGACCTGGAGCACCTGACCTGACCTGGAGCACCTGACCTGGATAACCTGACCTGACCTGGAGCATCTGACCTGGATAACCTGACCTGGATAACCTGACCTGACCTGGAGCACCTGACCTGACCTGGAGCACCTGACCTGGAGCACCTGACCTGACCTGGAGCACCTGACCTGGATAACCTGACCTGACCTGGATCACCTGACCTGAAGCTCCTGACCTGGAGCACCTGACCTGGAGGACCTGTCCTGGAGAACCTGACCTGACCTGACCTGACCTGACCTCTCTGTCACAGTAAGAAATGATCTTTTGTTTTAAATTAATCACATTTTACTGTTGTTTTTATTTAATGTAAACTTCTGAAAGATTGTGTGGTAATTAAAGTTACAGGCACGATATAATGAAGGTCGGTGTGGAGAGTGAACTGATTTACCTCAGAGATAATCACCTGTGGAGAAACTGAACATTCTTAACGATTAGCAGATAACTAGGACAGTGTCTACTAAAATGTGTAAATAACGACTTTCCAAACCATTTCCACTCGTGTTTCCTCCATATAGTGTCCTCATGATAACAGGAGGGTGAAACAGTAAAAGCAGTGTGGAGTCTCTTTCTCTTTACTGCCTTTATAACATGTGTATAAACAATACACAGAGAAAAGCTCTGAGGAAACGGTGACAATACTGAAGATTATTTTAATGTGATTTAGGTGAAATAGGTAGAGGTGATAAAAAAAAGTGCATATTTATATCATTTATAGACAGTACTAAAAAATATGATACGTTATGATTATGCTAAAAATAATAACCCCCCCTTATCTCGGCTCCGAGGCTTCACACATGTGCAGATGTGTTTGACTTGAAGCTGTGCAGTGCAGACCGACAAATCCAAGAGCAGAAAACTCCGTATTATTCCAAATCACTTTCACTGTCACTTCCGGTTTGTGCAGTCAAGTGGAACACTTGCTGTGTTAGCTCCACTAAAGCTTTTTAAAGACAAAACATTGTTATAAGTAAGAAACTTAATCTAATGTTACAGTGGTCAGTTCATATTCACGGTCCAAAGTGAACCAGTGTGAATGTTATAATCGATCTGTGTTCAAGACCCTCACTAATTATTCTACACATTAATCACAACAAAGCCTGAAATTCACCATATTGATGCATTTGAACTTTTTGCATTGTACTGTGTCATTTTAACATCATTTACTCAGATCAGTTAACAGTTTGGGTAAATGGAGGATTAGAAGGTGCTTTTGATTGTGATTATTAGTTGTTTTGTTTTGGACTGATAGTTTTAGGCTCATGTAACTTGCATGTATACAAATAATGGCTTGTGCCCTGGCAGGAGCGTGCTCTACTTTATATACATTTTTGTGCTTTACTGGAAGCCTGAAGCAGAACCGTTTGCTGAAAACTGTCAGTAAGAAAGAGCTGGAGACGGCGCTCGGTAAATGGTTCACAAATGCAAGAGACAGAAGGAACCGTGCTTTGAGAGCTCAGCAGGATCGTGATCGGAGTGCAGTACAGCCGGAAGTGTAAGTCATATAACCTGTAGCTAGAGCTGCACAATCAATCATATTATATCCTGATCACTGTTTATGCCTCTGTTTATTTAAAGGAATTCTCCACCCTGAGATTAACAAATATCTTATAAATTACTGATCCTCAAGGCATCTATACAGTGCTGAGAGCTCAACACACTGCAACTGAAGAAACACACTCCAAATCCTCACAACACAACCAAACACAGAAACACACCGCAAATCCTCACAACACAACCAAACACAGAAACACACTCCAAATCCTCACAACACAACCAAACACAGAAACACACCGCAAATCCTCACAACACAACCAAACACAGAAACACACCGCAAATCCTCACAACACAACCAAACACAGAAACACACCGCAAATCCTCACAACACAACCAAACACAGAAACACACCGCAAATCCTCACAACACAACCAAACACAGAAACACACCGCAAATCCTCACAACACAACCAAACACAGAAACACACCGCAAATCCTCACAACACAACCAAACACAGAAACACACCGCAAATCCTCACAACACAACCAAACACAGAAACACACCGCAAATCCTCACAACACAACCAAACACAGAAACACACCGCAAATCCTCACAACACAACCAAACACAGAAACACACCGCAAATCCTCACAACACAACCAAACACAGAAACACACCGCAAATCCTCACAACACAACCAAACACAGAAACACACCGCAAATCCTCACAACACAACCAAACACAGAAACACACCGCAAATCCTCACAACACAACCAAACACAGAAACACACCGCAAATCCTCACAACACAACCAAACACAGAAACACACCGCAAATCCTCACAACACAACCAAACACAGAAACACACCGCAAATCCTCACAACACAACCAAACACAGAAACACACCGCAAATCCTCACAACACAACCAAACACAGAAACACACCGCAAATCCTCACAACACAACCAAACACAGAAACACACCGCAAATCCTCACAACACAACCAAACACAGAAACACACCGCAAATCCTCACAACACAACCAAACACAGAAACACACCGCAAATCCTCACAACACAACCAAACACAGAAACACACCGCAAATCCTCACAACACAACCAAACACAGAAACACACCGCAAATCCTCACAACACAACCAAACACAGAAACACACCGCAAATCCTCACAACACAACCAAACACAGAAACACACCGCAAATCCTCACAACACAACCAAACACAGAAACACACCGCAAATCCTCACAACACAACCAAACACAGAAACACACCGCAAATCCTCACAACACAACCAAACACAGAAACACACCGCAAATCCTCACAACACAACCAAACACAGAAACACACCGCAAATCCTCACAACACAACCAAACACAGAAACACACCGCAAATCCTCACAACACAACCAAACACAGAAACACACCGCAAATCCTCACAACACAACCAAACACAGAAACACACCGCAAATCCTCACAACACAACCAAACACAGAAACACACCGCAAATCCTCACAACACAACCAAACACAGAAACACACCGCAAATCCTCACAACACAACCAAACACAGAAACACACCGCAAATCCTCACAACACAACCAAACATGCTGCAAATCCTTCCAACACAACCAAACACAGAAACACACTGCAAATCCTCACAACGCAACCAAACACAGAAACACACCGCAAATCCTCACAACACAACCAAACACAGAATCACGCCGCAAATCCTCACGACAAAATCAAACAGCACAGATCACAAAATAAATGTTTACAAACCCGTCTGGAGCTGCTTATTGTTCGATGTCTATTCATCAGTGGTGTTGATGTATGTCGATGACCTGAAAGCTGAGTTGTTTGTTTATTTTATCATTGTTTGTTTATGATTTATTGGCCTTTTGGATATTATTATCCTTAATAATCTGATGAAATACACAATTAACTGTAAAACGTTATTATGTTAACTGCCAAAGCCAGGAATCATGATCAGGATGTTCAAATAAACAAAAAACTCACCTTTCAGATCATCACCACCACCACTGATCAATAGACACTGAACAAGCAGTCCCGGGGTCGTCACCTGTTGGTGTTCCCATGAAACATTCATTTTGTGCTCTGTGCTGTTTGCAGTGTAAATGAATTGGTTGTATTGTGAGGATTTGCAGCTCGTGTTGTTTAACTGATGAAGATGTTTTCTTATTTTGCTGGTGTTTTTTCTATTTGTTGTGTTTCTTCAGTTGCAGTGTGTTGAACTTTCTGGACCACCCTGATCCGAGGTGTGACTCACATCTTTCAGCTGATCAGAATCAATGTTTAATCACTGGCTTTTGGTAATAGCCAAATATTCGTTTAAGAGTCAAGTTCAGACGCAAGGTTGATATTTTAATTGTTATTACATGAGTTATTACTGTGTGAGGGAGAGGTGGGAACAATTCACTGATGAGATTCTAGGATACGTCTTAATTATATTGATGCATGTTTTTTAGATGCTGCTGTGAATGGTAGTATTTTGAAATGTACTAAATTGCCTTTTCTGTCTTCTCTTTCTTTACTGTTTTGTAGGTGAGCAGCCGAGGAATCTGCATAGACCCACCAGTGAACTATTCTACATTAGGAATTCTGTTATTCCTGTTTCCTGAGGTTTGAAATGAGGTTTGACAGTGGATTTTCCATAGTAAGTTTAAGCACACATTAAGTTCACCCACAGAAATCAATGATGAAATTAATAAATGGGACCTGAATCTCACCCACTGTCACCCAGGGTCCTTTTTGTAGCCCACTTATTTGGGAATCAAATAGGCCCATATAAAGAACACATATACAGGCCCCACTTAGAGCCCACCATGGACCCATCAGTCGCCCTTCTGGGCTAATACGCATGGGGCCCATGTGGAGCCGATGGACAAATTTCTCTGGGCCCCATTTGGGTTGCCCATGCAGGGGGCCCAAGTGACAGCCCATCAAAAACCCACATGGGGCCCACATGAAAATGTTGACTGGGTTCCACTGTATTGGGTCTGAATATTTCTGCAGCTGTGATGTTTCAGCTTCCCTTTTTTCCAACATGAATACAATGAGATTAAAATACCCCAAACCAAAGCTAAAGATCTGAAGCCCTGTTTCTAAACACTAAAGAACATGGCTGAGAACAACATCCACATTTCTGTGTGACTTAAAATTAGCAAACTCCAGCTCAGTACTCACACAGAACATCCAGGTGGATAGAAGAGTTGTGATCTCCATGCTGGTTCTGAGCTCTACAGTAGTATAAAGCACTGTGTGGAGAATCAGTGGTGTTGATGGTGAGATGGTTTCCGGTTCCTATCTGCTCTCCGTTCTCTCTGTACCAGGTGTAGTTCAGCACTGCTGGGTTTCCATCACTGCTGCAACTCAGAGACACTGAACTGCCCAAAAGCACTGAAGCAGATGGAGATGCTGATACTGAGGTGTTTCTAGGACCATCTGAAGGAGGAAGATCAGGATTTAGGAGCCTCCATGAGTTATTAAACATGAGATGAATATGAAGTGAATAATCAGCACTTACACAGAACATGTAGAGTAAAAGAGCTCTGTTCTGATTTGTTGAATTTCTGGAGCTGGTAGGTGACAGTGCAGGTGAAATCACGTCCATGATGAAGGTAAGTAGCTTTGAAGTTCAGCTGAGAGGAGCTGAAGCTGCTGCTGTGGTTCTGCTCCTGTCTTCCCCCCTCAGGCAGGAAGTTCCATGTAAAAGTGGGAGGGTTAAAGGGACATGGAGATCGAGCTGAGCACATGAGCCTCACAGAAGTTCCCTCCAGCACCTGCTTTTGGTCCTCCAGCTTCTCCTGATCCTCCTTATACAGTGTTATTGAGGGTCTGATTGAAGAGGCTGAGAAACACACAGTATCACATTACAGATGAGTTTGAAATGTTCTCCAGATCATCATGAGTGTAATTACAGTTACACTGTACACACACACTGCTGCAGCTCTCACCTCCAACTCTCACTGACACTGATGAAGATGTGTACGTGATTATCAGGGGTCCTGCAGCTTCTAATCTAAAGTAATAAACTCCACTGTCTTTCCTTCTAATGTTATAGAAGATGGTGGTGCAGTTCTTTATGAGGAGATCTCCTGTTATTTTCCGTTTAATCGTGTTCTCTGTAGGTTCTCCAGAGTTAAAGACTTTATCATAGTTATGATTAGTGCCGTCTTTTAACCAGATTCCTGCAGGATTTCCCTGAAGATATTCATCATACTGCTCCTCAATCTCAAAACTGCAGGGTACGAGAACACAGAGTCCTCTCAGACCTTCTACACGCTCTGGTAGACTGATGGAGAATTCTCTACACAAAACAACTGCAGACACACACACACACACAAACACACACACACAGACACACACACACACACACACAAAACCTTTATTGCAGTAAAACCATCACACACTGTTTAACACATTTTAGAAACAAACCGTTAACAGGTGTAGAAATGTTACTCTAAACTAAAGTTATCCTGCAGAATCACACACTAATGAACAAATCACTCAGTTCTATAAATACCTGATCGAAGTAAGATTCAATTCTACACCAACCTTGAAATAGAGAATAAATAATGATGATTGTCTTTGCTGAGTTCATGTCTCCATTCAGGAAAGATCACCTGAGAAGAAAACCAACGCAATGGGAAATGATCTTTTAAATGCAAAAATATGTATAACCTTAAATTGATAATAATTTTAACTCCATAAATATGAACAAAATGAAACACAGCCTGATGAGAGGGGTATTGAATATAATACGTCTTTATGTTTTTCTCTACTGTCAAAGAATTTCATTTCATTTTTCACATTTCAGGTTCATTTCAAACCCCTGATATTATCATTAATACTAAATCCATTACTAGTAAAAAGAAAAAAACTATAAATACTTATATTTATTTAGACATTTTAACCTGTAACAGTTTTTAAAAAGTAAAATGTGTTTAAATTCTATTTTTCAGTAAAATATCATTTATTTTCACTTCAGAAACAAAAACAAAAATATTAAACTGCTGTCTGAATTTCTCTCAAACACAGAAAAATCCTCCACCTTTAACCAGCCACTATTCCAGATATGCAGCAGTAGTGAGTCAAGATGTGAGAATCGTTTATTAAACAGAAAAATCCAAAATCAAATAAAAAAATGAATTAATGCAATTTTACCTGATGATCTTTCAGAAGACTGCTGATGAATTAAAATAAATGGGAATTAGAAATAAGTCAGGGATTTGAAACTGTAGTTTTTAAACCGAAGATGTGATGAAAGGAGGAAGTGAAGTCAGTGACACGTGACTATAAAAAAATCAGGGAAGTGAGAAAAGAAAGGGAGCAGATTACTGCTAATAGAGATTCAGAAATACATACAAGAGAATACAATACATGAGAACACTTACAATTACATACAGCAGGGCTGTCTGAAGGAATTTAACAATGGATGGATGAATGGATGGATGGATGGATAGATAGATAGATAGATAGATAGATAGATAGATAGATAGATAGATAGATAGATAGATAGATAGATAGATGTTTAACATATATTCATTATTAACACAATGTAAAGAGTCGTTCAGTGCACTAATTGAATGAACTAACATAAGTCATGGCTCCCTTGGGCAATTTCTCTTCAAACCACCAGAAGGCAATCCTTGTAATGTATCTTTTTTGTTACTTTTCTTTCCGGTAAGGAGCTTCCAAACTCGTTTGGTGGTATTAAACTTGATTAAAAATCAAACTGTGTATCTGTCAGTGGAAGAATTTAAAAGGTCCAGGAAAGGTGATCTGCTCCTTATTGGTGACCTTTCCAACCTCTCCATGCTCATGGCAAAATGGAGGCCATGACTGAGCTGGGAGAGGCTGAAGCAAGTGGTGAGCAGCCTCAGGCCCGTACAGTAGATCCCGGTTGGAAGCCTGCACTAAAAGTGCCAGAGGTGGAGATTAAGCAGCAGGAGTACCAAACGCAGTTCTTGCGAATTCAGGAACGGTACTTTAAACTGTGAGAAAAAAAGCTCAACCTGGCAGATCAGCGGCGGAAGCTGGTGCTGCTGACAAAGACCCCATTTCCCATTGCACTCCAGGCAACCGCCCAACCACCCCAGCCGAGTCTTTGACTGTGTCCATTTGCTTTGACGTTAGCCAAGCCGTCGGTTAGTGCCGTTATTCCGTGTAGATGCTTATGAACAAGGATTGTGATTGTTGATCACGTTTGGCCAAAAGCCAAAAAGTTGATGGACCTTGTTATTACAGTGTAAACTGTATGGTAAGGTACAGGAAGCGTGTTCAGTCCTCACTTTTGAGCAGAGTTTGAATTATGAGACTGTGAAAGCTACAATGCTCCATGCATATTAGCACGTACTGGAAGCATACTGGCAAAACTTTAGGAATGCTGTGAAGTCCGCTCACCAGTATCTTGCATTATTTTTATTGGCCTGGTATTAAGAGTAATGTTACAAGGTACGACAAGACATGTCATACCTGTCAGTTAGTAGGAAAAACTAACCAAACTGTTCCGCCTGCTTCCCTAAAACCCCATTGTAGTTAACACAGACCCATTTGAACGGATCATTTGTGGATTGTGTTGGACCATTGCCTAAAACCCGCTCTGGTAATTATTTGTTAACTGTAATGTGTTCTGCCACCCGGTTCCCTGAAGCTTTTCCTATGCGTACCCTCAAATCAAAAGCAGTGGTTAAAGCTCTCATTTTTAACTACCTTTGGACTACCTTTTGGAGTACATAAAACCGATCATGGGACAAACTTTACATCCCAGGTTTTTTCACATGTTATAGGCATGTTGCAAATTTCCCACCAGCTTTGAAGTACTTACCATCCAGATTCTCAAGGTGCTTTGAAGCACTTTCACCAAACTTTCAAACCATGTTGCAGATGTTCTGTGTAGAAACTGGTAAGTATTGGGATAAGGGCTGACTCTTTTACTGTTTGCCTTAATGTTTTGCTTCTTCATGTAAGTTTGGAGTTAGCGAAGAAAAAGGCAGGTGTTGCCCTGCGTTCTTCCCAAGAGGCTATGAAAGAGTGGTATGACCGAAGGCTCATAGCGTGTGTCTCCCGCTCCTTTTGCATTAGAAACTTAGTATTTGCATGATTACCTGTGAAGGGATTGTCTCTCCAGACACGGTTTGCTGGACTTTTATTAGGTGAAGCAGAAATTGAGTCCAACTAACTTCGTTCCTCAGTACACCTGATCGTAGACATAGTACCCGTGTATGTCACATCAACCTGTTAAAAAAGTATGATGCTTGTCTCCAGTGGTGTCCATAGTCTTGCTCCATCTGTTCTGCCATTGATTACTTTCTCAGTAAAGATTACTTTCCTGCTGAGTACTCCCCTATGGTTGATTACCTACATCTTGGTAAAAACTGCTTGTATTCTCTTTACTTGCCTAATTCTGTAAAATTGGGAGGGTTGCCTCAAATGTTTAAAAAATACATTAAATAGCTAATAAGTAAGTTTTCAAACTTGTTTGCTAATGTGCCATCCCTTACTACTTATTTTTATTCTTTTGTCTTCTCCCATTAGAGGTCGCCCCTTGTCCTCTAAATCTGCCCTTTCAACCCAACTACCTGCATGTCTTCCCTCACCACATCCATAAACCTCCTCCTTTGCCTTCCTGTTTTCCTCCTTCCTGGTGGCTCCATCCTCAGCATTTTTCTACCAAAATACCCCATGTCCCTAATCTGCACAAAACCTCTCCCCTCCCTCAACTTGTCTCAAAAAGTCCTACATTTGCTGTCCCTCTAATAAACTAATTTCTAATTCTGTCCATCCTTGTCACTCCCAACGAAAACCTCAAGATCTTTGGCTCTGCTACCTCCAGCTCCACTTCCTGTATTTTACTCAATACCACTGTCTCTAATCCATACAACATCTCAGGTCTCACCACAGTCCTATAAACTTTCCCTTTCACTCTCACAGATAATCTTCTTTCACAAATCACTCCTGCTATCACTCTTCTCCACCCACTCCACCCTGCCTGCACTCTTTTCTTCACTTCTCTAACACACTCTCCATCACTCTGCACTGTTGACCCCAGGTACCTGAACTCCTCCACCTTCTCCACCTCTTCTCCCTGCAACCACATCACTCCACTGCCCTCCCCCTCATTCACACACATGTACTCTGTCTTACTCCTACTGACTTTCATTCCCCTTCTCTCCAGCGTGAACCTCCACCTCTCCAGGCTCTTCTCCACCTGCTCCCTACTCTCACCACAAATCACAATATCATCTGCAAACGTCATGGTCCATCGAAACTCCTGTCTGACCTTGTCCGACAACCTGTCCATCACCACTGCAAACAGGAAAGGGCTCAGAGCCGATCCTTAATGCAGTCCCGCCACCTTAAACCAGTCTGTCGTTCCTACTGCACACTTCACTGCTGTCATACTGTCCTCATACATGTCCTGCACCACCCTCACATACTTCTCTGACACACCAGACTTCCTCATACAATACCACAACTCCTCTCTCCACCCTGTCGTACACTTTCTCTAAAACCACAAACACACAATGCCACGTTGCCCTGTACTTGTTCATGTGTAATGACAATAATGTTTAATCTTCTCATCTTCTCACCTTTCAAAATCCTGTTAAACAATCTTGTTAAAAACTCCACTGCATCTCTCCTAAACATCTCCACGCTTCTACTGGTATGTTATCTGGTCCAACCGACTTTCCACTCTTCATCCTCTTAACCGCTGCTCTCACTTCCTCATTACTAATCCTATCCACTTCCTGCTTCACCAACTCCACATCCTCCAAACTTCTGCATCTTTTTGTTCTCCTGCCTACTTTTCTCATCACTCTGTTGATCCCAATTCTGTTTCTTCAACCTCTTTCTCCTTATGCTCTCCTGCACTTCCTCATTCCACCACCACGTCTTTGTCTTCCTTTAAATTTCCAGATGTTACACCAAGTAGCTTTCCAGCTGTCTCCCTTATCACTCCTGCAGTAGTTCCCCAATCATCCAGCACCTCTTCACCACCACCGAGCTCCTGTCTGACCTCTTCCCTGAACCACACACTACAGTCTTCCTCCTTTAGTTTCCACCATCTTATTCTTCTTTTAGTCCTCGCTCTCCTCCTCTTCTTCTTCACCTCCAAAACCATCCTACAGACCACTATCGGATGCTGTCTAGCTACACTGTCCCCTGCCAACACCTTACAGTCCTCAATCTCCTTCAGGTTGCATCTCCTACATAGAACATAGTCCACCTGTGTGCACCTTCCTCAATTCTTGTACGCCACCCTATGATCCCCCTTCTTCTTAAAATAAGTGTTCACCACCGCCATTTCGATCCCTTGCCAAAATCTACCACCATCTGCCCTTCCACATTCCTCTCCTTAAGGCCATACCTACCATCACCTCCTCATCACCTCTGTTCCATTCACCTACATGCCCATTAAAGTCTGCCCCATTCACCAATCTTTAATTTCTAGGAAACCCCTTTCTACCACTTTATCTAACTCACTCCAGAATTGTTCCTTCTCCTCCATCTTACAGCCAACTTGTGGAGCATAAACACTGATGACATTTATTAAATTCAATTAAATTCATTTTTATTTGTATAGCGCTTTTAACAATGAACATTGTCTCAAAGCAGCTTTACACAGATAATGTGGTGATTAAATGTAAATATGTTCTTTGTAAGTAAGTTTGTCCCTGATGAGCAACTGTGGCAAGGAAAAACTCCCCGAGATGGCATAAGGAAGAAACCTTGAGAGGAACCAGACTCAAGAGGGAACCCATCCTCATCTGGGTTGCACCAAATGTCCATTTGAAGCAGATATACAAAGTTGCGGGGTGCAGTGATGATGATCAGAAGCAAACTGCACTCCCGAGTCAGTGCAGCAGACCGCCGACACCAACTACAGTCCAATCCGTCCTCAAAGCACCCGTTCTACTCCGGAATTACACGGAACCACCCAAGGTCTTGATGAGATACCGTCCCAAGCTGCACAGAAGTGTAAAGATCCGCGGAGGGGAGAGGGGCAGGAACAGTGGTCACTGGAGCCTCAGGAGCATGTTTAACTCGACCAAAAGAGAGAGAGAGAGAGAGACAGAGAGAGAGAGGGTGACGGGAAGAGAAGGATATGGATTATTAAGTGTATCTATTGGTGTATGAAAGTTTATGTCACTGTGCAGTTTGGACTCTGGCAGGACTCACTATGGCAGCATAGCTAAAAGTGAGAACCAGAAGGTAACACAGACATGAGGATCTCTGGGATAAGAGACGACCCACCACACCACCATCAACAAACCCGAGTGAACGTGTGAATGTGAGGGGACGACAGCATCCAAATATCCCAGTTCACCAAACACTCCATATCCATGATCCCTCCAGATCTGCTCCTTTACCTAAGAAAAAAACTACTGATAAAAGGCTTGACTAAATAAATAAGTTTTCAACCTCGACTTGAACCCTGAGACTGTGTCTGAGTCCCGAACACTGATTGGAAGGTTGTTCCATAACTGTGGGGTTTATAAGAAAAAGATCTGCCCCCTGCTGGAGTCTTCATTATTTGAGGAACCAACAAATAGCCTGCACCTTTTGATCTAAGTAGGCTTGGAGGATCATCCTGGTACAAAAGTTCATTTAGATACTGCGGTGCGAGACCGTTAAGTGCTTTATACATCAGTAGTAGTATTTTATAATCAATGCGAGATTTGATTGGGAGCAGTGTAGATGATTAAAACAGGGGTAATGTGGTAGTATTTCCTAGATCTGGTGAGGACTCTTGCTGCTGCATTCTGGACTAACTGAAGCATATTTATGCACTTACTCCAACACCCAGACAGTAAAGCGTTACAGTAGTCCAATCTAGAAGTAACAAAAGCATGAACTAGTTTTTCTGCATCCTGTAACGACATCATATTTCTAATTTTAGCAATTTTATTATCACTCCTTCAACTTCCAGCTTTATGTTCATCACCTTATCAGAAACTCTCTTCACCTCCACTACACTCTTACTGTACTCTTCCTTCAGAATCCGCCTACACCATTTCTCTTTCCATCCACACCATGATGGAACAGTTTAAACACCTCCAATGTTCCTGGTCTTACTCCCTTTACACTTGGTCTCCTGAACACATACCATATCTACCTTTCTCCTCTCCATCATATCAGCTCCCTCTCTCCCTTTACCAGTCACAGTCCAACATTTAAAGTACCAACCCGAACCTCCACTCTCCTCCACTTCTCCTTTTCCTGCTGTCTCTGTAGACGTCTTCCTCCTCTCCTTCTCCTCCTTCGGCAGTAGCCCAATTTCCACCAGTACCCTGTTGGCTAACAATACCTGTGGTGGTCGTTGGTAACCTGGGCCTAGACTGATCTGATATGAAATTCTCTTTTATGACCCGCATATTTGATTTGGCACATGTTTTACGCTGGATGCCCTTCCTAACGCAACCCTCCCCATTTACCCGGGCTTGGGACCGGCACTAAGAGTGCACTGGCTTGTGTCTCCCTAATGGCTGGGTTGTGTGCCATCCCTTACTAAGGTTTTTAAAACATGACATTGATTTCCTTCTAAGTGAGTTATTATGAAGTGGGAAACAGATGAAAAATGGATTAGCTGTTCCAAGTGTGTGGAGGTTGGACTGCATCAAGGATCGGTTTTGAGCCCTTTCCTGTTTGCAGTGGTGATGGACAGGTTGAAGGACTAGGTCAGGAGTCTTCATGGACTATATTTGCAAATAATAATGAGAGTGGGGAGCAGGTGGAGAAGATCCTGGAGAGGTGGAGGTACGTGCTGGAGAGAAGGGAAATGAAAGTCAGTAGGAGTAAGACAGAGTACAGGTGTGTGAATGAGAGGGAGGGCAGTGGAGGGGTGCGGTTTCAGGAAGAAGAGGTGGAGAAGGTGAAGGAGTTCAGGTACCTGAAATCAACAGTGCAGAGTAATGGAGAGTGTGTTAGAGAAGTAAAGAAAAAAGTGCAGGCAGGGTGGAGTGTATGTTGATACTGACTTCGAGGTCTTGTTCCCTTACATAAAGGAAGTTTGTCCTTTTACCTTATATTCACATCACTTTGAGTTGCTTGTGCTTAAGTTAACTATATGTGATAAGTTCACAAATTCACAGCTTGGACATATAATAATTCCCTGACGCACATCTTGACCAAAGCTTGATGCCTGCTTGATGCCTGTGAACAAAGGTGGGTGGCTAATCTCACCGCCTTGTATTTGATGTTAAATATTTTCCTGGGTTAAAGAACACAAAAGCAGAGACTTCGAATAGGCAACCTAACTAAGCGGTTAGCTACCGCTTAGTTAGGAAACACTATGTCAAGTTTGTAGCAGAGTCAGAGAACCATACCTGTGCTGCTGTGCAAGATGATTTCCGGTTGTCAAATGCCAGTCAGTGAGTATTTGACAGTGTGGAGGTTTCAGCGGGTGCTTGTGATTGGCAGGAGGTAAATTCTGGTGTGGATGTGTGTGGGAGTTTTTTTAAGTGCAGAAGTGGCTGTTGTCTTTTCTAACCATCTCCATTGGGATGAGGGAGCAAAAGTGTGGGCTACTTCCCTGTCTGGATTCGTCCAACAGATCACTGACGTTGGGTTTGATTGGTCAAATTAATGTACAATGTCCAGCTTTTCCTGAAAAGTCTGTCTTATAAATGTCCTTGTAATTATCTCTGCGACCGAATCAATTTCTTCACAATCAGTCGTTGTGGAATAAAAAACAGCTATTAGATCCACATGAATAGATTTGGGATTGTGCAGTTTGATACAGATGCGGGTTGTGAGCTCTGACTAGTGAAGCTCTCTGACCATCCAATTAAAGGATGTGAAAATGGCGATGGTGCTCGATGACTTCTAAAGGGCCTTTAAGCAACATGTACTTTACACTACGTGTTTGAAATCTGATTGGATAGAAACATAAACACATGATACTTAAAGCAGTGACACCAAGAGAAAAGCTATGCAATGAAGAGAATAGACTATTGGGAATAATTTAATAAATATTATTAATAAAAAAAAAGAAAAGATTAAAAAGTCAATGCTTGTGTTTAGGCTAGCAGAGAAGCCTCGCAGCCCTTACATTTGGACTGTTAAAAACTGAGGAGTTGGTTCTGTATATGCTAGTCAAATTCAACAATTCCACCAATCAGGGGCAAGGAAAGGGTAATACACAACATACACAGAACATATACAGAACCAACTCCTCAGTTTTGAACAGTCCAAATGTAAGGGTTTTTATCATCCATGAGCTTTTTATAGTAAATAAACAGGTGAAGACTGACAAATGTTCATAATGTACAGGAGCACTGCAGGCTCTCAGCTTTATTCCTCAAAACTACTTATAAACAAAACAGCAATAAACAGACCAACAAAAAAACTTTTTAGGAACTTGTGCAGTTTTTCAGACTTTGTTCTCTTGAAGTCTTCCCTCTGAAACACAAAATACATTTTTATATGAATTCTTTCAGATGTTTCATGGAAGTTAATGATATACGTAATAATGAATGGTGTTACAGAGGCAACATCACCTCTGTGAGTCTGCAGAATTTCATACGTGTTTGGAGCAGAGAGCTGCAGAGAAGCATAAATATTCCCACTCTTGAGAACCTTAAACAGACACAATTTCATCATCATCATCATCATCATCATCATCATCATCATCATCACCATGCAGAACATCACCAACATTCATGAATACAACATTCTGCAGAAATGAAATCTCTTTTATTCAATACTCACCTTTATTTTTCCATAAAATCTGTAAAAGGTAATTGAATTAAATTTGGGTTTGTAATGAATATAATGCAACATCCAGATCAACTGGTAGAAATATTAGTGAAAATGATCATGTGTGACTTACTGCTTTAATTTATAGATGAGAAAACTAATAACAGCAACACACAGAAGGAAAGCCACGGTAAGAAACAGAAGCAGATAATCTACTGCAGTGTGGGTGCATTCTGGGAAACAACAACAAAAACATTTGAATAGATTTTGATTCATTTATACTTGATACAATATATTTAGACAGAAGTAATTATTACACCACTGTAGCTGTTCACCTGATTTGATTGGATTGAACAAGTGTGTGTCGACGCCTATCGTATTTATGCCAATACACTGCAGAGTGGGCGTGTCTATAAACAATTCATGGAATGTAATGAAGCTTTTTAAACCTGCGTCACCCACAGGCTCCTCTCGGATTGATGTGCTCTCAGAGGGAAGGAGAGTTTCACCAGAAAAATGCCACACAAGTTTAGGAAATGGATTTCCTTTAACTTCACAGGAACACATAATTAAATCCTGAGCACTGTTACAGCTGGATGTAGGTGAGACCTGAGGAGCATCTTAGGGAGCAAAAAAGGGGGTGTGGGGGGGGGGGGGGGTTTGGGGGAGGGATTAGTGTAAAATCAAAAATCTGCAGTAGTGTCATATTGAAACAAATGTTCTTGTGTTGCGTTCCTTTGTGGTCACACACCTCCTTCTTGGTATTGCTTTTTATGGTGGTCAGCCACACTTCCCTGCCAGAAGTAGGATTTGAGTTTGGGTCTTTATATCATCACAACGGCCAACCATTATTTTTTAAAGAACAGTTGACACCTTCTGCTTCTACCTGAACATATCCAATCAAGATGATTCCCCATCCAGATGATGACTGCAGTAATGCTTCCAATGTCAGTGACTGACCATCTTTAATCCTGCATCTTGTTGTGTGCATTGCTGTGAGAAGAGTCAGATTGTGGCATATTGTGGCAGAGGGGGCATGAAAACTAAACTGATCACAGCATGAACGCTATGTGAACCGTATGAATTATTGATGGAGATATTGAGTATTTATCATCCACAGACACGGCATCGTGGAGAGATTTAATCAAACTCTCAAAAAATTGACTCAGAGGATGCATGGAACTGGAATAAATGGCCGAGCCTCTATGTCCCCCATGAGGTCACAACGGTTTCCACAGGGTTTTCCCAGTGAGACCTACCTCTTCCTGAAACTCTTAAACTAGGACTTTTTCCCGATTTTCCTGAGTTGAAGGCTAATGGTATCCTACCAGTGTTGATTTATTAATCGATAGAGACTCAAAGCACTTATGTACGTCGCTCTGAAAAAGGGCTTCTGCTACATATCATAAATGTAAAATGTAAATAAATGTAAATGTCAATATTAAATGCTGCATGGAGTGCTAAATGTCCATAAAAATCCATACAAATTTGTGTCCTTCTAACAGAAAATTATTTACACTTTGGGTCAATTAACAGTGTAGAATTTGCTGCAGACTCAAGAAGGGCAGTCCAGGTTGTATAATGGGGCACGCAGCTGCATGAATATGCACCGGGAGAGAAGTTCTCATGTTACTACCGGAGTCAAGCTCTACATTACATGCAAAATGGCAAAGGATCCTTTGAGGTTACACAGTGAGTTGGAGACATCAACTCTGAGGTTAGGTGCACAGAGGGAGGTGACACACTCCAGGTGTACCACCAAAATCTCCTGAAACCATGGAGAAAGGTGGTACCTGTGTCTTTAACAACCTGTGTCTTTTCCCAAGAGGTAGGAGCTGTGGGCCAGATGAACAAACACCATATAGAGACTTCAGGTGTAGTGGTGCGTAGTCGCCCATACTGACTACCCAAACACAAAAAAGGAACTCATTTCTATGCTTAGTCTTAGTGCCCAAGAGTGACAGGTTGGTCCAGTTCTGTGTGGATTATTGAAAAGTCAATGCAGTGTCTAACTTTGATGCTTATCCAATGACTCGCGTCGATGAACTGCTTGATTTGCTAGGCATAGGTGCTTTTACACTACAGTGTATTTAACCAAAGGATACTGCCAGATCAACACACTGATGCCACTCCATTTGCTTTTCACCAGTTTACACACTTCCGTTTTGTTCGTTTGGTCCAACAGCAACGTTTTAGCTTCTCATGGACCCAACTTTTAGCCAGCCCACACTTTCTGGGACTGGTTGGCTGTTATCTGTGGTTTGTGCCTAATTATTCATACATCACGAGCCTGCTGACTGATGTCACTAAAAAGGGAGCGTCAGATCCAGTGCAGTGGTCAAAGTCATGCCAGCAGCATTTCACTCAGGTTAAAGCAGCACTCAGTGGTGGAGCACTTTTTGTGGGTATGTGGCAGAGGGGGCGTGGTCAAGTACTATTTTCTGAATAGAGGGCGGAGCTGGAGGAGACGAGCAGTGAGAAAGAAACACCTGTTTGGGATCTCTGGTTCTTCATTCTCTGAGTCCAAAAGGTCTTCCACACATAGTAATACTGAATTATTTTTGGATTGTTTTTTTAACCTTCCACCTTTCTGTCATAATGTAAGTGAAAGAAAGGGGTAGAATTGCTTCATTTAGCTGGTAATGTTGCCCAGAAGAGTCAATGTGAACTTCTTAATCACTCCATCTCAAAACCTTAGGAATCTCAAGTCAAGTGGTTTTATTGTCATTTGAACCACATGCAGTTCGTACACTTTGAAATGAAATAATATTCCTCTAAGCTACTGCAGAAAAGAACGCAGAACTATAATCTAATGCAAATGTGTATAAAATGCAACCAAAGCAAAAGCAGTGATAAGAACAGAACAATGGAACGGTGAATAACAGTGAACACTGACTAGTGCACAGAGAGTGTGGAGAAAAGTGTTGCAAGACTTTCTGAAGGCTTTTCTTGATAGTCCTTGTGTAGAACATAGTGACTGCTTGGAGATGGGCTTTCCTCAGACTTTGCAGAAATTAGAGATGCTGCTAGGTTTTCCTACCAGTGGTGATGGGTTCAAGGAGAAGTTCTCTGCCATAGGAACACCTAAGACTTTGGAACTCTTAATGGTCTCCATGAAGGAGATGTTCAGCAGCGAGTGATTGCTCCTTGTCTTCCTCAGGTCAACAACCATCTCCTTTGTTTTATCCACATTCAGCAATAGGTTGTTAGCTTTACACAGGCAGTTAGCATCTGCACTTTCTCTCTGTATGCTGACTTTTTTGGTTTTGCTGATGAGACCCATAACCGTCATGTCATCAGCAAACTTGATGTGTTTGGAGGTGTACATTGCTGCACAGTTGTGAGTCAGAGTGTTAGCAGCCTGTGGGCCCTGGTGTCTCAGTCTGGTAATGCTGGAGGTCTTCCAGTCAGAGAGCCTAGGATTCAGTTACAGACAGATATTCAGGCCCAATGGGCTCAACTTCCTGATTAGGTGCTGAGAAATGATGTTGAATGCTGAGCTGATGTCCATGAGTAGGATGTGCACATATGTGTCCTATGTGGTGGAAACCCAGGTGGAGGATGATGGTGACGGTGTGATCTGTAGAGTGGTTTGGACAATATGTGAACGGAAAGAAATTGGACCTTCTGATGAGTCTCTTTTGTGTCAGGACACTAGTTGTTAAAACGAGACACTGATGGAGACACCGTCAGTCGCCTTGAAGCACATTGGAATGATGTGTTTTTTTTCTCTTCAAAGAAATCAAGTTGTTTAAAAGATGCAACACTGTCACAGACAGGTGATTTCCAGTGGTTGGTGATTGCTGATTTGTAAGTTTAGATTAGTGTAGGTCACCTGATCAGCAGAAGTTTGTCTGCAGACCTGGTAGATGGGATCACTATAATGGGTAAGTGTACATTTTTATCATTTTAAATAGATTTTTGTCTTTCTTATCCCCTCAGTTTGATTTGCCAAGAAAGGCTCTAGATGGAGCAACACATATCACAGGTAGTCAATTCCTGTGATATGGCCACAACAAGGCATTGATCAGTGGATAGGATTTGCACAGCTGAGCCAGGATACACTGCACCTTTACTAGCAAATAGAAATCGCAGAACCATGTATCCTTGTTTTGGCTTCTTTCAAGTTTGAAAACATGACTCCATTCTGATATAAAACTTGTGCATTAAACAGTACTCACACAGAACATCCAGGTGGATAGAAGAGTTGTGGTCTCCATGCTGGTTCTGAGCTCTACAGTAGTATAAAGCACTGTGTGGAGAATCAGTGGTGTTGATGGTGAGATGGTTTCCGGTTCCTATCTGCTCTCCGTTCTCTCTGTACCAGGTGTAGTTCAGCACTGCTGGGTTTCCATCACTGCTGCAACTCAGAGACACTGAACTGCCCAAAAGCACTGAAGCAGATGGAGATGCTGATACTGAGGTGTTTCTAGGACCATCTGAAGGAGAAAGATCAGGATTTAGGAGCCTCCATGAGTTATTAAACATGAGATGAATATGAAGTGAATAATCAGCACTTACACAGAACATGTAGAGTAAAAGAGCTCTGTTCTGATTTGTTAAAGTTCTGGAGCTGGTAGGTGACAGTGCAGGTGAAATCACGTCCATGATGAAGATAAGTAGCTTTGAAGTTCAGCTGAGAAGATCTGAATCTGGCATTGTGGTAACGTTCCTGTCTTCCCCCCTCAGGCAGGAAGTTCCATGTAAAAGTGGGAGGGTTAAATGGACATGGAGATCGAGCTGAGCACATGAGCCTCACTGAAGTTCCCTCCAGCACCTGCTTTTGGTCCATCAGCTCCCCATGATCCTCCTTATACAGTGTTATTGATGGACTGATTGGAGAGGCTGAGAAACACACAGTATCACATTACAGATGAGTTTGAAATGTGCTCCAGATCATCATGAGTGTAATTACAGTTACACTGTGCTTCAGCTCTCACCTCTGACATTTAAATAAAGAGAAGAAGGATAAATATATTTCAAATTTCCAGACACTATTCTAAAGTAATATTCTCCAGTGTCACTCTCACTGATGTTGTAGAAGATGGTGGTGCAGTTCTTCATGTAGAGGTCGCCTATAATTTTGCCATTGATCTGGTTGCCTTCAGTAGATTTGGAGGAGAAGACTTTGTGTTTTGCCAAACTGTCACCTTTATACCAGACGCCTCTCGCGTTGTTTTGTAGTTGTTCATCATACTGTTCTTTAAAATCAAAACTGCAGGGTATGAGAACGCAGAGGCCTCTCAGAGCTTCTATACTCTCTGGTAGACTGATGAAAAATTCTCTACACAAAACAGCTACAAATAAACACACACACACACACACACACACACACACACACACACACACAAACATTATTATAACACTTCACACATTCATTCTTATGCTCAGATTAATAATAACTAATTATCAAACCTTGATACAAACAACAGGTGATTACAAATTTCACTGCAAATTGCATATCTCGGGTCAGAGAGATCACCTAAAAATAAAAAGATAACACACACACACACACACACACACACAGACACACACACAAACACACACACAGCAACAACATCGAAGTTTTCAGTGGTTGAAGCTTATTAACTGAAACAGTCAAAACATTGCAGACAATCCTGACTGTATCCATCAAAATTTTGAAATGAATTCATCAGCTACAGTTTTGAATCACAGTCAAGGAGAATCTGGATTTTACCACAGGAACACTGATGGGAAGCAGCCCAATACCAGCCTTCCCACAATCATTCACATTAATGTGACATTTTGTGTCAATCAGCTGCCAACCTCCAGAGTCAAAGAAAGAAAAAAAGGCTTTTACATTTTTTTGTATATCCCCAATCATTCAAAATTTAGGGGCAGAGCATAGGGTCAGGGTTAGGGGTGGGGTAAGGGTTAGGGGCAGAGCACAGGGTTAGGGGTGGGGTCAGGGTTAGGGGCAGAGCACAGGGTCAGGGTTAAGGGTGGGGTCAGGGTTAGGGGCAGGGCTAGGGGCAGAGCACAGGGTTAGGGGTGGGGTCAAGGTTAGGGGCAGAGCACAGGGTTAGGGGCAGGGTTGTGGCAGAGCACAGGGTCAGGGTTAGGGGTGGGGGCAGGGTTAGGGGCAGAGCACAGGGTCAAGGTTAGGGGTGGGGTCAGGGTTAGGGGCAGGGTTAGGGGCAGAGCACTGGGTCAAGGTTAGGGGCTGGGTCAGGTTTATGGGCGGGTTCAGGGTTAGGTGCAGGGTCAGCACACAGCGCACCTGAAACAGAGAAGTTTAAAAGCCCTGCTCAATGGGGCAACAGAGGCAGATTGGCGGTGCTGGGGCTTGAACCTCCAACATTCCAATAAGTAAGACCATTAAGCCTTAACCATTACACTTCCCTCTATTTAGTATGGACACCGTGAAGAGATTTTGGTGAACCTGACAGATAAGTTACCAGAATATTAATGCTCCCAGTGAATGCACCCTTGGTGAAGTCATGAAATTCAACAAAAAATGAATATAATGAATGCTACAAAATATATATAATTGCAGAGCATACTATACATTAAGTAGGGGTTCTGGTACCCAGGTTGGGGTGTCTTCATGTAAGCACATGGTGGGGAGGTGGGAGCTTCAAGGTTAAGACATTGGAATTTGGATCCGGAGGTCATATCTTAAAATTACAGCCACACCAAGCTGCCACTCCTGGGCCCCTGAGCAGGGCACTTAACCATGTAGCTGCTCAATTGTATAACTCATAAAAATGTATGTTGCTCTGGATAAGAGCAATGCAGCAAATGTAAATAGTGATAACACATGCAGGTGAGACACCAGTTTTGGTGGCAGTATTGTGAGGACAGTATTGTATTCCCCCTACCAGCATTATTATTATTATTATTATTATTATTATTATTATTATTATTATTATTGTTTTCTTTTGATACTGGAATGAAATAATAATTAACTCTTGGACCTATACGATGTGGTCTCCAGTTTGGAGTTTCGCTCTGTTCACAAAAAAGTACTTTATTTATCTACATTTCCACACAATCACCTTCAAAATAGTCCCCTTGCAGAGCAATACAGTGCCCCCAGTGTTCTCCTGGAATGTGTCCTGGAAGTCTTCTTTTCTAAGCGTGTTGAGCACCTTCTGCGATTAACGCCGGATCTCAATGCTGTCAAAATGGTGACCTTTGAGCTGGATCCTCGGGAAGAGGGCGAAGTCAAATCTGGTGAGTAGTGTGGTGCGGAAGTGAGATCATGTGGATTGTTCTCTGACAATCATTATGCACAAGTTACCAAATAGTTTCGACATTTTTGGGGGTTAACCTTGTCGAAGGTCTTTTGTCATGATGTTCTACCTTTTTTTTAAGTGAGCTTGTTGCTCAAAACACCTCAAACAACTCGCTGCAGCATCGATGTATGTCAAACTTATGTCTTGTTAAACGTCACTGTGGCAGATGTGCCCAGTTTCACACACAGTTTCATGTTTGCTCTTTCTCCTAACATGCTGTCCGTGTTGAATCTACAAAGTTGGTAATGCACGCGATCAGAATAGCACAAGTTACATCATTAGTCTTAAAACTTTTTATACCTCCTCGTAAAGTGCTAGCGCTCCACTGCAATGCTCATTATATTTAAAATAAACATTAATTACAGGTAACCGAAACCACTTATCTTTTGGTGCATTTTAACATTATATCTTATAGACTTGGATTAGTATTTTACATTAAACAGTCCTACAGATTGTTGTGGCAAAGTCTGACCCCCCCCCCCCACACACACACACACACACACACACACACACCTACACACACATAAACCTTTAACTTTCTCAATTACATTCATATCCAATAGAAATGTTTTACTTACTCACACGAGGCAGAGTTGAGAAATCCTTTCATACTACACTGGTAAACTGTGTATGTAGAATGATTGTATTGACGGTTGAAATGGTGGTAACGGTTTACCCTCTCCTTTATCCACGTCGCACTGAGGATTAATCACACCAGTGTCTCTGTGCTTTGTTTTGCAGTGAATGAATGAATACGTCTTTGTTAGTGTGTCCTGTGTGTTTGTGAGGTCTGTTTGTTGCCCAGGCATTGACCACCCCATCCACCCCACACACAAATACTCCCTGTTTTTTTCTTTTTTTTATTCACCTCTCTAATGATATAATATTGTACAAATAGAGATTATATACAGGAGATTCTGCATCTGATTGGATGATGCATGTAAGGAAGTTTTACATTGATGACTAAATGTCAGGCTCTTCCCGGTTCATGGTGCACTCCACCAGTATCCCAAGTTTTCGGACAGTAGCATGTGGATCTCTCTAGTCGCAGCACTGACAGAATCATCCAGACAACAATGGACCCCGTGGATGCCAAGAACTTGCAGTCCCAGCTATATGAACTAAAAATGAATGTTTACTACGGCTTTCCGAGATCTGTGACAATGCTCTGATGAACTACCAGTTCCAGCCTTGGTAGCTGTTTTGGTTCCCATTTCGAGCCAATCCAGCAGCAAGCCTTCCCCCGCCTCTAAATCTTACTTAAAGTGCCGGTCAGCCTTGTTCCTCCACCAGGAAAGAATCACCTCTGTTGGGGGACTTTGCTGCTCAACCTCAGCCTTCCTGACTTGCTGAGGGTATTTCCCAGCTCTCTTGAGATGCCAATATGCCGCTCCCGAGTCCTTCTGAGGACGTCAATCCGCCTCAGAGACCGGCTGAGGGCGTCGCTCCGGCTCAAAGACACACAGAGGGTGAGGGAGGCTTGCTCCATTCTTCAACTTGCATTTCCTGACCTCCAAGGCGCCTCAAGTCCTGCTGTGTCTGCTGCTGGCACCCGACCTTCCTTATGCCCTGACTCAGAAACGGTCGTGTAAAAATATAAAAGTGTAGAAATACTGTATATTTAATCAAACAGAGCTGCAAACCGGGGTAATACAGGTAATAAGCAAAAACACAGTCCAAAAAAAGTCCTTAATCAAATACCAGGAAAGAAGTGCAGCAATGCAGGAAAAACTAAATCAGAATCCAAAAACAGTCCAAAGTTCTAAACCGAAATGCAGGACCTTTACAATGTGAATAACAACATGGACCTGATATATCTCTGTAGCACTTTGCATATGCGTGTATTCCATGTTTACAATGCACACTATACACTTTATACACACACACACACACACACACACACACACAATGCATTCCTGTTTCCTGCACTATAGTAATTTGTAATATGATGTGAAGTAAAGAGGCTTTTATTGTCTACACAATTATTGTATACACAGTGGTACACAGTAAAAACAAGACAAAACAAAACAGAGCTACAACACAACACAAAGCTACATAAAGTGCATTGAGTGCAGACGAAAAACAGTACAGACAACACAAGAAACAGTTCAGTTCAGTTCAGTGGTGTGTTGAGGAGCCTGATAGCTTGCGGGAAAAAGCTGTTTCACAGTCTGGATGTGAGGTACGAATCGCTTTCCTGATGGCAGGACGGTGAATAGTGTGTGTGAGGGGTGTGTGTGAGGGGTGTGTGGGGTCGTGCACAATGCTGTTTGCTTTGTAGATGCAGCGTGTGGTGTAAATGCCCATGATAGAGGGGAGAGAGACTCCGATGATCTTCTCAGCTGTCCTCACTATCCTCTGTAGGGTCTTGCGATCCGTGACGGTGCAGTTAAAAAAAAAGCAGTGATGCAGCTGTTTAGGATGCTCTCAATGGTCCCTCTGTAGAACATGGTCAGGGTCAGGGGAGGGAGATGAGCTTTCCTCAGCCTTCTCAGGAAGTAGAGATGCTGCTGGGCTTGTGGTGATGGAGCTCGTGTTGAGTGACCAGGTGAGGTTATCTGCCAGATGAACACCAAGGAATTTGGTGCTCTTGACGATCTCCACTGAGGATCCATCGATGATCAGTGGAGAATGGCCGCTCTGTGCTCTCCAGTAGTCTACAACCATCTCTTTGGTTGTGTCACCGTTCAGAGACAGGTTGTTGGCTCCACAGCAGGCTGTTAAATGGTGCACCTCCTCTCTGTATGCTGACTCATCCTTCTTGCTGATGAGACCCACCATGGTTGTCTCATCGGCGAACTTGACGATGTGATTTGAGCTGTGCATTGCTACACAGTCGTGAGTCAGCAGTGTGAACAGCAGTGGGCTGAGCACACAGCTCTGAGGGGCTCCAGTGCTCAGTGTGGTGGTGCTGGGGATGCTGTTCCCGATGCGGACTGACTGAGGTGACGGACACTCCTGTCTGACCTCGTCTGTTAACCTCACTTCCTCCTTACTAATCCTATCCACTTCCTGCTTCACCATCTCCACACAATCCAACCTTCTCTCTCTCTCTCTCTCTCTTTCATTTTCTTCATTCATCAGTTGCTCAGTATACTCCCTCCATCTTCTCAACACACTCTCCTCACTAGTCAACACATTTTCATCTCCATCCTTTATTTCTCTAACTTGCAGCACATCCTTTCCAGCTCGGTTCCTCTGCCTGGCCAATCGCTACAAATCCTTTTCTCCTTCCTCAGTGTCCAACCTCTCCTACAGCTCCTCATATGCCTTTTTCTTTGCTTTTCTTATAATGAAGTTAAAGTTCTACTTAAAAAAAGATAAATAAATAATGTGCTTTAAATGTATCAGATTGTATTATGTGAATGGGAGGTACACTCTTCGTGTCTGGATCTAAATTAGCTTCACCAAAAGATGAGCTGATGAAGATGATACTTAGAGTTGAATGGTGTTTGGTGTAAAAGGAAACACATCAGAGGCCCGCGACTCGCGGCGACGTTTGAACGTCATGACGTCACCGGCAAGGCGCATCGGCCCCGCCTTCTTCCACAGGTTCGCGCTCCGCCCGCGTCATTTCCGCCAGCGGAGGGAGGAGGAGGAGGAGGAGGACAGAGGAGCGGAAAATGGCGGACGGTGTTGATCACATCGACATTTACGCAGATGTAGAAGAGGAGTTTAATCAGGTATTAAATGGGAAATAAATAAGTCCGCGGCTCGGGTTGAGTTTCGGCCCCGCTTTAACGCTGATGTTCGGCGCGACGCGGGTTTACCTCAGGGCTGCTGCACGCGCGCGCTCTGTCTTTAGCGTCGCAAGCTAACGCGAGTGCGCACAATGAAAATGTCCCGCACGGAGGCCGCGTCTCAAATCGCGCGCTCGCGACTACAGAGGCGCACTTAGTAGGGAATGAGGTGCCGCCTTTCTCAGCACTCCGGAGTGCACACTTTATATAAATCCAGCTTGATTTGGGATTCGGCCTTTTCCACCTCCCCTCCGTTTTTCGTATTAGTGCTACTACATGATACATTATTATAGTTTTTTTATTTGCATTTATTTATTCCTCAGTGTTTAAATACATTAAAGCCAGTGTTTGTGCTCGAGGAAGTGACCTGAGGCTGTTATTGTGAGTGTGTGTGTGTGTGTGTGTGTGTGTGTGTGTGTGTGTGTGTGTAGGTGCCGCCTTTCTCAGCACTCCGGAGTGCACACTTTATATAAATCCAGCTTGATTTGGGATTCGGCCTTTTCCACCTCCCCTCCGTTTTTCGTATTAGTTCTACTACATGATACATTATTATAGTTTTTTTATTTGCAGTGATTTATTCCTCAGTGTTTAAATACATTAAAACCAGTGTTTGTGCTCGAGGAAGTGACCTGAGGCTGTTATTGTGAGTGTGTGTGTGTGTGTGTGTGTGTGTGTGTGTGTGTGTGTGTGTAGCTTTGGGCTAATGAGCGCTTAGCATTCACTCTGTAGAATAATGTTAATCAGGAATTGTGGCATTTATTAAATATGTACGTTTGTTTTATTAAAGGTGTGTAATTTAGTGTTTTTGAAGCAGAAGTTTATACACGAGCTATAAAGGGGCGGAACTGTGTGTATTTATTGAGTGTTTATGTAAAAGTGCTCCATGTGGATTCATATAAAATAATAACGGTTTGTAGTAAATCTTCACTTAAACATTTATAACTCGAGGTAGTGATTTATTGTCTTTATAATTCCAGCAGGTCAGGTTTGGTGATGAGTCGTTCATATCCGATTCATTTATTTCGAGTCTTTAATGTGACTCAGAAGAACGAGTCGACTCAGTGATTCATTCATTTTCTACTGCACGCGCATGAACAAAGCATCAGAAAATCTCAGTAGATTATGTGCAGGAAACAGAATTGAGCAGTTCATCTCTCCATCTTCTGCTCAGAGTCGCTCGTTCTTTTATCATCTAAATCCCCAAGACACTACACAGTGCAGTAGATCAGGGGTCTCTGTCACGTGACAAAAAACTAACACTACAAACGAGAAGATATGAGGTGAAGCTCCTCATTCTGTTTATTATAATTTGTTTTATTATTGTTATTATAGTTAAAGTTGGTGTATGTAGACATGTTGATCTGATTATTGATCATTTTATATTTTATTTCTGATCAAAGGAACAAAATTAACTACGTTTATCAAAAAACATTTATTTTGATGGAGATTCAAAGAACCGAGTCACTAAAATGATGATCTTCCCATCACTGATCAGAACAAGCATGTCCTCACTCCTCACTGTTCCGGGTGATTAGACCGAGTTCAGTAGGATGGATAAACGGTGTAAACACGAGTGTGTGTCTTTATGAGTGACGTGTTCTGCTCTGTGTGTTCACAGGAATCCGATTATCAAGTTCATGAGCAGATCGACCTGTACGATGATGTCATCTCTCCCTCGGCTAATAACGGTGATGCGCCGGAGGACAGAGATTACCTGGATAACCTGCCTGCACCTGGAGGCTCTGATGGGAATAAAGGAGCTCCGCCCAACGTCGTTTACACCTACACGGGCAAACGCATCGCTCTGTACATCGGCAACCTCACCTGGGTAAGTCACGTGCGCACACACCTTCACCTGGGTAAGACACACCCCTTACCTATGTAAGGCACACACACACCTTTATCTGGGTAAGGGGGGCGCGCGCACACACCCCTTCACCTGGGTAAGGTGTACACACACACACACACACACACCTGATAAGACTTACACACGCACTCTCCTGGGTTAGGCTAACACACACGCACTATAAACTAAATTATAATGTAATTATTGAAAGCTTGTTGTGTTTGAATATGAACCTCTGCATGTTCTTCACAGTGGACCACAGATGAGGATCTGACAGAAGCAATTCGCTCCGTCGGCATCAACGACGTTCTTGAGATCAAGTTCTTTGAGAACCGAGCTAACGGACAGTCGAAAGGGTGAGGCCATGTGAAGGCTGTTTGTACTCACTGTCGAGTTGTGGATCACACCGATTCTTCTGTACACTGCTCTGTTCAAATAATTCTAGATTCCTGAAATCAAACAAATCAAAAGTCAGTCCTGAAAAGTTTAAAACAATTCAAGGACCACATCAGAAATGGTGGAACTTTCTGTACTGTTCTAGAATCTGTGAATCCTCATCATATCCTCCTTTATGTCTTTGGATTTAAAACTGGCTGTGCGGTTTGTGTTGGTTGGTATATAACAGTGCACATGTAAAGATTTTTTATGAAACGTTCTGTGCTTGTGTTTTGTTGCAGCTTTGCGTTGGTGTGTGTTGGATCAGAAGCCTCCTCCAGGAAGTTGATGGATTTGCTTTCTAAGCGAGAGCTGCACGGCCAAAACCCGATCGTCACACCCTGCAATAAACAGTCCCTCAGTCAGTTTGAGCTGCAGTCACGTAAGAGTGAGTCCTGTTTGGCCTCGAACCCCCTACATCACCACACACTGTCACTCTGTTCCTCACAGCACTGCAAAGAACTTTGAGTGTGTGCAGGGTGGGTGAAGTGTGTGTATGATGGTTGCCCTTCAGGGATGAGTGTTAATAATCTTATGTTTTTAGGCACCCAGTCGGGGCAGATGTCAGGGGAAGGGAAGGCAGGTCCTCCAGGTGTAGGTCCCCGTGGTGGTTTTCCCCTTGGTAGGGGTCGAGGACGCTTTCCAGGTCCCGCAGGACCAGGAGGAGATCGCTTTCCCGGGCCAGTCGGACCAGGAGCGCCCCCTCCACACTTCCCTGGTACCACACTTTACTAATTATTTACGTATTAGTGTTTTGTATGTGTGATGATTAATTGCCCCTTGTAAACACCCCCCCCCCCCCTTTCAGGTGGTATACAGGGTCCTCCTCGCCCTCCACCAGGCCCCCCTGGTCCCCCGGGTCCTCCTGGCCCACCACCTCCTGGTCAAGGTTTAGCCCCACCCCTTTCAGGTCCCCCTAATCGAGGGGACCGCCCACCTCCCCCTGTCCTATTTCCTGGTCAGTTTGGCCAACCTCCACTTGGCCCATTACCTCCTGGTCCACCGCCTCCTGGTTATGGTCCACCCCCTGGTCCACCCCCACCTCAACAAGGTCCACCCCCTCCTGGGCCATTCCCACCTCGTCCTCCTGGTCCTATTGGCCCTCCCCTGGCCTTAGCTCCACCCCCTCACATGCGTGGTCCACCTCCGGGAGGCCCCCCGCCTGCCCCCCACGTCAACCCCGCCTTTTTCCCGCCACCCGGGAACAACAACATGGCTGCGCCGGATCGAGCCCCGCCCCCAAACGACCCTTACGGACGGCCTCCTCCTTACGACCGGGATTATGGACCGGGCAGGTAACAGACTTTTCAGAATGTTGTGCCTTTGATCTCAGGTGTCAGGATGTGATGCACCTGTGTGTTCTCGTCTTCAATTCTCTCGTACGTGTTGTCAGGGAGATGGACGCAGCTCGGGCTCCTCTGAGCGAGGCTGAATTCGAGGAGATAATGAACAGGAACAGAGCTATCTCCAGCAGCGCGATATCCAGAGCTGTGTCAGACGCAAGCGCGGGTGATCACACACACACACACACACACACACACACACACACACACACACACACACACACCTGACTTCTGAGAGAGAGAGATGACTCTGAATTCTAAGAGCTCTTTTAGTAGGGAGGAATGGATGGAGTGTTTTGAAATGATGGATGGAGCACTGATGAAGTGTTTTTCTCACGTGTGTGTGTGTTTCAGGAGATTACGGCAGTGCTATTGAGACACTGGTGACTGCGATTTCGTTAATAAAGCAGTCGAAGGTTTCAGCTGATGATCGTTGTAAAGTCTTAATCAGCTCTCTACAAGACTGCCTACACGGCATCGAGTCCAAATCTTACGGCTCCGCCTCCAGGTACACTGCTCACCTGCCGTCAGGTCTGGTCGTATCCCTGCGCTCCACTCATCCTCTCCTCTCGTTGACTTCCTTCCCTCTCAGCAGAAGAGAGCGATCGCGGGACCGGGACCACAGTCGCTCCCGCGAGAAAAGTCGACGCCACAAATCGCGCAGCCGTGACCGGCACGAAGATTATTACCGAGAAAGGAGCCGCGAGCGAGACCGCCACCGCGAGAGGGACCGGGACCGCGAGAGAGACCGCGACCGAGAGAGGGAATACCGCCATCGTTAGGACAAAGGTGTGTGTTTGATTTTATTCATCTGTGTTCCTCACTTTCATTACGTATTTCTTAATGACCCTTTTTAAACCAGCTCTGCTACGCCACTACAGGACACACCAGGTAGGTAACAGTACGGTAAGGACTCTCTCTCACACACACACACACTTATTTTACACACTTAATACTTTATTTTTGTATTAATTTTGTATAAATTCTATGCTGAAATTTGATTGGTTCTTGAACTAATTTTATAATGATGTGATTATATATAGAGGGTGTGTTTATGGAGGATGAATTCTAGCTCCTGTGTTTTTATAATTGTGTTTTTATAGATATTACAGCAGTAAATAATAAAATATTAACGTGCAGACTGTGAGAATATGTTGTTTAAATGCTTTTGTTTTATATATAAATTGGCTGTAATGTCTTTGGGAATGAGACTGAGTGTATCCTGAGAGCGAGTAAATAATGATTCTGTATTCTGCGTTTGTGCAGTCCAGAATATTTGTCTTAAAATGGCGAGTGTAAATATTGTTCAGGACGGTTATTTAATTCCTGAATAAGTGCTTATGTTGGGTGAGTGTGTCTCTGAAAGCCCATTCCACTGTTGTTGGTTATCCTGTGAAGACCCGTGATCATATTTTATAGAAGTTAGTATAAAGCGGTATTTTAGCAGTAATTAGTGCTTTAGCATTGTTTTAAAGTGAATACTCAGTAAGCATTATCATAATGTCAGATAATCTCTTACCTGTAGTCCATTTTTACACATGTACCAAAACCTTTCATTATGTACATCATTCTACAGAAGTTTGCTATCAAACTGGGATCTGATCCATGTCAGTAATTTGTCCAGGTGAAGTAGTAAGTTGTAATGAAGTATCTAGTTGAACTCTGCTATGCTGTGGGATTAACAGTCATTATTAATGTTCATGATTGTGGATGTAAATTTTGAATTAAAATAAAAGTGCTAAAAGTTTGATGCAGTAATTCCTTACAGAATTAAATACACTGTGACTGGGTGATGATTTAAATCTCTGTACTCTATGAGCATTGTCTGATCTAATATTGGAATAAAGTAGCTGTTTTCTGTCAGTAATCATGTATGTATCGGTGATTTTACGCTGTCAGGCCACTTATAGACGCAGTACCAAAACCTAATGTTACGGTGCTCTGTTCAGATATTTATTAGTACAGGAAGTTACTGTTTGTACAGAAAAACCTGTCAATGAAATCCCATGTGTTAAATATGTAACGATCATGTTGAATGTTTTGATTGGTGAATCAGATTGGCTTTATTCTGTCAAAACTGCACAATATTTAAAAATGTCCAAAAGTTACGGAAATGGTGGTTTTTTTTTATTATTTATTTTTTATTTATTTATTTATTTTTATGAAAAGTTTTAGTATGAAGTGTTACATAAGATCAAAACTGTGTAACTGTGATCACATTTTATTCTGTCAGTTAGTTTCTAAAACAACATGTTGGTCTTAAACTGATAAACCTGAAGTGCTGCATGGTTGTGTGGACTTGTATTTATGGACTTCAACTGATTTGATCATTTTGTCCTTATGTTCATTAGGAAGTGATGAAGTTTAAACACAGGTTGTGTGGAGTGTTTTATGGGGTTTGAGACATGTGTAAGTTCCTTTTTTTCCCTCTGCAACAAACTCAGTAACGGTATAAAGATTTCCTTTGACAAAAACACCCCCCAAAAATGTCCACATGTTCCAGTGTAATTTCAGTGACAAGAACAGTTTGTTTCTCAGCTGAAATACTTTACCTGCCTCTTGTAAAACTCTTCTAAGATGCTCTTCACTAGTTGGAGATTTCCTTCTGACCTTGTGATCCACTTCTCCCCAGAGTAGTTCAGTAGGATCTAGGTGTGGTGACTGGGCAGGTTGTGATAGATATCACTCCAGGTGACTGTTTGCTCTCTAAATAAAACGTACGCTTTCACATTCGGAATCTTCCCTGCTCCAAAACAACCCCAATCCATCAAACCTCCACCCCCACGTGTGACTGTGGGGGTGAGGGAGTCTGATCACAGCTTCTCTCCTGTTCTTCTGGTAGACATTAAATCTTACATTTGGATTTCAGAACGTTCATTCAGTATCACATTAATGTGTACAAAAGGAACCTGCATGTGACTCAAAAACCATAAGACTGTGTTTCCACACTTTCCACTGCTGTGTATATTGTACCTGCTCAGCTCTCACTTTAATCCTACACATTAAAATGTCCCTGTAAACACATCAGAGGTTATTTATTAGTGTCAGATTTATTCAGCAGCAGTGATGTTTACTCATGTGATGCAGGAGTATCTAATCATGACCATTACTAATGTGAACACAAGGACCAGGCAAACCTGAGCTCAGAGTAACTCCAGTCTAAAATCTACACATGGGTCATCAGTGTCGTGTGTATTGAAGATGTCGTGATGTTTTTCTGCAGTGGGTTTTAACTCTGATTCACTGATGTGTGGTTTAGAATGTGTTCAGCGTCACAGGTATAGAGAGAGACAGAGAGAGAATATTATAGAGAAATAATGTGGAGGACAGAATCATTTCCATCTCCACAAACCAATCCATTACCATTTAAGTTGCCTTTAATATAATGAGAGTAAGCAGTCTCTGTCACCACCATGGACATTTTCAGACCCTGTGATTGTTTATAATGTTTAATATGACAGTTCTTCTCCATCTGAATGTACTACTGACTGGTGGACTCTGGTCCACATGACCGAGAACACAGTGGAGTAGAGTTGTTGTATTGCGTGAGAGTAACATTTTAATGACGTGTGTGTGTGTGTGTGTGTGTGTACTTATTCAACATGATTCTATTGTTGCCTTGTAACATCTGGAGTGAAAGTGATTCTCTGTAGTGTAACAGAGACGTGAGAACACGTTGTCATGGTCAGTGCTTTGGTCTTGTTTCTGAACTCCGTATTACTGAAGCTGAGATGTTTGAAGATGACTGTGATTTATAGCTTGGTTGTAACTCATCAGTTAACTGATTGTTTTATGGTTATGAATGTGAAATAAATTGTTCATAAATAGTTGTAAGTGTATTTAAAAATAAGTTGAGTTTTTAGGGGAACAGGGCAGGTGCATCAAGTAAAGGTTATAAATCATTATTTATTTTCATGCATCATTATTCATTCATTCTGGTGAGAAATCTAAACTCTTGTACTGTGGTGTTAAATTAAATGGACATGAAGGGTATTAATTAGCTAGTTTTGTAACTACACATGTACACTGACCTGCTCAGTGTGTGCTTGATGAACCTGCTCTGTGGGGATGATGATTATCTGTGAGTCAGTCACAGTAGCTGCTGGTCAGTATTTCCTCCTGCACTAAGGGTTATTGCACAGTGAAACTCTGTACTACATTCACCTCCTTTAAGCACTAAACATTCTACATACGTTTGTGATCATTCACACTGTTGTGATTTATTGTCCGTATGCTGGAAGTTGAAACTGTTTTATTTATTGAGTTGATGTTGGTTGTTGTTCAAAGCAAAGTGTAAATTTCAGTAAGTTTGTGAGGAAGGTTTTAGTGCTGAGATTTGTGTCTGGTTGCAGTTGAATTACTGAGAGTTTTAACTTGTTAATGAAAAGTCACTTCAAAGTAATTCAACTGCAACTTAATGACTGAAGTGAAATTCCAAATATATCAAAAGCATATCATGTGGATTTTAAGAGCATGGATCATAACATTTTTATACAATGTTTTTTTTCTTTTCTTTTATTATGAATTGCTTCACAGATTTGTGTCCTTTTTGTGTGAACTCCACAAAGCATGTGCCGATAGTCAGTTACCCAGTGCCCCGTCTGTACCTGATTTCAGGTGCATCTTTATTTATTTATTATTATTCCATACACAGTGGTACCTTGACCTCTGAGTTTAATTTTTTCTGTGGACGAGCTCGTATTTAATTTCCTCACACATCAAATCAGTTTTCCAAATTAAAATAACTAAAATCTCATTAATCCGTTCCATCCCTCAAAATGACCCCGTGTTTGTTTCATGTTATTAAATTGGAAAATACATTTATAAATAACAAATCTTATATAAAAACCTGAGAGAGAGAGAGAGTATGTAAGATATTATCATGTTTTATTCAGTGTATTTACCCTGGAGATGAGACGAGCTAACGAAGACGCTGGCGGGGGGGTCGGTTATCTTAATTTTCGTCACTTTCTGGTTTAGCTTCTGCATCTAGCAGCGGCGTCTCGAGCTCGTACCTCGACCGAGTGACGACTCGTACCTCAGAAAACTCGTACATTAATGCGCTCGCAGGTCAGCGTACCACTGTATTTATAAATAAATACAAATCAGAGTTTCCATTAAGAAGTTAAAGTTTACTGGGCAAAACTGGGAAACATTGTGCTTGTTTATTCTGCACTGTAGTGTATTGGTCTATGTACAGTGTGTGATTAAATACATCTCAGATCTAATGTTTAGAGTTTATTGTGCACAGTATATAAAATAAAGGAGTCATGGAGTAAAGCGTGTAATAAAATAACTGTTAGAAATAAACAGGAGGTAGTGTACACGTGTATAACTAACACAAGGCTGTGATCGTTTCTTTTTCTTAGCTTTTCTTTTCCAGTTGAAACACTTATCTGATGGAAACTCTGTGATATAATAATGTAATGTGATGATTAATCTATTCTTCATGTTCAGTATCGGCCCATGCCTTGACTTCTGTGTTCTTTGTTTCTTTTGTTTTTTTGTTCTCGTGTTTTGCAGCTCATGTGTAGGTTTAGTTCTATGAACCCGTACCAGTAGAATATTTATGCTTTATATTTTTACTGGTGAAAGAAGCTGATCTGTTATTGCAGTAGATCTTGTTTGTATTATTTGTTGCATTTCTCTTCCTGTTACAGGGCTGGACAAATTTTGTAAGAGTTTATAAGGTTGACACTCAGACCTGCAGTTTTAACAGCTGTGTGTTCAATGAGTTTAAACCATTTTAGAAATGAGATTTTTATACATACAAACTTTAATAGTAATAAATCAATGTCCTTGTAATTCAGTTATTTATATTACTTCAGTCATTACGGCTCATTACACCCTGTTTGTCCAGCCCTGATTCTTATTCTTATTCTTCTGTCCTGTTCCTACATCTCAGATCTTTAATACTGATCTGCTGCACTCACATTAGACATCTTTACCCAGTGGTTATAAATCAGGAAAACAGTTTCCTCTTCTATTCACATCCCTTCATCTTCCCAGATAGAAAAGAACTAGCGTAATCAGTGCAGTGATGACCGTCTCCATGGGAATGTTCTGGTGTGTGGTCATGATTTTAACTGAAGGAGTATTTTCTAGTTGAAGATGAGTAATGAGGGGTGTATTCTGGGAAAGGTTCAGTCATCAATTGTGACATTAAACTGAATAATTGCTGGATTTATTTGATCTGTATAATAAATTTTTGTAGAGATTATTAGTGTAGATATGCTAATAAATGGTTGGATATACACTGCCTGGCCAAAAACATGAGTCGTGCACATCTTACACTTTGATTGTAGCTCACTTTGTCTGTGGAATTGTTTTAAAAATCATATATCTATTTTCACATCCCAAAGGTTCTCAACAGGGTTAAAGTGTGGTGCCTGTGGTGGTCATGTGGGGTCCCTGAACCTTTCCTTCACAAGTTCAACACAGTGAACTCTGGCGTGGTCATCATGAAGTATGCATGTGGCATCAGACGGAGAACATGTATTGATTAAAAACCCTGGTTATTCAGGTAGACTACTGACTGCATATTTACATGGCCCACACTGTTGCTGAACCTAAACCTAAACCTGACCACCTGAAACAACCCCAGATCATAACATCTGCACCACAGATGTCTTCCCACATGTTTGTGTAAGAAATGAGAAGCTCCTCACTACATCAGTAAGAGTTCAATAACTAGAAACATCCTAATCATGGTGGGACACTTTTTTTTGGCCAGACAGGGTATTAATACACAATTTAATATTTTACTGCATAAAGAGTCCAAGAAATGAGGTCCTATTTCATCATCATGTTCATTCTTTAGAGATGTGAGTGTAGTGTTTCTGAGACGAGTGAATAGTATATTTATATAAAGCCTTGAGGTGTGTGTGTGTGTGTGTGTGTGTTAGATGTAGATTTAAACAGTGAAGATGAAGAGATGATGATGGTGTTTGGATGTGCTGCTGTAGGTCAAACTGTAATTGAGGGTTTCTAAATTTTTCTCTAATTCTCACTGTGTGTGTGTGTGTGTGTGTGTGTGTATATATATATATAAAGTGTATGTGTGTATGTATGTACGGGTTTGAACCCCCAAACCAAACTGCCACCTTCGTTTCTGACAAATTTCAGCTGAATGGCAGAAGAAGAGGAGAAGGAGGAGGAAGCATCCCGAGCACTTCATACTCGTCCATCAGCACTCTTCATTCCTACATCGCCATGACGACTGGACTCGACCACACATGGCTCCAGTACAGATCTGTTTGAAACGTATATATACTTACTCACTCTTAATTCCCAGCAGCTTATTTTTTTATTTTTGGCGTTTTATTTGATCTGCATAATTGGAAGAAGAAAAGTAAGGTTTTTTTCGGCGTGAAACAGTTTGCTTGCTCGGGCCTCCACCAAAAACATTGTTTTGACGCCTGTAATGTGTAAATTGTTAGATGATGTTTTTATAGGGAACTTTTTTTTTTTTTTTTTTCTTCCATCCCCCCACCCCCCTCCTCTCCCAAAGCGTGTGTCTGCATCAGTGTCTGTGAATGTGTCTACATTGATTTATTAACTAGACTGTGTTGTAATAAAGTGTTTTCTGGGGTTGCCACTTGTTTATACTCTGGATTTCTTGATGCGTTCATGTTGTACATGTTTGCTCACTGCACTATACGCAACAATGGACGAGACGAGCTCTGATTAGGCATGTGCTGATGCATCATGGGCTTTTCTGTTTCATTTAGAAAAATGTCACTCAAACATTTGTAACGTCTAAATCTGGATGTCCTGGAACTCCTAAAAGATCTCAGAATACCATTAGCAGATACAGAACAGATTATCAGCACATGCCTACATTTAATCCTTTTGCAGAAAATAAATATTTTTTAGGAATTTTAACTCCTACCTACATGAAGTGTCAGTTTTTTTGTGTGTAAAATTGTATATTTTTGTATTTTCCATGTGGTTAATTTTTAATATTGGACTTTTTGAACTTGCGCTAGCGTCCAAATGTTACACCAAAATTACATTTAAAGTAAATAAAGTGTGTGTGTGTATATACTTTATTTACTTTTTGATTGTGTGTGCTTGTGTGTGATGCTGTTACAGCAGTAACACTACAGAAACCTCTAGATTTCATTAGAAGCTCGAGTTAATGGTGAGGTGGACATCTACTGGTGTGCACTTCCTGTTCAGTTCTCAGGATAAAGGATTGGATGTGTATGATGTGAATGATGTGAATGATGTAGAATCTAAGTGACTGAATGGTGTGTATTTTGCACTCACTCCCTGGATTGTAGCTTTACATTCATGTATTATTGATTATTTGTGCCTCAGGTTTTTATGATTGGGGAATCTTTTGACTCTGAATGTACAGATTTGTACTGTAACCATCAGGTATTTGTGTGTAGAATAAAGTGATGAGCTTCGGATAATCGGTAATGAAAATCGTTTCTCATCACGTTTGAACAATATCTTTTACGGGGGGCTGTGAACCCTCACCCTGTTTTGGGCTGTTATTGGACATTCCTTATTTAAAGCTTTTGATATGCACTTTTATACGACTGGTCATTTCTAATGATTGATATGTTTGGATGATTTTGAGGCAGTGAAGTTACTGGGAATCAGAACATTACCAGCTCATTTTCTGCCAAAGTATCAGACATCAGCTTTTTCTTTATTCTTTTTTATTTTCTTTTATTTTTTATTATTAGACATATTTATGCTTTTGGTGTGCAGATGTTTCACCCTTGTAAGCTCAGAAAAAAAAGAAAAGGTTTCAGAAGTTTATCCAATTAACATATTTGTTTTGGCCAAAATAGGAAATTGTGTAATTATAAAATCATTGGGTTAATTGTGTGAAAATGTTTTTAAATGCTGAATGGAGGATTTGCTAAAAGTCTTGAACTATGTTGTAGATGTTCTGTAACGTGGCCAATCATCTGCTAAAAGAAAGAAAAAAAAAAGAAAAAGAATAAATAACAATAAAACCATGCTTCACACTGAAACTGAGGTAGAGAAGGTGCGCTGTTTGGGTAACCTGTCTTCTGTACTCAGGTGTTTCCATTGCAAGCAGGTGAAAAAGCTTTAACCCTAAAGGGTCTGTATGTGTATCATGTGACTGAGGGAGGAATGTCCCAGTTCTCATCTCTTTATACACAACAGGTAAGTAGAGTTTATTATTTTATATGCAGATGTTTTCAGAACATTCAGATTATTAATGATTAATGGTGTAGATTAATTTTAGTTCATGATTTTGTTTTTAAGCTTTTGTTTTAAGTTCATGTGCTTGTAAATTTACTGAAACTATTACAGAACATCAACAAAACATCTGTTTCCAAAGTCTCTTATTTTAATAAAATTACTATTTGTGGTTAATCCCAATTTAAATGCACATTAATCATTGCTCACACAAATGCACCTGCTCACCTCAGTTCATCCACACGTGATTACTCTGTGTGTGTGTGCGCGTGTGCGCGCGTGAGGCTGAAATAGAAAAGTTACACAGTCAGTAATGTAATTTTATCTATTTACAAGTCACGTGAATGTAGAGACTCGTGTTACTTCCAGTAATTGATGAATAATTGATGTGCACTTTAGTGTTACTGCAGTAAAGTTCAGTGTGTTGATTATTTATGAAGGGCAGTGTTGTTAAATTGCAGCATCTAAATGATGTTTGTGTAACACGCCTTGTTAAATCGATCATAGTGGTTCAGTTTTATTACTTTTATATCCCTGTGTGTGTTTATAGACTGTAGTGTTGGAATAATAACCAGATCTCATTCTAACCTGTAAGGTGTGATGGTGTAGTAACACATTGGCGTGTTTATCTCTGGCCAGCTGGGGGCAGCACTGCGCTGTGTGATTAACTGGAGCCCTGGCAGCTAGCACCAGTTTCACCAAGTTCGAAACAGTTTGACTAGAAACCGCACATGGCCCCTGGGAAACTCAGGTGGTTGGAGGTGAATATGCAAAAATATCAGGTTCCTGAGACAGATAAAAACTTGTCCCCATAAATAGATATCAAATTACACACACTTGCATTTATTTACACGAGGTATCACACAAGGTTGGAGCACAGTAATGATGTCCTTCTCTTTAGCTAAAGTCAGAGTAGCACAGAGCTACTGTACAGCAGCCAGTCACTACTGGAATGTGAATCAGGTACACATGGTTACGGAGAGCTTCTGATGGGTCTGCTTTAATGTTCTAAAACCACATTTAGAGGACACTTATGGACCTTTTAATGTGCACTACGGTGTGCCTTTAGAAGCAACAGACTGACTGCTAAACAGATCAGATCAGAGGAATTCAGAAGCCCTGAACACACACCACAGCTGTGTTCACACAAATATAGAACTTAAACATCCTGTTTTTCTTCACACCTCCTGACTGTAGATGGCATTCTGGGGAAGTGGAGCTCACTGGTTAAGTGTTGGATTTAAACTAAACCTTTCAATGCAAAATCCAAGTACCAGCAAGCAGTCACTGCTGGGCCCCTACGCAAGGCCCCTCAGTGTATAAATGAGCTCATTGCTAACACTGTGATAGTGTTTCTGTCATACTGTAAATGTAGCAGCCTGCTGCAGGTAGTTTATTGTACTGTTTGGGTTAAAAACATTCCCTCACTTGCTCCAGGACATGTAGAATGGAATGTGTGGAAGGTGCTGAAGAGCATCACTGCTCTAACCAGTGCAGCTGTACAGCCTCGTTACCAAGCTGGGAATGAACACAAAGAGGAAAAACCAGTTAAACAAGTTTCACAACAAACCTTGTACCGCACACAAGTGCTGCTTAATCCAGGAGCTTACGCTGTTCCTGTTTTCACTCATAGCTTTATAAACTCTGTTCCTACACATCAGGAAGAACCGTGGAGAGCATGCAAAGCTTTCTGAACAAAACATCCCAGAGAGAACCCTGGTCTCCTCCATAGAGCTACTTCTCTAACAAGAAAACTAAATCTTAAAGATTCCACTTAAATTTAAGAGTTAAAATGATTTGTTGTAATTTCACCATGTGGTAAAATGTCATCATCAGTTTGTGGTTGTTCTTCCGTTATTGGTAAACCAGGAACTTGTTCTAAAACTGTAGTTCCTTAAAACTTTGGGTTTTTTTTTTTTTTCCCTCTACTGTAGCACACTGAACGTTCCCCTCCCCCTCCATTCTAATCATTCAGCCTTCTGCACATCACACGCCATTGTCCTCATCTTCTGTTGGAACATACACGTCACTGCTCCACATGCTTCCTGTTATATGATGTGTTGGATGACTTCATGTAGAGTAGGTTCTCCTGTGCACCCCTCACCATCTCACCCAACATTTCATTCTACACTTATAATGCTTTTGTTCTGTGAAGGCTTTTCCGATAGATCTCGGGGTTTGGAGAGAAGTGTTGGTTCAGCTACAAGAGCACCATCGAGGTCAGGGGTTCAGTCTGCTTTCCACTTCCTCCCAGAGATCTCATTTAGGGCTCATAACGCACTTTTTTGAGACACCAATAGAACATTTATAGAGAATGTTATTATGCACACTTCAAATTCCACCACAGCTCCATTATGTTGCCTGACTGCTCCTTCGTTTAAGACTTTACAGAAGACGCATGCTGATGTTTCTCCATGACCATGATACCTGAGCACATGACTGATGCTGGTGACCAAGTGCTCACTGAGATCAACTGTGTTTTTTTTGGAGGAAAGGTGAAACACTATGGCTGATTACTGAGAGATAACGGACCCCATTCTGGCACTAATTACTTCCCACATCAGAGCTGCAGGACAAATGATCTGGATTGCAAGCAGTTCTTAAGCTTCATCATTGGAAGATGTGTGGACTCCATGATTCTAGACTGAATACTGAGCCGTAGCTCTGGATTTGGACATTGAAGACCACCTTTAATTTAAGTGTCTTTAAGAAAAACACATTTAATACTGATCATCCCAGGGGTCACTGCTTAAACTCCTGCAGGGACTGTGTTTTACTTTCTACATTTCCCATCATTTTAATGTCCTGAATCAGACTTGATAAACTGCCTTGCCCTGTGATCACCTGGGCAGATTAAAGGTGGTAGTTTCCAGACTAACGGTGTAACTGTTGCTGTTCTGCCCCTATGTGCGATTTCATCATGGAGAGCAAGTTGGAACACAGAGCAAACATGAAATTCTGCATGATTTTGGGCAAATCTGTGACGGAGCTGTTAGACGTCAAATATGTTTCACTACCTGTGATGCCGCAACGAGTCGTTTGAGATGTTCTGAGCGTCACGTGTGCTTCAAGAGCTGAAGAGCATCACCGGAGACGAGAGATCACGAAGACCTCCGACGAGCTCAACCCCTGAATATGTCGAAACCATCCGGCAACTCGTGCATCGTGATTGTTGAAAAAACAATCCACATTGAAATGAAGCCTTGCAGGACACGTTTCAGACGTGCAGGATCGCTGGCAGGATCGCTGTCAGCACTGTATTGCTGTGCCAGGGGTCTGTTTTGAAAGTGATTGTGTGGAAACGTAGATAAATAAAGATGTTTCTTGTAAACAGAGCACGTCTCCAAACTTCTTGATACCAACTAATATTCTACTTCTGAGATGCATAAAAGGCCAATTTCATCTTACATTTCCCTGTGCTTTACAGAGTATCATGTCCATGATGTCTCTTTCACGATTAAAACTTCAAGTAAAGTAAAGGATTGAAGGTTCTGCCGGTTCCCCAGTCTACCACACGCTACAGTGTTGAGTCTTCCTGAAATATTTGGTGAGGTGGTGGTGGTGAGGTCTATCAGGGTCAGACAGGATGAACAGTACATTTTAAACCAAGCCAAGGCCAAGTGGAACACAAACACTGCCCTGTCAGGGTCACGGCTGATCAGTGAGGGGTGCCAATACTAATGTGTGTGCTGTGAGTGATCCCTGCAGTCTGTATTTCTGCACCTTCAGTGTAGCGTCATATAATGTGATTTATTTTATTTTGTTAATATAAATGTATGGAATGTGGACTGTGTTCATGGGATCTGTCATGTGATCAGTGAAATATAACTTTTGGACAATGAGAGGATTTGATGTTCTATGGAGATGTTCTATGGAGATGTTCTCCAGCGTATGTAAATGTACACAGATCGTGGGCTTTTGTCGTTCTGTTCAGCCGAGTCGTTGTGCATCAGAGGCTGAAGGCTGGACTTTAATTATAGAGTGAATCTTGATCACTGATCATATTACAGGCTTTATTTTTATATCGTCCAGCTGCTGGAAGAATCTCAGCACGGTATTGTTTCTATTGAATCCTCAGCAGTGGGACGAGAAGGACGATGAGTCCAGTCTTCACACTTTTATTCTCTGTGTGTAGTTAGAATGTGTGGAATGTGTGGAATGTGTGGAATGTCATGAAATTCCAGATTCAGCTTGTAGTTGAACTGATCCTCTGATTGTTAAAGTCCTGACACTGGAGACTTCTTACATACATGTGATGACTGTGTGGTTTATATAAAAAACACTTAAATGGAGAACATCTGCAGTACATGTCCTTGTTACTATGGAAACGAAACCATCTCAGTGCCTTAATATAAACCTGCACTGCTGTCAGATATGATGCTCTGGAGAACTAATCACCAGCTGCTGACCAATCAGGATCCAGAATTCAGAGAGCAGAGATGTGGTAAAACACCCCAATCAGCCTTCCTGCTGTCACCTGTAGAAGTTTCCTGAGAAGCACAAGCAGTGTGGATTAATGGACAGTATGTTCTTACAGATTTCAGCTTAAACAGGAACTTGTGACTACATTAGAAGAACACCTGGAACAGTGGAGAGATCTACAGGAAGAGATCTAACAGGTGAGGACGTGTTTGTTAATGATCTGAATGATTTAATGTGTGTGTATGGAAGGACGAGCAGGTGGGAGGTGAACACCTGGTGTGAGATGAAGGTGATAAATTGAGGTGTTTGGATTGCAGGGTTCCTCTGGGGTTCAGTCTGCTGTGTAGGAGAGGAAGCTCGCTTTATTACCATGAGATGAAATGCTTTTTTTGCATCTGTTATTTGTTTAGTGGAGCTGCAGGTAAAGTAAAAGCTCCAAACTACGATAGGATTAAAGGGAAGTTGCAGCAGATGATTTGCAACATGTTTACTAATTTAAAAGCTGATTTACATGATCACATCAGATAAGTGAATGCTGGAGGAGAAGGTTCATGCATGTCCTCTACAGAGTAGAATAAACCATGAGCTCCTGGTCTGAGTGAGTTATGGGAGTTTGACTCTGGTCTAAACGATGACTTCACTTCTTCCTAAGTTCTGTTTACGTCACCGATCCAGCACGATTCAGGAATCACGTTTCATTCACACGTTCTTCATGGTGGAGATACTTTACATCGTGTTCCAGTTGTGCTGACCATTGGCTTTGAAGGACAGATGTTTGTGTGGTCTCTTTATGAAAGGTTCTTGTGCTTCTTATTGCCTCGTCTGAAAGGTTCTGCCACGTGTGTGTTGAGCTCATCATCTCCTAGTTACAGGACACTGGGGTTAATAACGGCCTGATATACCACTTTATTCTGCACTGAAGATTTATCTAAGAGTCTGGGATTTCAGGGGTGTAGTGTGTGTGTGTGTGTGTGTGTGTGAGAGAGAGAGAGAGAGAGAGAGAGAGAGAGAGGTTGAGGGTGTGGATTGTTCTAGAATGGTTGGTATTTAAATGTAAAGACACAACCCAGCCTTTCCTCTGCTGTAATTCTGTGTGTGTGTGTGTGTGTGTGTGTGTGTGTGTGTGTGTGTGTGTGTGTGTGTGTGTGTGTGTGTGTGTGTTAGCATTATGCTAAGTCAGTCTTGTGTTGTAATCATTTTACAGATTGCCTCTGGCTCAGTTCAGTTGCTTGCTGTTTTGTCCAGAGGCTAACATCTGTAATTAATATCTGAGGGTTGTGTTTATTGGTTGAACCGAATCACATGACCACAGCTGCACGTTTAACCCTTTCATCACCACTGTATCTGCATGTCCTGCTGGATCTGTGTGAAGGGAACTTCAGTATAAACATTCACTTCCTGTTTGTCCTTAAAAAGAGATTCTGGAACGACCCATAATGAAGGACCAGTTATAACATGAGTTTTACCTCATAGTCTGTATATTCTATTAAATACTGTGTGGCCAAATGTTGGGACACCCAACCTTCTCAGCCATGTGCGGTTCTGCTCAAAATCTTCCCAGAGTTGAAAGCACACAATTGTATGAAATGTCTTTGGATTCAGGAGCATAAGATTTTGCCTTTACTAGGAGACCTAAACCAGTTTCAGCATGAACATGCCTAAAGCCAGCTCCATTAAGATCTGCTCTCCATAAGTTGGAGTGGAAGATCTTCTGCTTTAAAGCTCCAGCCCTAGTAACTGTAATGAATGTGAAAGCTGACTTCACCTCAGGCCTCCTCGCCAACATCACTACCTGACTTTAATAAGACCATTCTAGCTGAATAAATCTAAACAAATCTTCACACAATCTAGTGGAACATCTGCCCAGAAGAGTGGAGCTTATCAGAACACCAAATGGGCACTACATGTGGAATGGGATGTTCAAAACACAGCAGTCTTGTGCCCAGGTGTTTTTGACCATGTATAATGTAATGGTGGTGGTGCTGCTGGTTTGGTGAATGTGATATTGTAAGAAATCCTGGCAGTGCACAGGAACGTCTTAATCTCAGTGTTGAGGTCACCAGGCACGATTTGGATTCCAAGCTTCAGGTCGTGCTGTTCCGAGTGTCATACTGAGTGTGATAAGAGTCGCGTATCACACCGATGAGGTTCAGAACCCACCTGTGCGCCAACTTGTTCCCTTTGTGTTCTCGGCTCGATGCAGGATTCACTAGTACAGAGTTTTTACTACAACAATTGTTGTTTTATAATTGTTTGGGTTAATTAGACAATCAAACTACTTTTTATTCAAATTTGAGATTAATTCTAAACTTAAACTTTACGTCCGAATGTAGGAGCAGCAGGGTTCCTCACCGGGCAATGGATAGGACCTCCATCACCATCTCAATCAATCATGCATTTCCTGATCAATCATTAGTTTTATACATTATATATATATATATATATATATATATATATAGAGAGAGAGAGAGAGAGAGAGAGAGAGAGAGAGAGAATAAATATATCTAGAACAGGATCTGTCTCTCTGTTGGAGTTTCACTGTAGTTGTAACTCATCCCTGTTATTTCACATTCTTTATCCTCTCCATCCTGAAGGTTTCTTCACCTTTCCCTCGTCTACTGTTCTTCCTAAACAACACTGTGGTTGTGATTTAATTATAAACGTTCTGCTAGCAGGGGCCATTCTTCTCTTTTCAACAGCAGATTGAACTGGAGATGTTCAGAGAGAAGGAACACAGTGATTATTAAAACTCAGGTTTAGAAACAGAGGAGTTTTTTACACTGATATTCTTATTAGAAGACTGAGATCAGCATTAACTCATCATTTTAGTTCTACTGGCTAGAAGAACGAATATATCTAACTGTGCACACAGCTCACTACAACCACCTGAGCTGACCTGACCTGACCTGAGCTGAGCTGACCTGAGCTGAGCTGACCTGAGCTGAGCTGACCTGAGCTGAGCTGACCTGAGCTGAGCTGACCTGAGCTGACCTGAGCTGACCTGAGCTTTCATCTATTTGACATCGTTATTGAGCAGATAAAGTAATATAACTGTAAGAACATTAAGTCTCACACAGAGTTGATATATTATGATGAAATAATATCTGCCTGAGAAGACAATAAAACTGTTACCACCTAAAAACAGCAAACTTTTAGCATTAAAAACTGTTATTTGAGGTCACAGTGGATTTTACTGATATCAATAGCTCAGTTTATCAATACCTGCTGATTAATCAACTGAGAGTTCACCATGTATAATAGTACTGAATCATGAAAAGGTGTTTTCTTAAATAATATATCATTATAATTATAGTAATAATAATAATGAATAGAATAGAGCTCTCTGTTCAGCACATGTGTGCTTGTAATCTGTCCACTTATCTGTGAAGAGATGCAGTGATCTGTGGGGTAACTGTGAGGAGCTTCTTCAGGGTACTGATGATGTTCCCTGTAGTATGAAGGAACAGATACAAACCATGTAGTTGAGTAAAAGTGGAGACACACAGTAAAATGTGACTCCAGTAAAATGTCCCTTTAAACTTTCACTTGAGTAAAAGCACAAGTTTATATCTTTAAATGTACTGAAGTTTCCACAGTAGTGATTTATTATAACTATAATGTTTCTATTATCATTTTATCACAAGACTCTTCACTGAATCACCTCAGTGTCTGTGTAAAGACTCGAATGTGACTCTCAGAACACTGATCTATTAATAGAATGATATTAAAGACTGATTAATTTCGATTACAGTTATCATGAACACACAACCTTCTTCTTTCTAACAACAAAATGGTGCATATGAGGTCACGTGTGATCGAGTCGAGGGACAAGTGATTTCACTAAATGTAGTTGAGTAGAAAATCAGATATTTGAGTTTGAAAGGTAGTGAAGTTACAGTAAACGTCTCTGGAATGGAAACACTTGAGTAAAGAACAGATAGGAGGAAAAACTACTTCATTACTGTTCACACTGACAAATAGACTCTCTTCTTTTTAGAGGATTCAGTGGTTCCCTGGAGCTCATGGGGGTTTATGTTCTCAGAGCACAACCGGACGCTTTATAATGTTTTAAACATTTTCTGAAATGTTATTCCTGTTGTTCTGGAACATTCAGACATTCATTTTTTTTGCCCCCTCACGCGCTCCACCTGCCCCTCAGTGGAAACACTTTCCCGCGTTTTTTCCCTCCCCTGAGATGATTCACGTTACGGTGCCGCTTCCTCATATTTTTAGGCGCGCGCGTGGTATCGCTACGCGTGCGCGCTCACGAGGGCGTGGTCGTGCACTCTGACGCACGCGCTCGACTGACAGCGCGAGCCGAGTGTGAGGCGGTGTGAGTCCTGAACAGCCGCAGAGGCGGAACGTCACCACACACACACACACACACACACACACACTCTCTCTCTCTCACACTCACTCACACTCACACCGGAGCCCGGACACGTTCATGATCAAGGTAATACTGAAATACTGTTTTATTTCAGGTCTTCGCGCTGATCACTTTATATGAGGGAGAGTCTGAGGGGAAAAGATCCGCATCCTCCTCCTCCTCCTCCCTCTCCCTCTCCTCTACACGCCGGCGGGGATCAGCTCTCTCAGCTCTCTCAGCTAATCTTCTCCTCCTCCGTGTAGACCCGCTCTCAGCTCTCAGCTCTCAGCTCCGCGGCTCGGGGCTCGGGGCTCGGGATCAGGCGTGTTGTGTTTAATACCGATAGATGGTAGCTCGTGGTGCGGATCTCTGCTCAGATAATCCAGCTAACTGGGGCCGGTGCGATCCCGGGTTCTGATTTCCTCTCAGGCGGGGGGGCAGTGAGCGTGGGTCCGGGGTAGTGATTCAGGGCACGTGGAGAGGGACAGGGCCGTGTGAGTCTGGACCGGTACCGGAACACTGAGAGAGGGGTATGTACTTTACACTGCTGTAGTGTGTGTGTGTGTGTGTGTGTGTGTGTGTGTGTAAAAGTTTTAGGTGTGTAAAAATGCTGTAGAGTCTGAATGATTTCAACAATAAAACTTGTAGGTTTGTTTACCTACAAAACATCAGCAGTTCTTCTAGTTCCATTTCCACACAGAAATGATGAGATCAGGACTGTTGGAGCAGAAACCATCACTTCCAGGTTTCCTTGATCTTCTCTACGCAGAACAAAGTTCAGAATGATGTTGGCTGTGTGTCTACGCTCCTCAACATCTCCTGCTTCTTTGTGTTTCTTTCAATTATCTTGAAGGAACATTGTGAAAGACCAGTCTGCTTTGAGATCTTTGCCTGGCTGATGCAGGAGCAGTACCGTGTGTCTTGTTGCTGTGCTCGATCTTGCCATGGTGTAGGACCTGAGACATGAAGCTGTCTTCCACAACCTCACCTTAGTAGCAGCGTTCGGCTCCTCACCCAGTTAGAAGCTCCTACACTGTTTCTGTTTCACTTCATCACTGGCTTTTAGCCTCCATATGAAATTGATCATCTGCACCTGCACCTGCTGATCATCTGCTTTAAGAACTGAAAGCTGAACGATAATCACACCAGATCTGAGTTGGATCTGGAAGTGTTTTCCCTGGAGCTGATCAGACACGTCTCCTGTGTGGAGTTCGATTTGGACAAACCTTCTGTTTCAGTGGGTTTATTTATTTGTGTTATTTTCTATATTCTACATTTAATACTGATAGTAAACAAAATCATCTTAAAAGCCCAGAATATCTTTTAGATTTTACCTCCATTTAACTTTGAAGTCAGACTCGTGAGTTCTTGAGGTCGTCACCTGGAATGGGTTTCAGGTCACAGCTGTGTCTTATGTAACATTTCTTACCTTCTTCATGTGCTTTAAAGCTTTACTTTGTGCAGATGAAAGTGTGAGTGGAGTCACTATTCCTCGTAGTGCTACTACACGACTGTACACACCAGATTAGAGCAAGAAACTCAGTTCAGGAAAGAGTAACGTTCCAAACATCTCAAGAACTTTCCAAAAGGACAATGACCTCAAACACACCTCTCGGTCTAGAGCTATTTGTTCAAGAAGTATCAGATGATCTGACCTCCACAATCACTGCATCTGAACCCAGTTCTGATAGGTCAGGTTGAGTTGAACTGGAGACTGAAGGAAAAGCAGCCAACAAGCACTCAGCACCTCTGAGAACATTCCAGGTGACTGTGGGAAGCTGAATGAGAGAACGTTGTAGTGTTCAGTTTCATTAAAGAACATCATCTGTGTTTACTGCATCATTCCATACGTGTTCTTCAGTTTCATTAAACCTCTGGATGAGAAGGTGTTTAAATGTGTGACTGGTGTGTGTGTGTGTGTGTGTGTGTGTGTGTGTGAGAGTGAGAGAGAGACAGGAGCAGGTGGAGGACAGATAGTTTACACTACTCTAATGTAATCCAGCAGAGTGATTGAGGACAGGGTGGGGGTGAGGGTGAGGATTGAGGGTGGGTGAGGACAGGGTGAGGGTGAGGATTGAGGGTGGGTGGGGATGTGTGTGTGTGTGTGGAGGGGGGGTTGGGGGGTGGGGGGGGATGAGGTTCAATCTGTGTACTGAGTAATGTGTGTTACAATGAGGTGTGTAGTACACGTGGAGTGTGTAGTGTGATGGACGTGAGCTGGGGGTGATATCTCTTACCTTCTCAATTACTACACACATTCTCAAACTACATTACTGAGCAAACACACACACACCAGTTTCTCTACACTGGTGTGATGTGAGATCTCCTCAGTGTTCCTCAGGTTGTGTTATTCTGTGTTATTTCAGCATGTGATGGGGGACGGAGAGTGAAGCATGAAGATCACACTCCATTTATATCCTCAGATAATTAGACTGAGGGACACGTTATTCCCTCTGCTGTCCTGCTTTACCACTACCCTACTATCACCAAGCTGTGGGTGTGTGCGTGTGTGTGTGTGTGTGTGTGTGTGTGTGCGTGTGTGTGTGTGTGCGTGCCTATATTATACACACACACTTGTGGTGATGGACGTGTTCACCTGTGTACCTGCAGAACCTGCTGGATCTGTGACACTTCCAGGTGGCCATGTACAGGTAGATAGTTGGATAACTGGATGGAGGTGGTGAAGACATCAAAGGCTGTGTAGATGTGGGTCAGTGTGTGGTGGTGGTGGTGGTGATGGAGCAGATGTAAGTGCTTCCTTGTTCTTTTAGTGCTCAGGAACACTCGATCCTGAACCAGCCGCAGTAACGGTGTTCAACCATCAGTAGTACCTCATACAGTGTAGCGCTCTCTCACACACACACACACACATACACATACACACACACACACACACACACACACACACACACACACACACACACACACACACACACACACACACAGGCGATGGGAAGTGTGTGAATGAAACCACATCCTGTCATCCTGTTTCTTTAAGGCGTGGTTGCCTGACACACACACACACACACACACACACACACAGCGTTTGTTTGCTGAACTGCTAGTTGTTATCAGAATGACATTTGTTCAGCGTGTTGAATTCTGCACTTGTTCCAGCTCGCTGTACAAACTCCCGCACACGCAGCAGAGCGTAACGTGGATTTCACAACGTTCTGAGTGTAGTTTAGGTCCCACCACCCTGCTCTCCTCCTCCAGGGCAGAGGAACTCCTCATCCGCTCACTGCATGTGTGGGTGGGCTTGTGATGCTCTGAATGTGTGTGTGTGTGTGTGTGTGTGTGTGTGTGTGTGTGTGTGTGTGTGTGTGTGTGTGTGTGTGTGTGTGTCAGCATTTTAAGCTGCAGTGGTTCAGGGTTTGTTAAATATTTTATTCTTAATGCACTTAAAAAGTGTTAAATATAATTTGTGAAGGCTCCAGAAGGCCTGGAAGAAGAGTGACAGTTCCTCAGCTACATCACGTCAGTTCACTGAGGATTCTGCAGTGCTCTCTGTCTCTGAGCAGCTTCACAGAGATGGAGCTTATAAAGGAGTGTAGACGTTTATTTGTTTTTAATTGTAAGTTTATCCTTTAAGTGTGACTGAGTGGTGAAGGAGAAACTCCCTGAGATGATGGTGGTACCTGCCTGCATTATTCCAGTTTCATTCCATTAGTACAGTTCTTTCATGTTGGGGTTCATCCTTACTGAATAATGATCACCACTTGTCTCCACACTCATCCTACTCAGGCTTTTCTTCTCTCCTGTCTCCATCCTCACCTTCACCCAGTCTCTGTCTCTACCCACAGGTCCAGCTCAGGTTCTCACGCTCTCCTCAGCAGACCCACAGAGCTGTGTGTATGCTTCCACTCAGACAGAAAGGCTTTTCTCGTCACATCGCTCACTTCTGCTCCGGATATTTTGCCCTCGTGTTTCTGTGAGATGTGAAATGATAAAAGTCTTTTTTTCCTCTCAGCAGCTGCAGTTCATGTTTGGGTGGAGCTGAGAACATTCCAACTCTATTCAACAGAGCTGTGTGTGTGTGTGTGTGTGTGTGTGTGTGTGTGTGTGTGTGTGTGTGTGTCAGCATTTTAAGCTGCAGTGGTTCAGGGTTCGTTACACGCCCATGTACGCCGTCACTGAGCCTGAAGTGAGCTGGCAGCAGATCAGTGTGACATCACCAGAATGGAGGTGCTGAAGGAGTCTCTGGGGATTTAGTTCACAATGCTGTGTTCAGTGGGTTCCTGGGTGTTTAATGTTGTCCTTCTGAACACACAGTGGAAGCCTTGAAGGTCATCAGGAGTTTCTCATTTCACATTCTCATGTCCTCCACCAACAAAGTTTGTAGGTTGCTGTAGAGTCACTAAACAGGAGTGTGTGCTGCCTCTGACCTGGGAGGAATCTCTGTGTGTGTGTGTGTGTGTGTGTGTGTGTGCCCATGGAAGCAGGCTAATCCTCTCTCGTCATTCCTGTTCTTTTGGTCTCTCTGTGGAAGGAGATCGTCAGGTGGAGGTAGAGATTATTCTCTAATACTTCCAAGAGGGTTTCTCCTCTTCACTTGAGTACTCTGGGATCAGAACCCTGGTGGTCCAGCTGACCAGAACAGGACTTGTTAAAGGGGGAATGTGGTGATATGCAGGAGATCAACTTCACCATCTTCTGATCAGGATCTCGGATACTTACACGCTGAGTCACTACTGGATGGAGACTGTGCAGCGTGTTGGGCCGTCTAGCCGCTCGTCTGAGGAGAATAATGTCTCTGAGATCTCACAGTGTGGGAAATATAATTATTACTGTAACAGAACGGGAACTAAGATTAAGCGTGTCTGTGCTCGTCTCTGGGGCACGCCAGGATACAGCGCCGGTTACACACACACACACACACACACACGCATACACACACACACACACACACACGCATACACGCGCACGCACCTTGTTTTTTGATGTCAAATGTAGACCAAGATGGAGTTTGTTTGAGTGAAAGTGAAATCATTATGGGATCCTAAAATCCCAGCTGCAGAAGTTTCCTCTTTGTGTTGTGAGGTGTAGATGTTCCTGCTGGGGGTCAGCAGGGAGGATCTTTATCTGATCCCTCACACACATCATGTACAAAATACAGAAGTACATCAGCCACTGATTATAATATCGATTGAAAGACATTGTGTAGTGTGTGGAGTTCTGCAGGTATCAGGGCTTTACCTGGAAGGTGCTAACGAGCTGCTAACTGCTAATGAGTTATCCTCTGCTAACGAGCTGCTACCTCATCCCAGAACCTTCCTTTTCACACACATACTCCTCTCGATCATCTCCATCCTCCTGTTCCTCTTCCTCATCCTTCTTCATCCTCCTGCTTAATCCTTCTGTTCCTCTTCCTCAGCCTCCTCTATCTATATAATAATACCAGGCCACATCCACACCTGAGTAAAGCTGCTGCTGTGTGCACACACACACACACACACACACACACTTTTCTGTCTCTCTTCTTCAGACAGACATTCTCTCTCTCTCTCTCTCTCTCTGTGTTTATTTCAGGTGCTTTGTTGTTGGTTTGGGGTACACTTGTATTGTCTCTCTCTCTTTTTTTTGTCTTGTTTTTTTCATCCTGTTTTTGTGTGTGTGTGTGTGTGTGTGTGTACACGTTTTATATGAAGGCTGACACACAGCTGTGTGTGTAGATTTGTGTTATATTTATATTACGGGTGTAAAGATACACACTTCCTCTTTGGTATGTACCTCAGTTTTTGCGGTTTTGTCTTTAATTAAAGCAGTTTATTATTGTGATCAACAGTTTACATTTGTAAAACTATTTTAATTAAAATATAAATAAATCAATAAAACACAATACATGTTTTATTATAATAATAACATTTAGTAATCAATTAAATAGTTTACATTTGCTAGACCCCATTTGGATAATAAAGGTGTGTGTGTGTGTGTGTGTGTGTGTGTGTGTGTTTAACGTTGAATATAACATATGTTTTAAAGATATAATCATCTCGACTGTTCTACTTGTTTCAGGATACTTTAATTTAAAATGCTAAAGAATCATTAGCATTAGCGTTAGCATTAGCAATGACCAGGAAGTGGCTGAGATTTAGCACATGTGCAAACACACTATAAACTGCTGCTTTATACCCCTGGTGCTGTTGTGCATGTTGTCCAGTTTAATAATAATAAAGATCGAGGGAAGAAACACACACTGATAGTGTTTACAGTGCGAGGAGAATAAACACACTTCATATGTTTGTGAAGGAACACACACACACTGTGCGTTTGTTCTGCATGTAAGGATTGTGTTGAGTACACGTGCAGCGAGCAGAAACTCCTGCAGCCACACGTGTCAGGACGTTACACCACTAATATATCTGTGTTTATAGGTTATTTGTGTGCACTGTGTATAGACTGTTCTATACTAATAATAATCCTGAGTGTGTGTGTGTGTGTGTGTGTCTCTGTCTCAGGTGGGAGCTGAGTGTGTGCTGCGATCATGGCGTGTGTGTCGGAGTTCTACGCAGGGAAGTGTGTGTTGATCAGCGGGGCGACAGGCTTCATGGGGAAGGTGTTGGTGGAGAAGCTGCTGCGCTCCTGTCCTGAGGTTAAACTGCTGTACCTGCTGATCCGCACCAAACAGGGCCACAGCTCCCAGCAGAGGATCCACACCATGCTGCAGAGCAAGGTCTCACTGCGGGGGAGGGGTGTGTGTGTGTGTGTGTGTGTGTGTGTGTGACTGCTGTAGGACTCAGATTAGTTCTCCACTGTGTCCCAAAAAGATGTGCACTAAAACAGTAAAGTAGTGAATGTAGAACAGGAGATAAAGACTGTAGTGATCTCACACACTCACACACATACAGTACACATACAGTACACACACACTCACAGTACACACACACACTCTCACAGTACACATACAGTACACACACACTCTCACAGTACTCACACACTCTCACAGTACACATACAGTACACACACACTTACAGTACACATACAGTACACACACACTCACAGTACACACACACCCTCTCACAGTACACATACAGTACACACACACTCTCACAGTACTCACACACTCTCACAGTACACATACAGTACACACACACTCTCACAGTACTCACACACTCTCACAGTACACATACAGTACACACACACTCTCACAGTACTCACACACTCACAGTACACATACAGTACACACACACTCTCACAGTACTCACACACACTCACAGTACACATACAGTACACACACACTCTCACAGTACTCACACACACTCACAGTACACATACAGTACACACACACTCTCACAGTACTCACACACACTCACAGTACACATACAGTACACACACACTCTCACAGTACTCACACACACTCACAGTACACATACAGTACACACACACTCTCACAGTACTCACACACACTCACAGTACACATACAGTACACACACACTCTCACAGTACTCACACACTCACAGTACACATACAGTACACACACACTCTCACAGTACTCACACACTCACAGTACACATACAGTACACACACACTCTCACAGTACTCACACACTCACAGTACACATACAGTACACACACACTCTCACAGTACTCACACACTCACAGTACACATACAGTACACACACACTCTCACAGTACTCACACACTCACAGTACACATACAGTACACACACACTCTCACAGTACTCACACACACTCACAGTACACATACAGTACACACACACTCTCACAGTACTCACACACACTCACAGTACACATACAGTACACACACACTCTCACAGTACTCACACACACTCACAGTACACATACAGTACACACACACTCTCACAGTACTCACACACACTCACAGTACACATACAGTACACACACACTCTCACAGTACTCACACACACTCACAGTACACATACAGTACACACACACTCTCACAGTACTCACACACTCACAGTACACATACAGTACACACACACTCTCACAGTACTCACACACTCACAGTACACATACAGTACACACACACTCTCACAGTACTCACACACTCACAGTACACATACAGTACACACACACTCTCACAGTACTCACACACTCACAGTACACATACAGTACACACACACTCTCACAGTACTCACACACTCACAGTACACATACAGTACACACACACTCTCACAGTACTCACACACACTCACAGTACACATACAGTACACACACACTCTCACAGTACTCACACACACTCACAGTACACATACAGTACACACACACTCTCACAGTACTCACACACACTCACAGTACACATACAGTACACACACACTCTCACAGTACTCACACACACTCACAGTACACATACAGTACACACACACTCTCACAGTACTCACACACACTCACAGTACACATACAGTACACACACACTCTCACAGTACTCACACACTCACAGTACACATACAGTACACACACACTCTCACAGTACTCACACACTCACAGTACACATACAGTACACACACACTCTCACAGTACTCACACACTCACAGTACACATACAGTACACACACACTCTCACAGTACTCACACACTCACAGTACACATACAGTACACACACACTCTCACAGTACTCACACACTCACAGTACACATACAGTACACACACACTCTCACAGTACTCACACACACTCACAGTACACATACAGTACACACACACTCTCACAGTACTCACACACACTCACAGTACACATACAGTACACACACACTCTCACAGTACTCACACACACTCACAGTACACATACAGTACACACACACTCTCACAGTACTCACACACACTCACAGTACACATACAGTACACACACACTCTCACAGTACTCACACACACTCACAGTACACATACAGTACACACACACTCTCACAGTACTCACACACTCACAGTACACATACAGTACACACACACTCTCACAGTACTCACACACTCACAGTACACATACAGTACACACACACTCTCACAGTACTCACACACTCACAGTACACATACAGTACACACACACTCTCACAGTACTCACACACTCACAGTACACATACAGTACACACACACTCTCACAGTACTCACACACTCACAGTACACATACAGTACACACACACTCTCACAGTACTCACACACACTCACAGTACACATACAGTACACACACACTCTCACAGTACTCACACACACTCACAGTACACATACAGTACACACACACTCTCACAGTACTCACACACACTCACAGTACACATACAGTACACACACACTCTCACAGTACTCACACACACTCACAGTACACATACAGTACACACACACTCTCACAGTACTCACACACACTCACAGTACACATACAGTACACACACACTCTCACAGTACTCACACACTCACAGTACACATACAGTACACACACACTCTCACAGTACTCACACACTCACAGTACACATACAGTACACACACACTCTCACAGTACTCACACACTCACAGTACACATACAGTACACACACACTCTCACAGTACTCACACACTCACAGTACACATACAGTACACACACACTCTCACAGTACTCACACACTCACAGTACACATACAGTACACACACACTCTCACAGTACTCACACACACTCACAGTACACATACAGTACACACACACTCTCACAGTACTCACACACACTCACAGTACACATACAGTACACACACACTCTCACAGTACTCACACACACTCACAGTACACATACAGTACACACACACTCTCACAGTACTCACACACACTCACAGTACACATACAGTACACACACACTCTCACAGTACTCACACACACTCACAGTACACATACAGTACACACACACTCTCACAGTACTCACACACTCACAGTACACATACAGTACACACACACTCTCACAGTACTCACACACTCACAGTACACATACAGTACACACACACTCTCACAGTACTCACACACTCACAGTACACATACAGTACACACACACTCTCACAGTACTCACACACTCACAGTACACATACAGTACACACACACTCTCACAGTACTCACACACTCACAGTACACATACAGTACACACACACTCTCACAGTACTCACACACACTCACAGTACACATACAGTACACACACACTCTCACAGTACTCACACACACTCACAGTACACATACAGTACACACACACTCTCACAGTACTCACACACACTCACAGTACACATACAGTACACACACACTCTCACAGTACTCACACACACTCACAGTACACATACAGTACACACACACTCTCACAGTACTCACACACACTCACAGTACACATACAGTACACACACACTCTCACAGTACTCACACACTCACAGTACACATACAGTACACACACACTCTCACAGTACTCACACACTCACAGTACACATACAGTACACACACACTCTCACAGTACTCACACACTCACAGTACACATACAGTACACACACACTCTCACAGTACTCACACACTCACAGTACACATACAGTACACACACACTCTCACAGTACTCACACACTCACAGTACACATACAGTACACACACACTCTCACAGTACTCACACACACTCACAGTACACATACAGTACACACACACTCTCACAGTACTCACACACACTCACAGTACACATACAGTACACACACACTCTCACAGTACTCACACACACTCACAGTACACATACAGTACACACACACTCTCACAGTACTCACACACACTCACAGTACACATACAGTACACACACACTCTCACAGTACTCACACACACTCACAGTACACATACAGTACACACACACTCTCACAGTACTCACACACTCACAGTACACATACAGTACACACACACTCTCACAGTACTCACACACTCACAGTACACATACAGTACACACACACTCTCACAGTACTCACACACTCACAGTACACATACAGTACACACACACTCTCACAGTACTCACACACTCACAGTACACATACAGTACACACACACTCTCACAGTACTCACACACTCACAGTACACATACAGTACACACACACTCTCACAGTACTCACACACACTCACAGTACACATACAGTACACACACACTCTCACAGTACTCACACACACTCACAGTACACATACAGTACACACACACTCTCACAGTACTCACACACACTCACAGTACACATACAGTACACACACACTCTCACAGTACTCACACACACTCACAGTACACATACAGTACACACACACTCTCACAGTACTCACACACACTCACAGTACACATACAGTACACACACACTCTCACAGTACTCACACACTCACAGTACACATACAGTACACACACACTCTCACAGTACTCACACACTCACAGTACACATACAGTACACACACACTCTCACAGTACTCACACACTCACAGTACACATACAGTACACACACACTCTCACAGTACTCACACACTCACAGTACACATACAGTACACACACACTCTCACAGTACTCACACACTCACAGTACACATACAGTACACACACACTCTCACAGTACTCACACACACTCACAGTACACATACAGTACACACACACTCTCACAGTACTCACACACACTCACAGTACACATACAGTACACACACACTCTCACAGTACTCACACACACTCACAGTACACATACAGTACACACACACTCTCACAGTACTCACACACACTCACAGTACACATACAGTACACACACACTCTCACAGTACTCACACACACTCACAGTACACATACAGTACACACACACTCTCACAGTACTCACACACTCACAGTACACATACAGTACACACACACTCTCACAGTACTCACACACTCACAGTACACATACAGTACACACACACTCTCACAGTACTCACACACTCACAGTACACATACAGTACACACACACTCTCACAGTACTCACACACTCACAGTACACATACAGTACACACACACTCTCACAGTACTCACACACTCACAGTACACATACAGTACACACACACTCTCACAGTACTCACACACACTCACAGTACACATACAGTACACACACACTCTCACAGTACTCACACACACTCACAGTACACATACAGTACACACACACTCTCACAGTACTCACACACACTCACAGTACACATACAGTACACACACACTCTCACAGTACTCACACACACTCACAGTACACATACAGTACACACACACTCTCACAGTACTCACACACACTCACAGTACACATACAGTACACACACACTCTCACAGTACTCACACACTCACAGTACACATACAGTACACACACACTCTCACAGTACTCACACACTCACAGTACACATACAGTACACACACACTCTCACAGTACTCACACACTCACAGTACACATACAGTACACACACACTCTCACAGTACTCACACACTCACAGTACACATACAGTACACACACACTCTCACAGTACTCACACACTCACAGTACACATACAGTACACACACACTCTCACAGTACTCACACACACTCACAGTACACATACAGTACACACACACTCTCACAGTACTCACACACACTCACAGTACACATACAGTACACACACACTCTCACAGTACTCACACACACTCACAGTACACATACAGTACACACACACTCTCACAGTACTCACACACACTCACAGTACACATACAGTACACACACACTCTCACAGTACTCACACACACTCACAGTACACATACAGTACACACACACTCTCACAGTACTCACACACTCACAGTACACATACAGTACACACACACTCTCACAGTACTCACACACTCACAGTACACATACAGTACACACACACTCTCACAGTACTCACACACTCACAGTACACATACAGTACACACACACTCTCACAGTACTCACACACTCACAGTACACATACAGTACACACACACTCTCACAGTACTCACACACTCACAGTACACATACAGTACACACACACTCTCACAGTACTCACACACACTCACAGTACACATACAGTACACACACACTCTCACAGTACTCACACACACTCACAGTACACATACAGTACACACACACTCTCACAGTACTCACACACACTCACAGTACACATACAGTACACACACACTCTCACAGTACTCACACACACTCACAGTACACATACAGTACACACACACTCTCACAGTACTCACACACACTCACAGTACACATACAGTACACACACACTCTCACAGTACTCACACACTCACAGTACACATACAGTACACACACACTCTCACAGTACTCACACACTCACAGTACACATACAGTACACACACACTCTCACAGTACTCACACACTCACAGTACACATACAGTACACACACACTCTCACAGTACTCACACACTCACAGTACACATACAGTACACACACACTCTCACAGTACTCACACACTCACAGTACACATACAGTACACACACACTCTCACAGTACTCACACACACTCACAGTACACATACAGTACACACACACTCTCACAGTACTCACACACACTCACAGTACACATACAGTACACACACACTCTCACAGTACTCACACACACTCACAGTACACATACAGTACACACACACTCTCACAGTACTCACACACACTCACAGTACACATACAGTACACACACACTCTCACAGTACTCACACACACTCACAGTACACATACAGTACACACACACTCTCACAGTACTCACACACTCACAGTACACATACAGTACACACACACTCTCACAGTACTCACACACTCACAGTACACATACAGTACACACACACTCTCACAGTACTCACACACTCACAGTACACATACAGTACACACACACTCTCACAGTACTCACACACTCACAGTACACATACAGTACACACACACTCTCACAGTACTCACACACTCACAGTACACATACAGTACACACACACTCTCACAGTACTCACACACACTCACAGTACACATACAGTACACACACACTCTCACAGTACTCACACACACTCACAGTACACATACAGTACACACACACTCTCACAGTACTCACACACACTCACAGTACACATACAGTACACACACACTCTCACAGTACTCACACACACTCACAGTACACATACAGTACACACACACTCTCACAGTACTCACACACACTCACAGTACACATACAGTACACACACACTCTCACAGTACTCACACACTCACAGTACACATACAGTACACACACACTCTCACAGTACTCACACACTCACAGTACACATACAGTACACACACACTCTCACAGTACTCACACACTCACAGTACACATACAGTACACACACACTCTCACAGTACTCACACACTCACAGTACACATACAGTACACACACACTCTCACAGTACTCACACACTCACAGTACACATACAGTACACACACACTCTCACAGTACTCACACACACTCACAGTACACATACAGTACACACACACTCTCACAGTACTCACACACACTCACAGTACACATACAGTACACACACACTCTCACAGTACTCACACACACTCACAGTACACATACAGTACACACACACTCTCACAGTACTCACACACACTCACAGTACACATACAGTACACACACACTCTCACAGTACTCACACACACTCACAGTACACATACAGTACACACACACTCTCACAGTACTCACACACTCACAGTACACATACAGTACACACACACTCTCACAGTACTCACACACTCACAGTACACATACAGTACACACACACTCTCACAGTACTCACACACTCACAGTACACATACAGTACACACACACTCTCACAGTACTCACACACTCACAGTACACATACAGTACACACACACTCTCACAGTACTCACACACTCACAGTACACATACAGTACACACACACTCTCACAGTACTCACACACACTCACAGTACACATACAGTACACACACACTCTCACAGTACTCACACACACTCACAGTACACATACAGTACACACACACTCTCACAGTACTCACACACACTCACAGTACACATACAGTACACACACACTCTCACAGTACTCACACACACTCACAGTACACATACAGTACACACACACTCTCACAGTACTCACACACACTCACAGTACACATACAGTACACACACACTCTCACAGTACTCACACACTCACAGTACACATACAGTACACACACACTCTCACAGTACTCACACACTCACAGTACACATACAGTACACACACACTCTCACAGTACTCACACACTCACAGTACACATACAGTACACACACACTCTCACAGTACTCACACACTCACAGTACACATACAGTACACACACACTCTCACAGTACTCACACACTCACAGTACACATACAGTACACACACACTCTCACAGTACTCACACACACTCACAGTACACATACAGTACACACACACTCTCACAGTACTCACACACACTCACAGTACACATACAGTACACACACACTCTCACAGTACTCACACACACTCACAGTACACATACAGTACACACACACTCTCACAGTACTCACACACACTCACAGTACACATACAGTACACACACACTCTCACAGTACTCACACACACTCACAGTACACATACAGTACACACACACTCTCACAGTACTCACACACTCACAGTACACATACAGTACACACACACTCTCACAGTACTCACACACTCACAGTACACATACAGTACACACACACTCTCACAGTACTCACACACTCACAGTACACATACAGTACACACACACTCTCACAGTACTCACACACTCACAGTACACATACAGTACACACACACTCTCACAGTACTCACACACTCACAGTACACATACAGTACACACACACTCTCACAGTACTCACACACACTCACAGTACACATACAGTACACACACACTCTCACAGTACTCACACACACTCACAGTACACATACAGTACACACACACTCTCACAGTACTCACACACACTCACAGTACACATACAGTACACACACACTCTCACAGTACTCACACACACTCACAGTACACATACAGTACACACACACTCTCACAGTACTCACACACACTCACAGTACACATACAGTACACACACACTCTCACAGTACTCACACACTCACAGTACACATACAGTACACACACACTCTCACAGTACTCACACACTCACAGTACACATACAGTACACACACACTCTCACAGTACTCACACACTCACAGTACACATACAGTACACACACACTCTCACAGTACTCACACACTCACAGTACACATACAGTACACACACACTCTCACAGTACTCACACACTCACAGTACACATACAGTACACACACACTCTCACAGTACTCACACACACTCACAGTACACATACAGTACACACACACTCTCACAGTACTCACACACACTCACAGTACACATACAGTACACACACACTCTCACAGTACTCACACACACTCACAGTACACATACAGTACACACACACTCTCACAGTACTCACACACACTCACAGTACACATACAGTACACACACACTCTCACAGTACTCACACACACTCACAGTACACATACAGTACACACACACTCTCACAGTACTCACACACTCACAGTACACATACAGTACACACACACTCTCACAGTACTCACACACTCACAGTACACATACAGTACACACACACTCTCACAGTACTCACACACTCACAGTACACATACAGTACACACACACTCTCACAGTACTCACACACTCACAGTACACATACAGTACACACACACTCTCACAGTACTCACACACTCACAGTACACATACAGTACACACACACTCTCACAGTACTCACACACACTCACAGTACACATACAGTACACACACACTCTCACAGTACTCACACACACTCACAGTACACATACAGTACACACACACTCTCACAGTACTCACACACACTCACAGTACACATACAGTACACACACACTCTCACAGTACTCACACACACTCACAGTACACATACAGTACACACACACTCTCACAGTACTCACACACACTCACAGTACACATACAGTACACACACACTCTCACAGTACTCACACACTCACAGTACACATACAGTACACACACACTCTCACAGTACTCACACACTCACAGTACACATACAGTACACACACACTCTCACAGTACTCACACACTCACAGTACACATACAGTACACACACACTCTCACAGTACTCACACACTCACAGTACACATACAGTACACACACACTCTCACAGTACTCACACACTCACAGTACACATACAGTACACACACACTCTCACAGTACTCACACACACTCACAGTACACATACAGTACACACACACTCTCACAGTACTCACACACACTCACAGTACACATACAGTACACACACACTCTCACAGTACTCACACACACTCACAGTACACATACAGTACACACACACTCTCACAGTACTCACACACACTCACAGTACACATACAGTACACACACACTCTCACAGTACTCACACACACTCACAGTACACATACAGTACACACACACTCTCACAGTACTCACACACTCACAGTACACATACAGTACACACACACTCTCACAGTACTCACACACTCACAGTACACATACAGTACACACACACTCTCACAGTACTCACACACTCACAGTACACATACAGTACACACACACTCTCACAGTACTCACACACTCACAGTACACATACAGTACACACACACTCTCACAGTACTCACACACTCACAGTACACATACAGTACACACACACTCTCACAGTACTCACACACACTCACAGTACACATACAGTACACACACACTCTCACAGTACTCACACACACTCACAGTACACATACAGTACACACACACTCTCACAGTACTCACACACACTCACAGTACACATACAGTACACACACACTCTCACAGTACTCACACACACTCACAGTACACATACAGTACACACACACTCTCACAGTACTCACACACACTCACAGTACACATACAGTACACACACACTCTCACAGTACTCACACACTCACAGTACACATACAGTACACACACACTCTCACAGTACTCACACACTCACAGTACACATACAGTACACACACACTCTCACAGTACTCACACACTCACAGTACACATACAGTACACACACACTCTCACAGTACTCACACACTCACAGTACACATACAGTACACACACACTCTCACAGTACTCACACACTCACAGTACACATACAGTACACACACACTCTCACAGTACTCACACACACTCACAGTACACATACAGTACACACACACTCTCACAGTACTCACACACACTCACAGTACACATACAGTACACACACACTCTCACAGTACTCACACACACTCACAGTACACATACAGTACACACACACTCTCACAGTACTCACACACACTCACAGTACACATACAGTACACACACACTCTCACAGTACTCACACACACTCACAGTACACATACAGTACACACACACTCTCACAGTACTCACACACTCACAGTACACATACAGTACACACACACTCTCACAGTACTCACACACTCACAGTACACATACAGTACACACACACTCTCACAGTACTCACACACTCACAGTACACATACAGTACACACACACTCTCACAGTACTCACACACTCACAGTACACATACAGTACACACACACTCTCACAGTACTCACACACTCACAGTACACATACAGTACACACACACTCTCACAGTACTCACACACACTCACAGTACACATACAGTACACACACACTCTCACAGTACTCACACACACTCACAGTACACATACAGTACACACACACTCTCACAGTACTCACACACACTCACAGTACACATACAGTACACACACACTCTCACAGTACTCACACACACTCACAGTACACATACAGTACACACACACTCTCACAGTACTCACACACACTCACAGTACACATACAGTACACACACACTCTCACAGTACTCACACACTCACAGTACACATACAGTACACACACACTCTCACAGTACTCACACACTCACAGTACACATACAGTACACACACACTCTCACAGTACTCACACACTCACAGTACACATACAGTACACACACACTCTCACAGTACTCACACACTCACAGTACACATACAGTACACACACACTCTCACAGTACTCACACACTCACAGTACACATACAGTACACACACACTCTCACAGTACTCACACACACTCACAGTACACATACAGTACACACACACTCTCACAGTACTCACACACACTCACAGTACACATACAGTACACACACACTCTCACAGTACTCACACACACTCACAGTACACATACAGTACACACACACTCTCACAGTACTCACACACACTCACAGTACACATACAGTACACACACACTCTCACAGTACTCACACACACTCACAGTACACATACAGTACACACACACTCTCACAGTACTCACACACTCACAGTACACATACAGTACACACACACTCTCACAGTACTCACACACTCACAGTACACATACAGTACACACACACTCTCACAGTACTCACACACTCACAGTACACATACAGTACACACACACTCTCACAGTACTCACACACTCACAGTACACATACAGTACACACACACTCTCACAGTACTCACACACTCACAGTACACATACAGTACACACACACTCTCACAGTACTCACACACACTCACAGTACACATACAGTACACACACACTCTCACAGTACTCACACACACTCACAGTACACATACAGTACACACACACTCTCACAGTACTCACACACACTCACAGTACACATACAGTACACACACACTCTCACAGTACTCACACACACTCACAGTACACATACAGTACACACACACTCTCACAGTACTCACACACACTCACAGTACACATACAGTACACACACACTCTCACAGTACTCACACACTCACAGTACACATACAGTACACACACACTCTCACAGTACTCACACACTCACAGTACACATACAGTACACACACACTCTCACAGTACTCACACACTCACAGTACACATACAGTACACACACACTCTCACAGTACTCACACACTCACAGTACACATACAGTACACACACACTCTCACAGTACTCACACACTCACAGTACACATACAGTACACACACACTCTCACAGTACTCACACACACTCACAGTACACATACAGTACACACACACTCTCACAGTACTCACACACACTCACAGTACACATACAGTACACACACACTCTCACAGTACTCACACACACTCACAGTACACATACAGTACACACACACTCTCACAGTACTCACACACACTCACAGTACACATACAGTACACACACACTCTCACAGTACTCACACACACTCACAGTACACATACAGTACACACACACTCTCACAGTACTCACACACTCACAGTACACATACAGTACACACACACTCTCACAGTACTCACACACTCACAGTACACATACAGTACACACACACTCTCACAGTACTCACACACTCACAGTACACATACAGTACACACACACTCTCACAGTACTCACACACTCACAGTACACATACAGTACACACACACTCTCACAGTACTCACACACTCACAGTACACATACAGTACACACACACTCTCACAGTACTCACACACACTCACAGTACACATACAGTACACACACACTCTCACAGTACTCACACACACTCACAGTACACATACAGTACACACACACTCTCACAGTACTCACACACACTCACAGTACACATACAGTACACACACACTCTCACAGTACTCACACACACTCACAGTACACATACAGTACACACACACTCTCACAGTACTCACACACACTCACAGTACACATACAGTACACACACACTCTCACAGTACTCACACACTCACAGTACACATACAGTACACACACACTCTCACAGTACTCACACACTCACAGTACACATACAGTACACACACACTCTCACAGTACTCACACACTCACAGTACACATACAGTACACACACACTCTCACAGTACTCACACACTCACAGTACACATACAGTACACACACACTCTCACAGTACTCACACACTCACAGTACACATACAGTACACACACACTCTCACAGTACTCACACACACTCACAGTACACATACAGTACACACACACTCTCACAGTACTCACACACACTCACAGTACACATACAGTACACACACACTCTCACAGTACTCACACACACTCACAGTACACATACAGTACACACACACTCTCACAGTACTCACACACACTCACAGTACACATACAGTACACACACACTCTCACAGTACTCACACACACTCACAGTACACATACAGTACACACACACTCTCACAGTACTCACACACTCACAGTACACATACAGTACACACACACTCTCACAGTACTCACACACTCACAGTACACATACAGTACACACACACTCTCACAGTACTCACACACTCACAGTACACCACACACACACCTGCACTCATCTCTACACACCTCTACACACACCTGTACACAACTAAATCCACACACACCTGCACTCATCTCTACACACCTTCAAACACCTCTACACACACCTGTACACAACTTAATCCACACACACACACACCTGCACTCATCTCTACACACCTTCAAACACCTCTACACACACCTGTACACAACTAAATCCACACACACCTGCACTCATCTCTACACACCTTCAAACACCTCTACACACACCTGTACACAACTAAATCCACACACACACACACACACACACACACACACACACCTGCACTCATCTCTACACACCTCCACACACACCTACACACAACTAAACCCACACACACACACACACACCTGCACTCATCTCTACACACCTTCAAACACCTCTACACACACCTGTACACAACTAAATACACACACACACACACACCTGCACTCATCTCTACACACCTTCAAACACCTCTACACACACCTGTACACAACTAAATACACACACACACACACACCTGCACTCATCTCTACAGACCTTCAAACACCTCTACACACACCTGTACACAACTAAATCCACACACACACCTACACTCATCTCTACACACCTTCAAACACCTCTGCACACACCTGTACACAACTAAATCCACACACACACACACACCTGCACTCATCTCTACACACCGTCAAACACCTCTACACACACCTGTACACAACTAACTCCACACACACACACACACACACACCTGCATTCATCTCTACACACCTTCAAACACCTCTGCACACACCTGTACACAACTAAATCCACACACACACACACACACACACACACACACACACCTGCACTCATCTCTACACACCTTCAAACACCTCTACACACACCTGTACACAACTAAATCCACACACACACACACACACCTGCACTCATCTCTACACACCTCCACACACCTCTGTACACAACTAAATCCACACACACCTGTGCACACCTCTACATGAAACTGTACACAAATAAATTCACACACACACACACCTGCCCCCCACACCTGCCCCCCACACACCTGTCTGATCATGTTCACACAGTGTTTTGGGGGAGTGGTAGTTCAGAGGTAATGGTTATTGATCTGAATGTTGGGTTTCAAGCCCTGGTATCACTAAGCTGCCGCTCTCGGGCCCTTGAGCGAGGCCCTTACCCCTCTGTGCTCTAGGGGCACTGTATCATGGCTGACACTGCGCTCTGTCCTCCGCTTCCCAACGAGCCGGGATATGAAAAGAAAAGAATTTCACTGTGCTGTAATGTTTACGTGACAAATACAATCTATTCTATACTTTAGCATCTTTAATCATTCATCAGAGCAGAAATAAAGATGTACAGTAAATACACATCTGTAAACAACTGTGCGCACACACACACACACACACACACACACACACCTGTTTCCTCTTAGTGTCTTGGTTCTTCTCTAAAGCATTAAGGTCTGCTCCTGTGTTCCTGTGTGTGCAGAATGATGAGGATCTTTAACAGGCTCCATAAAGCCATTGGACTGTTGGAGTATTTCAGCAGTCAGGACTGGGAGTGGAATTCAGACAACATGAACATGCTGATGAACCAGCTGAGCTCTAAGGACCGCAAGGTACACACACTACACCCAGAGCTCATCCAGCTCTTCTTCTCTTCTTCCTGTCGCACTGATGTGTGTGTGTGTGTGTGTGTGTGTGTGATCTCATTGTTTCTCTTTCAGACGTTTAACTTTGATGTGCATCAGCTGAACTGGCCTGAGTACATTGAGAATTACTGCATCGGCACCAAGAAATACGTCCTGAACGAGGACATGGCCGATATTCCAGCTGCCAGACAGCATCTGCGCAAGTATGACACACACACACACACACTTTACATTCTAAAGTAGCTTAATTTCCACTATTAAACTTATGACAATTCTCTTTGTTGCTGTTTCAGACTGAGGAACATCCGTTACACGTTTAACACCGTCCTGCTTGTCTTCATCTGGCGTGTGTTTATCGCTCGCTCTCAGATGGCCAGAAACATCTGGTACTTTGTTGTCAGTTTGTGCTTTAAGTTCCTCTCCTACTTCAAAGCCTCGAGTACCCTCACCAACTAAACAGTGTTCTCCTGAAACCTTCTCCTCCAGAGATCCACCTCACCACATCATCTCCAGACTGTCTCTCTGTACTCCACTTTAGACCAGGTTGTGTCTGAGCTCATTTACACACTTCCCCTGGTTTACTGCAGCATCGTCCAGACTGGCCCAGTCCCCCTCAGTGTAGCCTCATCTCCCCCTGTCCTGGTCTACAGCCAGTCCACTGGCATCCACCTGCCCCAGTCCGGTACGCCTGAGGGTACCCTGGACCAGCCCCTGTTACCTGCAGTCTACTAAATTCTACGCTGGGATAACCCCAAGTCTGCCCCCCTGGTCATCTTAAACACACCCCAGTCACAACCCTCTGTGTCGGTGTCTGTAACCCTGTTTTGCCCCATGTCTGTTTGTGTCTCAATGTTTTTAGACTCCTCACTTTTTCCACATTGTATCTGCAGTATTTCCCCCCCCAATCTGTTAGCAAATCAATGGACTGCCCCTGTTAGTTACCCCGGGGTACTGAGGGTGGAGTGCTGGGATGCCTGAGCATGTCCACACTTTTACTGTTTCTTTTTTAAAAAAAATTATCTAAGGAAAAAGAAACGTCTATATATGCAACAGCAGCTCACTTCTCCTGTTTCTTCTTCTCCTTCTTTTTCTTCTTCTTCTTCTTCTTCTTCTTCTTATTAGATAAAGACTTGACTTTTTTTAAGTTTAATTTAAATCATAATAGTGTTGAAATGTTCTGACTTCTGCTAAATATCTTAAGTTCAGAAAGAGGTGTGTGTGTGTGTGTGTGTGTGTGTGTGTGTGTGTGCGCATACTTCAGTTGGGTCGAAAGGTCTGTGTTCACCAGGAACAGTTTTCATCAGCTATCAAACACTAAACACTGTTCTCTCTCACACACACACACACACACACACACACACACACACTCGTGTAAACTCATGAGGATGTTAATTCCTTGGCGGTGTGTAAGGAGCAGGTTGTTGATATCTGATGAATGAGAAGTTTAGTATTTGTGAGATGATGATGATGACAGTAATCTGTTGGAGCTGAAGCCTGAGCGTGTTCCTGTGCTGCTCCTATAAATATCTTTTGGGCTCCAGCTCTTGTAAGTTCCTTTTTACAGAGTGTAATATTTTTCTTCTTCTTATCAGCGATGAGGTCCATCAGCTTAGTGAGGACGTGACGAGTTTAGAACTAGAGATAATCTTTACGGTTTGTCCCTTACACCCCGCACATTTCTATTCTAGCGCTGAGCTGCCTGTTAGCTACAGTGTTCCTCTGGACAGAAGGAGTGGTGTAGGAGTACAGCGCCCCCTGCTGTGATCTCCTGTGGTCAGGTGGAGCAGGTGGAGCTGACTCTACCATTTACTGATGCACTGACTGCCCTCTGTTCATACGATGCCAAACCAAACCCATTTTTACATTTATAGTGTGTGTGTGTGTGTGTGTGTGTGTGTGTGTGTGTGTGTGTGTGTGTGTGAGAGTACTGTTCCCGAATGCTTCACATACTGAAGATATTTCCACAGCTGCCATATTACAGTACAGACCTCGTCTTCCTCCGTCCCCCTTCCCATCACTCACCACGTCTGATCCCAGTCTGATCTAAATGACCCAGAACGACTTCCTGTTTATTCTCCTTTCCTTCACCTGATTCTCATCATCACCTCAGTCTCATTACAAATCACTGTTTCTCCTCTTCACCCTTTTTTAAAAAGTCACACACTCCATTTTTTACACACCATGAACACCTTCATGTCTTAAATAAAAGTGTGCAATTGGAAACCCGACTCTTTTTCTTTCTTTGTGTTTCTACATTTACATTTGTGGAATTTAGCAGATGTCCGTGTCCAGAGTCACGTCCACAAGTGCAGAAAGTCTGCAGTAATGAATAAATCTACACTGTACACCAGATTTCACACTTCATATAATTATAACTCTTGAATTCTACAAACTTAGAAAGTGCAAAAGTGTTTCAGGAAGATGAAGGTCTTCAGTCGTCGCTTGAAGATAGTCAGGGACTCTGCTGATTAGACATCTAGGGGAAGTTCATTCCACCACCTCGGTGCCAGAACAGAAAAGAACCTTGAATTGTACTTACCTCTCATTCTGAGAGAAGGTGGTACCAGTGGAGCAGTGCTGGAGGATCTCAGACAGCGTGGTGCAGTGTGAGATGTGATGAGGTCTCTGGGGTAAGATGACACTGGTCCATTTTTGGCCTTGTAGGCATCATCAGTGTTTTGAATCTGATACATGCAGCTACTGGAAGTCAGTGAAGGAGCAGCAGTGGGGTGGTGTGGGAGAACTTGGGCAGATTGAACAGCTGCAGCTGCATTTTGGATCATTTGCAGTAGTCCAGTCTCAAAATCACAAGAGACTGAAGAAGCACCTGGGCAGCCTGTGTGGAGAGAAACAGTCGAATCCTTCAGATGTTTTAGAGAAGAAATCCACAGGAGCGAGCAACATTACAACATGTGGGAAGAAGAACAGTTGATTGTCCATAGTTACCCCGAGGTTACGAGCAGTGGCTGAGGTGTAGAGCAGAGAGTCATGAAGATGAGAGTGTAGATAAGAGAGTCTTGTGGTTGACCGTGTCGAATGCTGCTGAAAGGCTGAGGAGGATGAGTACAGATGACAGCTTGGCTGATCGAGCAGCATGCAGTTTCTCAGAAACAGTCAAAAGGGCGTCTCTGTGGAATGTTTAGGATCATGGAGGTTGTTCTGTAAAAGATAAACAGACAGTTGGTTAAAAACAGTGCGTTCCAGAGATTTAGAAAGAGAGGAAAGTGATACCAGTCTGTAGTTATTGAAGTCTGATGTGTCCAGAGACTCTGCTTCTTTAAGATGGGAATGACTCTTGCTTGCTTGCTTAAAGGTAAGACTGTACAGTATTGTACAGCTCTGTAACTTTAAGCACTGTAACTCTGCAGCTTTGTGTGCAAGAGTGAAGGAGAAGGTCTTCCTGAGTGGAGAACCTAGACAATAAGTGTGTGTGCTGCTCAGAGCAGTTGGGGAATCACCTAGTAAAGACAAGTTTGCAGGTGGAATTTGACCACCATGGAGTTCAGAATGTAAGCGAGTTGTAAGAATTACAGACTGCCTCAATCCAGATCTCTCCCCCCCCCCCCCCCCCCCCCCCCCCCCCACGCTAAATCAAATTCAGCTCATCCTCAAAACAGCTTAAATTTGATAAAAAGTAGTTCTGTAGTTTGATGAAGAATTTCAGTTGTATCAATCTTAATCATAGTCTAAATTGAATCAGTCTGGGAGAGGCAGCAAGCCATCAAGGACCATCTCTAACCAAAAGGTGTCTGAGACCATGATTATCATTTAAACAATACCCCATCCTGACCTGCTGGGGGGCCGGCACCAGCAAAGTGTCAACAACAGTGACTTCCATCTCGATCACCCAGCCAGTTGTTCCTTCATGCATGTCCTACATCTAATTTACATTTAAAGGATAACTCTGGTCTGTACTTCAAAGAACAATGGAGTTCTTTCTGACTCTGATAAACCCAAAGTCCTTCTTGTATTTTGTCACTGCTGCTCTGTTATAATCTTCTTCATTACGATCTTCGTTGTCCTCATCAGTTTTTCTTACAGAGTGAAGACTTTTTCTCACTTCTTCTGCTGTCTATTTTTAACCCAAAGCTGCTCATTTTTTCCCCACACCGTTTTCTTAAACTTCCTCCTTTCACTGACCACAGTTCTTGTGCTGATGCTCTGTAGATATAAACTTTGTTAAAAGTTTTACACTGATGATGTGGAGATAAAAATGAAGATGTTGTTTATAAGTGTAAGTTTGTCTCTGATGAACAAGTCGGTGGAGACTGTGGTGAAGGAAAAACTCCCTGAGATGCAGAAGGAAGAAACCTTGAGAGGAACCAGACTCAAGAGGGAACCTCATCCTCATCTGGGTTCAACCGAATGTCCATGTATTACAGATAAACGATGTTGAGGTGCAGTGATGGAGATCAGAGCAAACTGTAGTCCTGAGTCAGTGAAGCAGACTGTAGATATTAACTACAGTCCAAATCCTCAAAGCTCCTGATCTTACACCAGAATTTCATGGAACCACCCAAGAATCAGGGTGTGATCAGGGTGTAAGTAGCAGCAGAACTTAAAGGGAGAAGTAGAAGGAAACACAGACATGAGGATCTCTGGGATGAGAGACGACCCACCACACCACCATCAACAAACCTGAGTGAACGTGTGAGAGTGAGGAGACGACAGCATCCAAATATCCCAGTTCACCAAACACTCCATATCCATGATCCCTCCAGATCTGCTCCTTTACCTCACAAACATCTACTGACTAAAGACTCCACTAAATAAATATGTGTTCAGCCTCGACTTGAACACTGAGACTGTGTCTGAGTCCCAACACTGATTGGAAAGTTGTTCCATAACTGTGGGGTTTATAAGAGAAACATCTGCCCCCTGCTGGAGTCTTCATTATTTGAGGTTCCAACAAATAACCTGCACCTTTTGATCTAAGTAGGTGTGGAGGATCATCCTGGTACAGAAGTTCACTCAGATACTGCAGCGTGAGAGCGTTAAGTGCTCCTTACAGTAGTCTCATCTAGATGTAATAAAGCATGAATCAGAAAGTTTGCTTCTAGCTGCATGTGGTCCTAGTAAAAGTACTTCTGTCTTATCTGAGTTGAGCAGAAGAAAGTTATCAAGCATCCACTGTCTAATGTCCTTTACACACTCCTCAACACTCTTTAGCTGATCTCTCTCATCTGGCTTTGCTGAAATATACAGCTGTGTGTCATCAGCGTAGCAATGGAAGCGAATCCCATGTTTATGTATAATTTCACCAAGAGGCAGCATATATAAAGAGAAAAGCAGTGGGCCTAAAACAGATCCTTGAGAAACACCAAACTTTACCTCATAGAGTGTGGAGAACTCACCATTTACATCCACAAACTGATAGCGATCAGTCAAATAAGACCTGAGCCAAGAGAGAGCTGTTCCCTTTATTCCTACCACGTTCTCAAGTCTAGCAAGCAGTATAGTGTGATCAATGGTGTCAAAAGCTGCACTAAGGTCGAGCAAAACAAGTAAGGAAACAAAACCCTGATCAGAGGCCAATAACGGGGGTTGATACTGCAGTTTGAAGGATTTTGGTACAAAACCAGTGCTAATGAAAGAGTTTATTATTTTAAAACAGGTTCAATTCCCTCTGGAATGATCTGTTTGAGGAAACTTGTAGGTGAGGGATGGAGAATGCAGGTTGATGATTTTGATGAGGAAATAAATGAAATGAAGTTGTTCTCTTGAATAGGAGTGAAGCTTTGTAATTGATGGTCTGGTATAATGACACTGCTGTCTACAGGGTTATTTATAAAAGAGTCTGGATGTATTGATGGTGTGCATGTGAGTGCAGTGCTTTTATTCCCTGTTCATTTTGCTGCAGTTCAGAATAAAAATCTAGGATTCTGCTTGTTATTTTCTATGAGGGAGGAGAAATATGCTGATCAGCAGCACTGAGAGATTTTCTAGAACTCAGGAGATTCTCCTTCCATGCTGTTTCAAATACTGTTTTTTTTTGTTTGTTTTTTAAATACTGTTAATTTTGTTTGACGCCATTTATGTTGTAATTTTCGAGTGGTCTGTTTTAAGGTGTGTGTATGATCAGTATACCACTGTGCTGATTTTTTCTCTCTGATCATTTTGGTCTTGAGTGGAGCTCCATCATCTAGAGTGTAACGTAATGTTGTTTCTGGGTATTCAGTGGCCCAGTCGAGCTCTGCGGGGTCTGACGGAGATCGAATTAATATCGACAGTTCCGGAAGATTATGTTGGTGTGAAAAACTTCAAATCTTTTACATTTGTGTTTAGTCTTTTGTGTGACATTTAGATTATTATTATAAATAGCTGTGACTCCGCCTCCTCTGCCATTTAGACGGGGTTGGTGTATGTAACTATACCCAGGAGGACTCGCCTCATTTAATGCTACAAATTCATTCGATTTAATCCACGTTTCTGTCAAACACATTATATTAAACTCCTGCTCGGGAATAATTTCGTTTATAGTCAGCACTTTTGATGTGAGAGATCATCACCACCATCATCATCACCACCATCATCATCATCACCACCATCATCATCATCATCATCATCATCACCACCACCATCATCATCACCATCATCATCATCACCACCATCATCATCATCATCATCACCACCACCATCATCACCATCATCATCATCATCACCACCATCATCATCATCACCACCATCATCATCATATTCACCATATCACCCCCATCATCATCACCACCATCACCATCACCACGATCATCACCACCATCATCATCACCACCATCATCATCATCATCTTCACCACCACCATCATCATTATCATCATCATTAATTCAATTACATTTTCAATTCAATTCTTTTTTATTTGTATTGCGCTTTTAACAATGAACATTGTCTCAAAGCAGCTTTACACAGATAATGTGGTGATTAAATGTAAATATGTTCTTTGTAAGTAAGTTTGTCTGATGAGCAACTGTGGTGAAGGAAAAACTCCCCGAGATGCATAAGGAAGAAACCTCGCATAAGGAAGAACCAGGCTCAAGAGGGAACCCATCCTCATCTGGGTTGCACCAAATGTCCATTTGAAGCATATATACAAAGTTATCATTATCATCACCACCATCATCATCACCACCACCATAGTCATCATCACCACCATCACATAATCATCACCATCAGCATCATTATCATCACCACTATCATCATCATCACCACCATCACCATCATCATTACCATCACCACCATCATCATCTTCATCGCCATTTACACCACTTATTCACAGATTATTTTCTCGTTATAAAGCACTGGTTAACAGAAACACATACAACAACTTCCCTATTAGACGGGAAACTGTGTGGAAAGTGAGAGAAGGGGGAGTGTGTGTGTGTGTGTGTGTGTGTGTGTGTGTGTGTGTGTGTGTGTGTGTGTGTGTGTGTGTTCATCTTCATCGCCATTTACACCACTTATTCACAGATTATTTTCTCGTTATAAAGCACTGGTTAACAGAAACACATACAACAACTTCCCTATTAGACGGGAAACTGTGTGGAAAGTGAGAGAAGGGGGAGTGTGTGTGTGTGTGTGTGTGTGTGTGTGTGTGTGTGTGTGTGTGTGTGTGTGTGTGTACGTGTGTGTGTGTACGTGTGTGTGTGTAAATCTGAAGATAGTTCATTTAGAGAACTGGAGACTCACAGTCAGGTAAAATTCTCCACATTTTCTTACATTCTTTCTCTAGTGTGTGTGTGTGTGTGTGTGTGTGTGTGTGTGTGTGTGTGTGTGTGTGTGTGTGTGTGTGTGTGTGTTATATATTTAGGTATTTAATGATACAGTGTTATTACAACTTCTTGTTGATGTTGATGTAGTTGTTGTTGGTTATGTAGCTGTTGTTGTTGTAGTTGTTGTTGGTGATGTAGCTGTTGTTATTGTTGTTTTTAATGTAGCTGCTGTTGTGGTTGTTGATGTAGTTGTTGTTTAAAGGCAGGTTCAAACACAGTCAGTCATTACATACAGCAGTGTAAACGTGAATCGTTACACACACACACACACACTATGTTACAAACCCAATGTGTTACACAAACACTATGTTACACACACACACTATGTTACACACACACACTATGTTACACACACACACTATGTTACACACACACACTATGTTACACACACACTATGTTACACACACACACTGTGTTTACATTTACATTTGCGGCATTTAGCAGACGCCCTTATCCAGAGCGACGTACAAAAGTGCTTTAAATCTCTAGTAGTGAATAAATCTACACTGGTACGCGTGTGTTACACACACACTATGTTACACATACACACACTATGTTACACACACACTATGTTACACACACACTATGTTACACACAGATACAGCGCTAATGATGTTATATATAAACACGTAAATACTTTTCAGTTAAACTGAAAATATTGTCAACATTTTGGAGATTGTTTCATTGAGATACTGCTTAAAATGTTTCTCTTCAAAGGGGGTGTACTTATTTACGCTTAGCACTGTAAGTATTGCTCAAGCTAGTGGAGTTTGGAAAACAGACCGGGAATTCTGCAGGTTGGGAGCTGAGACGGTGTATAGAGGGAGTTTGGGGGTAGCCGGGGTAAAGGGATGCGACCTAGCAAGAGCAGGAGAACCAATCTCCAAAACCTTCCTGATTCAATTTTCCCACTTAACATCGCTCCACAGGAAACAATCACCTACTGCCTTCTGGAGTTTATTAAAGACTGCTGGAAGAAGTCCTGTGTCATTTCTGTTCCTGCCTTAAATACAGAATAGAAAAGGGACAAGAAATAACTTCAGCAAACGCACAACAAACATCAAACAACCCCAAATACCAAATATCTACATCCACTTCATCTCAGTCTTCTCAGTGTTAATCTCTTTAAGAAGTATTTATATACACACAGTCCCACGGTCCGAGGGATCAGGTCCAAACCCTGCTGAGATGAAGTTTGCTGCCGGTGTCCTTCTGAGCAAAACTCCACAAGGAGTGTTGAAAGTGTCCCAGTAATCTTCAGCAGCTCTCTCCCTCCGTCTCTTCCCCCGTTTATATTTACCTCCATCTGTTTTTCACACTCTTCAGGGTCGAGGTCAGAATTCTCCGGAATGTTGGAAGCGAGTCCATCAGCACATCGTGGATTATTTCATTAAATTATTTCATACATGTTCATAATTAAATGTGCAACATATGTGGCAGTGCAATAATCCAACAATAAATGTTAGAAAATAAATAAATTGTACGTCGTGTCGGATTTGACTCGCAGGCCTGAGTTTCATACACATGATATGAAGAATCTCTGGTGTACTGTTAAGAGGAAAACGAGAAACAAGAGACTAAAAAATGCAGAAGAGCTGAAGGCCACTGTCAAAGAAACCTGGGCTTCCACACCACCTCAGCAGTGCCACAGTCTGATCTCCTCCATGCCACAGTCTGATCTCCTCCATGCCACAGTCTGATCACCTCCATGCCACAGCCTGATCTCCTCCATACCACAGTCTGATCTCCTCCATGCCACAGTCTGATCTCCTCCATGCCACAGTCTGATCTTCTCCATGCTACAGCCTGATTTCCTCCATGCCACAGTCTGATCTCCTCCATGCCACAGTCTGATCTCCTCCATGCCACAGTCTGATCTCCTCCATACCACAGTCTGATCTCCTCCATGCCACAGTCTGATCTCCTCCATGCCACAGTCTGATCTCCTCCATGCCACAGCCTGATCTCCTCAATGCCACAGTCTGATCTCCTCCATGCCACAGTCTGATCACCTCCATGCCACAGCCTGATCTCCTCCATACCACAGTCTGATCACCTCCATGCCACAGCCTGATCTCCTCCATGCCACAGTCTGATCTCCTCCATACCACAGTCTGATCACCTTCATGCCACAGCCTGATCTCCTCAATGCCACAGTCTGATCTCCTCCATGCCACAGTCTGATCTCCTCCATGCCACAGTCTGATCTCCTCCATGCCACAGCCTGATCTCCTCCATGCCACAGTCTGATCTCCTCCATGCCACGCCCAATCGAGGCAGTATTTAATACAAAAGGCGCCTCAACCAAGTATTGATTACAGATACAGTAAATGAACAGACTCTCCAGAAGACCAACAATTGACTCTAAATGTTATGTGAATGTGAATGTGAATTGGCGAGTTTTTGTTAAATGTGAGAGAAAAATCATCACAAGAACCAAAGACAAACTTCTTCAGTCTGTGTGCATTAAATTATTTGTAATAGAAATGGTATCTGACAGATATTTTTATATCTATAAAATCTAAACATGAGCATGAATGCAGTTGAATTTTAATCGCTGTGTATCAGATCTGCTCCACTTCCTGAAGATCATGTAGCCTTGTGCAGTTTATCTGCGGCTTGTGTACAGGGTTACATTTATTTTTTCACCAGGTTTATAAATGTTTATTACTGAATGCAGATGAATAATTTCCTGTTAAAATGGCTGAGGTTGTTTCTAGGTTTATAGATAAATTAAAAACAGAGCACTGAAGCAGGATGTTCCTTCCACCCTCATGTCTGTAACACTGAATAAATCTGTAACGGTATTTAGCAGATTGGGGAAGTGGGAACTTGGTAAGGTTCTGGTTTACTGATCAGCAGGTTGGGTGTTTGAGTCCCAGTATCTCCAAGCTGCCACTCTTAAGGCCCTTGAGCAAGACCCTTATGCTTCTGTACACCAGGGGCTGAGACCCTGAGCTCTGATCACAGCTTCCTAACGTCACTGGGAGTTTCCCCGTGCTGTAAAAGTGAAACGTTCTTTTTTTTTCTTCTTCACCTTTTCGGGCAGATGGTATTCACAATCTCTCTTTTAGAAACTTCCTCTGAGCACACGACTTCCACCTTTACCTCACAGATCAGCTCACAGATCAGCTCACAGATCAGCTCACAGATCAGCTCACAGTTCAGCTCACAGATCAGCTCACAGATCAGCTCACAGATCAGCTCACAGATCAGCTCACAGATCAGCTCACAGATCAGCTCACAGTTCAGCTCACAGTTCAACCTCAACTGCTGCATTAGATTCGGCTTCACATCACTGACTTTACTGTTGCATGGACAAACATCTTCAAACTGGTTTCTCATTTCTCCCTCTTTTCGTTCTCGACTTGTCACACTGCTCTGAAATCTTTACGTGAACACACACTCAGGGTTACGGTGAGGGTTAGTAATGGACCTGGCACATGGTGAGCAGAAGTGAACTGCAAGTGACTTTCAATTCAAAACATTTTATTTGTAGTGTTTTAATAATGGACTTTGTCTCAAAGCAGCTTCACACAGATTATGCAGTTATAAAAGAATCATATTTAAAAGTTTGTTCCTTATAATTCTATCCCTAATGATCCAGTGGAGACTGTGGTGAAGGAAAAACTCCATGAGATGTTATGAGAAAAAACCCTGAGAGGAACCAGACTCAAGAGGGAACCTCATCCTCATCTTCAGAGTGCAGAGATGGAGATTAAATGCAGACTGTAGCTGTTGTGCGTCTTTCTACACTCCAGGCTTCATGAGGAGGATAATAAGCTGCTGCTGATATCAGGAGAGATGATAACAGTTATAGATTCACTCACAGTCTAATTAATGCAGCTCAGGTCAGCAAAAGCAGACCTGAGAAATCAAGCAGTTTTTATATCATGGAAATTCTTTCAATGTTGAGATCATAGGATTGAATTCCACACAGAACTCCACTGTTATAAACATTCAGTGTGCGACTCCTGAAATCCCTCCTACAGCTCCTGCTGAGACACTTTCTGTAAATTGCTTTACTGATATATGATAATATTTACATTAAACTTCACCATGTGTCTTTTTTCCTGAACAGAGAAATGACTGCCGCAGGAAAACTCAGCATCGTTTACTGCCTGTTTCACGGTTTGTATATTAATTATTTTCTCCGTTGATGAAACTGTTTTACTTCAGCAAAATCCTTCAGTGTGATTTCTTTGTGTCCCTGTGGTAATGATTTACTATAGTTTGTGTCTATATCATTTTGTGTGTGTGTGTGTGTGTGTGTGTGTGTGTGTGTGTGTGTGTGTGTCTGCAGTTGTTTTGTGTAGAGAATTCTCCATCAGTCTACCAGAGCGTGTAGAAGGTCTGAGAGGACTCTGTGTTCTCGTACCCTGCAGTTTTGAGATTGAGGAGCAGTATGATGAATATCTTCAGGGAAATCCTGCAGGAATCTGGTTAAAAGACGGCACTAATCATAACTATGATAAAGTCTTTAACTCTGGAGAACCTACAGAGAACACGATTAAAGGGAAAATAACAGGAGATCTCCTCATGAAGAACTGCACCACCATCTTCTATAACATCAATGAGAAAGACAGTGGAGTTTATTACTTTAGATTAGAAGCTGCAGGACCCCTGAGAAACACGTACACATCTTCATCAGTGTCAGTGAGAGTTGGAGGTGAGAGCTGCAGCAGTGTGTGTGTACAGTGTAACTGTAATTACACTCATGATGATCTGGAGAACATTTCAAACTCATCTGTAATGTGATACTGTGTGTTTCTCAGCCTCTTCAATCAGACCCTCAATAACACTGTATAAGGAGGATCAGGAGAAGCTGGAGGACCAAAAGCAGGTGCTGGAGGGAACTTCAGTGAGGCTCATGTGCTCAGCTCGATCTCCATGTCCCTTTAACCCTCCCACTTTTACATGGAACTTCCTGCCTGAGGGGGGAAGACAGGAGCAGAACCACAGCAGCAGCTTCAGCTCCTCTCAGCTGAACTTCAAAGCTACTTATCTTCATCATGGACGTGATTTCACCTGCACTGTCACCTACCAGCTCCAGAACTTCAACAAATCAGAACAGAGCTCTTTTACTCTACATGTTCTGTGTAAGTGCTGATTATTCACTTCATATTCATCTCATGTTTAATAACTCATGGAGGCTCCTAAATCCTGATCTTTCTCCTTTAGATGGTCCTAGAAACACCTCAGTATCAGCATCTCCATCTGCTTCAGTGCTTTTGGGCAGTTCAGTGTCTCTGAGTTGCAGCAGTGATGGAAACCCAGCAGTGCTGAACTACACCTGGTACAGAGAGAACGGAGAGCAGATAGGAACCGGAAACCATCTCACCATCAACACCACTGATTCTCCACACAGTGCTTTATACTACTGTAGAGCTCAGAACCAGCATGGAGACCACAACTCTTCTATCCACCTGGATGTTCTGTGTGAGTACTGAGTTGGAGTACAGTGGAGAAGAAGTGTCAGTTGAGTTGAGCTGCTGAGTGTCAGTTCTTACCTGCAGTTCCTGCACCAAACAGACTTTTTTGCAAGTTAAAAAATTCGGTCATTTTGAATTTAATGGCTGCAACACGTATCAAAAAAGTTAGGACAGGGCCGTGTTTCCCACTACGTAGCATTCCAGTTAGCATGACCAGTTCAACACCCAGACTCTTATACTACGAAGTGCTGCTATTGTAATAGATGCAGTATGCAAGCCTTCACTGAAAAATGCGTTTTCTGGAAGGAAACATTTGTTGCTCTAAAACTTTATATAGCTTTCCACATTGATGGAGCCTTTTTTCTAAATGTGCAAGCTGCCCATTCCAGGGGCATGAATGCTCTTCTATACTATCAGAGACATTTGTTTTTGAACTGAATGCTGATAACAAGCCAGATGATCCCTCTCCTCTTCAGTACAGAGTACATTGTGTCCATAGTTTCCAAAAAAATATAAATAATTCGTCTGACCACAGAACAGTTTTCCACATCGCCTCAGTACATTTTAAATGAGCTTTGGCCCAGAGAGCATGGTGGTGCTTCTGGATCGAGTTCATGCATGTCTTCTTATTTGCATGATAGAGATTTAACCTTAAGATACACTATTTATACCCAATCATCTTACTGACCTGCTGTCGATTAACCTAATTTGTTTCTAACTGTTTAGTTCCAATAACATTTCCTTTTTCCAGATTTTTATTTTTTTTTGAGACGCGTTGCAGCCATTAAATTCTAAATGATCCTATTTTTTGTTAAAATAGTAAATTTCCTCAGTTTAAATATTTGATATGTTTTTTTATGTTCTACTGTGAATAAAATATGGTTTTATGAGATTTGCTGATCGTTGCATTCTGTTTTAATTACATTGTGGTCAGTGTCCAAACTTGTTAAAATTATGCACTAAAATATAAAATGCCTTATTGTTAAAAAAGGCAGGAACATTGTTCTGTGTCCACAAGAAGGAGGTTCAAGAATGGTAGTAAGAGCTCCATGGATAAACCTTTCTAATGATTTTTTTTTGTTGTTGTTGTTGTTGTTGTTGTTGTTGTTCATGACTAGATGAGATACCTCGAATTTATTTTTGCATTTGAGATTCTTCTGTTGGCTGCAACTTTCAAAGAAAAGAACCAGCTATTGTCACATGGCAATGATTACAGAAAGAGGGCAGCTTTTATGTAATAGGAGTGAAGAGAGATGGATGCAAGTGCACATAATTTATTTATTTTTTTTAATAAAATAAGCAGACAATCTAAAATATTCTGCAGAATTGAGGACAAAGGCAGGCTTAAATCAGAATTAAACTTCTGTACCTTTATGATCCTCCACGCGTACTTAGATCAAAAGGTGCAGGCTATTTGTTGGTACCTCAAATAATGAAGACTCCAGCAGGGGGCAGATGTTTCTCTTATAAACCCCACAGTTATGGAACAACCTTCCAATCAGTGTTCGGGACTCAGACACAGTCTCAGTGTTCAAGTCGAGTCTTTAGTCAGTAGGTGTTTTTGAGTTAAGGAGCAGATCTGGAGGGATCATAGATATTGAGTGAACTGGGATATTTGGATGAACATGAGCAGATATGAGAGTGTGCCTTCGACCTCTGATGGAAGCTTGGTTTGGAAAGCCACCTTGTCCATGTCTGGCATTAACTCATCAGGGAAGCCCATCCCATTTTTGACCTTTGGCATGAGCAAGGCATGGAAGGCCTCTATGTCAGGTTCAGGCATAAACAGAACTTGGGGGGCTGTGCCATCAGCTCCCCAATGGAAGGAGCAAAGGTATAAGCAGAGCAGGCTACCAAAGGCCACACAGATGGCTTTAGGATGGAGCTTTTCATGGTAGTATGCTATGTCAACCTAGGGAGTGAGCTCAGCAGTGGAGGTCACCCAATTTCTCCCTGGCATGAGCATTTTGTAGGATGCTACACCATTGCTCCCTGCCTCCTGAACCCGATTGTGGAAAGTCATGCCTGTTGGAGAAGGTTTAGCACAGGGGCTGCCATGTTAGACTTTAGCAGGAAGCCTGAGTTGGGATGCCATGCAGTCAGGCTCTAGGTTGATCTCTTTGTGGTGGGCTGCCATGTTGGCCACTGGAGTAAACTCTGCAGGGGAGGCCACCCTGTCAGTCTCAGTCTGCAGCTTTTTAAAGTGGACCACCATGTTTGCCTCTGGAGTGAACATCTCTTCAGGAGAGGTTTTCCTTTTCTTGTTTCCAGAATTCTGGTGATGGTTCCCTCTGGTGGAGTGGAGGGGGAACCGCAGTAGGTGCTGTAACACAAGCATACCCTCCCTAAAAAATCTTCTATTTTGATCTTAAAGGGCAGGGTCCCTGAACACCTCTATCAATACCCTGACCAGCTCAGCTACAGTGTCAAAACTTCTGGTTTCAGTAGAAACCTGAAGTTCAGCTCATAAGTAGGGACAAAAGAAACTGTGGCTCCTTAGACTTTAGGTTTCATAGTTGTTCAAACTAAATTTTATTTTGTAGAAAATAAAATCCTGGGACAGAAGGAACCACTGAGTTTCTTTTGGCATGGGTACCCCTTCTGCCTTCCTGCTGCATCCATTATAAAGGCAAACTAATATGTCATGTAATATTGTGATTTGTGGTGAGAGTAGGGAGCAGGTTGAGAAGAGCCTGGAGAGGTGGAGGTATTGCTGCCATCTAATCGTGAGATTATTCATATATTAAATTTTATTCTCTGACCTTCCATAACTTTTGTTTTTAATTTCAGATGGTCCTAGAAACACCTCAGTATCAGCATCTCCATCTGCTTCAGTGCTTTTGGGCAGTTCAGTGTCTCTGAGTTGCAGCAGTGATGGAAACCCAGCAGTGCTGAACTACACCTGGTACAGAGAGAACGGAGAGCAGATAGGAACCGGAAACCATCTCACCATCAACACCACTGATTCTCCACACAGTGCTTTATACTACTGTAGAGCTCAGAACCAGCATGGAGACCACAACTCTTCTATCCACCTGGATGTTCTGTGTGAGTACTGAGCTGAATTATTCTTAATGGTGATGCACTTAAGTTATATAATTTGTGTGATTTTAAGAAACACAATTAGCTTCTCCTGAAAAAGTAAATGTATCAGTTTATGAAATGAATTTCAGATGCACTGTCAACTTTCTACCCAAACAACCAAAAGTGACATTTGTATTATGCAGCTGTTTATAAAATATCCCTTGAAGAGAAAAGTGTGGTTGCTGCTAGAGTTATGAATTTCTAAAAAAAAAAAATATCCAGATACTGTATTTTAAAAGTTAACAAAGACCAAAAGTCATGGCAATGTAATTTACAAATAATCCAAACAGGACAGAAAATGCATAGTATATTAAAAAAGAGCTCGATTTCACCACTTCCTGATCTTCCTCCTTCAGATGGTCCTAGAAACACCTCAGTATCAGCATCTCCATCTGCTTCAGTGCTTTTGGGCAGTTCAGTGTCTCTGAGTTGCAGCAGTGATGGAAACCCAGCAGTGCTGAACTACACCTGGTACAGAGAGAACGGAGAGCAGATAGGAACCGGAAACCATCTCACCATCAACACCACTGATTCTCCACACAGTGCTTTATACTACTGTAGAGCTCAGAACCAGCATGGAGACCACAACTCTTCTATCCACCTGGATGTTCTGTGTGAGTACTGCCCATGTTTGTAATTATGTTCACTATATAATGTAAGATTATTTAATGTAAAAATAATGTAAGCATTTTGCCAATTCAAAAGTTCCTGTCCTGCTTCTGAAACAAATAACCAGGTGGGAGGAAATGGCAAAATAAAGGAATAGAGCATTTATAAAGCAGATTAAATCACTTTTAAAAGAAGAAACTGTGACCTGAATTCTTTTTCTTTTCACTTTTCTCTCTTAAGGGCTTTTGTTACATTTGACGTACAGGCCTGAAGTTATTGAGAGCACCAGGATGTACTTTTTTAAGGTACAGGAACTATAGAGAAGGGGAAAAGCAGTGGCGCTTTACATCACAGCAGTACAAGGTCTTCTTCCCTCTAGTGCTGCAGGGTTAGGATAGTATACACTGGATAGTTGGTCAGGGTTCGTTGGTTGTTCCCAGTACATACACCGTCCTTTAACAAGGAGGCAGAGAAAACTAAATAAGAGGAAATAAACACCCTGGCCAACACTCTCTCTTTCTCAGATGCTCCTCAGATCTCTTCCTCCTCCAGCTGTAACAGCACTCAGGATTTGATCGTGTGCTCCTGTTACGTTCATGGAAATCCAACACCTAAACTGGAATGGCATCTCTTTGGTCATAATTCTTCAACCACCAGGGAACAATCTGTGAACAACATGCCCTCAAGAAGCTTCATCTTCATCCATCAGTCATTTGTGGATGACCTCACTGTGCAGTGTGTTGCCTCCAACACCCTGGGCATTCACACACAGCTCTTCTATATGAAGAAAGTGGCTCATCACTCTGAAAAAGGTTTGAACCACCAAGACCTTATTTAAACCTTCATTTTTCCCACTCATCAGCAGTTTCATTCACTTCCATTCATTCCGAAATAAAGCAACAAAATAACATGCCAGCTGCATTTTCTTGTCTCTGTAATTAAATAATTAAGTATAATAATTAAATAATTAGAGTAATTAAATAAACAATGACATGCAGTGAACATCCAAACAGTAGTGCAGATAAATTGAATGAAATAAATGATGATGTGCTGCAGGCTTTAAAAACACAATGTACAGGTGAAGGTAAATATTATGATGTGATCCAGCAATGAAAATGGAGATTACGGTAAGAGAAATCAATCAGAATGATGGGGCAGTGAGTTAGTTGAGTTGAGGTAGAAGCTGCAGCATGTGGCGTGCAGTAGAAAAGTTCTATCTGAGTTGTATTAATGAAGATGGGATATGCTTGTGGTTCCTCAGTTTCAGTAGTTCAGAGTTGGTTGTTTGGCTGTTAATGTCCAGGATGTTTCTGGCACACCAGATGATGAAGCTCTTCCCTGTAAGCTGTTTTGTCATTATCTCTTGTGCACGAGTAAACAGTTGGAGAAAAAAGGAGGCAGAGGGTTAGGGTTAGGGTGAAAGATGTGCTGTTGGTCAGAAAGTCCAGAGTCCAGTTGTGGAGATCAGAGTCGATACTATCTCTGAAGACCAAACTGATGGAATGAGTGTAAACACAGAGCTGAAATCAATAAATAACACTCTCACATGGGGGTTGTGATTTTTTAGGTGAGTTTGTGCAGAGTGAAGAGCTGAGGGGAAGGTGTCCTCCACAAATCTGTTCTGAGAGGAAGCGGGCTGATGGGGAGCCACTGTGAGTCGTAGCAGGCTGGTTAAGGGAATGATGTTTGGAGAGAGAAAATCTAGATGCCTTGCCACATGCATTTATGCTCGGCATCCTGGATTCTCACTTTAAGTGCTGCTGTTGCACTAGAAACGTCCTTATCCCCATACACACTTCCTTCTTCATAAGAGTCTTTCATTAAAATGTGAGTAGTGAACACGTCTGTTAACATGGTGAAGAACAGCATGATGGTGTTGGGGCTGGTGTAGACAGCAGTGTCTGTAAGGGTGTGGGGAGAGCAGACAGGTTTCACTGATGATTCCATCTATTTCCTGATGAAGGAGAAGTTGAAGAGTAGCAGCAGGGATGGTGATCAGATTGTGTGTAAAGGTAACATGTTATAGAACTTCAGTCCTATTGGTGTAAACGTGTATTTTCACCACATCTGAAACAGAAGACATTTTGGAAATTTCTGGGAGTTGGTGCGATTGAATTTGCCAGGCAGCATCCAGATGTTCTGTCTGTAGAAGAATTCAGTTTCTAGTGCAATGTTCATGTTCAGGTTTATATCATTATTTAGATATAAAGCACTTTATTTTCATTTTGTAAAATGTTTATGTGGACATTGTGTGTGTGTGTGTGTGTGTGTGTGTGTGTGTGTGTTCAGGTGTAGATATTGTCTCAGTGATGATTGGTGCTGCTGTTGGAGTGTCAGTGATGATGATGATGATGATGATGCTGTGGGCTCTGTTCCTGTATGGAAGGTGTGTTTAATTTGTACTGATATTAACATATAAATATTAGAATAAAGTTTATTACAGTTGGATTGAAATAAATGAACATAATGAATTGAAAAGTCATTTTCCCTCAGGAGACTGAATGTGCTGCAGTGTGCACGAGGAGACACGGCAGGACTCGGTGCAGATGATCGGGTTAGTGTGAACTGTCAGAATTGGAGAACATTTAAATTTGAAATACTGAGTTTTCTCACCTGTTTTTCTCCACAGGCTTTTGGACAGGAAGCAGATGGAGAGTGTGTGTATGAGAACAAACAGGTTTCATCAGAGTCGCTCCATTACTCCACCATCATGTTTCAAAACCGAGCAGGAAATGAAATCAGAGGTCTTTCATCTCACACTGATTACGCCACCGTCCACCACGACTCCCAGATCCACAATCAGGGAGGAGATTCAGAAACGATGGCTGAAGAAAGAGCTACAGAGCAGAGCAGACACTCTGATGGAGATCATGCTGGAGATCATGCTGTTTATGCACAAGTTAAACCCCAGAAACGTCAAAAGATTTGAAAAAAAAATCACATTTAATTGGTAAGATGACAAAAACATCAGAAAAACATCAAATCATCATGAACACGTGTTTTTTTTGTGCTTCTGATTATAAATTTCTGATTTTCATCGTGTTTCTGATGTGTTTATTTCCTTTTAATCGTTTTCCTGATTCCTCTTTAATTCATGTCTAAACTTTTGTTTGAGAAATAAACATGATTTCAGTTTAGCAGTGGGTAATGATTCATTTTACTCCTCCTTTACACACACACACACACACACACACACACACACTGTGTGTTTGACATGTTGTGTTTTACATTTACATTTACATTTGTGGTATTTAGCAGACGTCCGTATCCAGAGCAACGTACAAAAGTATACAATACAATATAAATATATTGTGTGTTGTGTTCTATTTGTTTTGTGTTGTTTTACATTTTGTGTGTTGTGTTTTACATGTGTTTTATTTGTTGTGTGTTGTTTTTTACATGTTGTGTGTTGTGTTTTACATGTTGTGTGTTGTTTTATATGTTGTGTGTTGTGTTTTATATGTTGTGTGTTGTGTTATTTGTTGTGTGTTGTTTTATATGTTGTGTGTTGTGTTTTACTTATGTGTTGTTTTATATGTTGTGTTGTGTTTTACATGTGTTTTACATGTTGTGTGTCGTGTTTTATTTGTTGTGTGTTGTTTTTTACATGTTGTGTGTTGTGTTTTACATGTTGTGTGTTGTTTTATATGTTGTGTGTTGTGTTTTATATGTTGTGTGTTGTGTTATTTGTTGTGTGTTGTTTTATATGTTGTGTGTTGTGTTTTACTTGTGTGTTGTTTTATATGTTGTGTGTTGTGTTTTACTTGTGTTGTTTTATATGTTGTGTTTTATTTGTGTGTTGTGTTTTATATGTTGTGTGTTGTGTTTTACATGTTGTGTTGTGTTTTATATGTTGTGTGTTGTGTTTTACATGTTGTGTTGTATTTTACATGTTGTGTGTTGTTTTATATGTTGTGTTTTACTTGTGTGTTGTGTTTTATATGTTGTGTGTTGTGTTTTACATGTTGTGTTGTATATGTTGTGTGTTGTGTTTTACATGTTGTGTGTTGTGTTTTACATGTTGTGTGTTGTGTTTTATATGTTGTGTGTTGTGTTTTACATGTTTGTTGTGTTTTACATGTTGTGTGTTGTGTTTTACATGTTGTGTGTTGTGTTTTACATGTTGTGTGTTGTGTTTAACATGTTGTGTGTTGTGTTTTATATGTTGTGTGTTGTGTTTTACATGTTGTGTGTTGTGTTGTGTTTTACATGTTGTGTGTTGTGTTTTATATGTTGTGTGTTGTGTTTTATATGTTGTGTTTTATATGTTGTGTGTTGTGTTTTACATGTTGTGTGTTGTGTTTTATATGTTGTGTGTTGTGTTTTACATGTTGTGTGTTGTGTTGTGTTTTACATGTTGTGTGTTGTGTTTTACATGTTGTGTGTTGTGTTTTACATGTTGTGTGTTGTGTTTTATATGTTGTGTGTTGTGTTTTACATGTTGTGTGTTGTGTTTTATATGTTGTGTGTTATCAGGATCTGAGAGAATTCCGTGACTGTGCTTCTGTCTGTGTGTCTGTCAGGTGGAAGAACGTGCCGGAAACTGAAATACAGTAAACGATTTTTAATGAAGCAACGCAGAAAAAAAACACAGGGCAAAAGCAGAAAAGAGTAAACAAAAGCAAAGCTCCAGAATAGTAAATCCTGGTGATTGCATATTGAACTGACAAAAGCTCAACGAGCTAAACAGAGTCCCGTAACTATGAAACCAAACTCTTAGGGTAGCTGTAGGTGTAGTCCAGCAGTGTTCATCAGCCTAAACTGTAGAACAGACAGTGTACTTGGTGGGGAACGGTGGTTATAAAGCCTGGAGGCTGATGAGCTCCAGGTGTAGATGATTAGTATGTGGGAGAGCTGCTTGGCATGATAGAGGGGTTATGTGAAGGTGTAGCTGGTGGATCCCTGACAGTAACCCCTCCCCTTAGGGGCGGCTCCTGATGCCCTGACCCTGTGTCTGGGCCGACCTTGGCCCCGGGGCGCGGGACGAAGTGGATGGGCAGCGTGGAACTCGTCTAGGAGTGACGGATCCAGCACGGCCACCCGAGAGTTACAGCCGATATGCCGACTCGTTGAGCTGCCGTTCGATCCTGAAAAGCCCGATGTAATGTGGGCTCCGTTTCTTGCAGAAGAGTCGCAGTCGGAGGTCCCTGGTGGACGCCAGGCCAAGTCCCCGGGCCTGTAAGATGGGGCCCCCAATCTTCTTGCATCTGCGTGTTGCCGAGTTTCCCTTAAAGCCCTGAGCAGTTGGGTATGTGCATCCTCCCATGTCCTGACACTCTCCTGGAACCAGTGGTCCACCGCAGGCACGATGGATGGCTCATTGGATTTATGTAAGCAACTGTTCTCTTTAATGAAGATGAACAAACATCACTCACTGATGAACACCTTCACTGAAACCTGAGGATTTCCCCAGCTCACAGCATAAACCCCAGACATTGACGCAATTGCATCTCAGAGGAGATGAGGGTATCTGGCTTCAACCAATCAGAGTAAATCAGAGTGTAGAAACTGAGCTTGAATGAATTTTGTCTTTATGCACTTTTTCTACCCCAAGGCATGAACTGTTAATGGTTGAAAGATTGTTTTTTTCAATCTGCAAATTTCAGGAGTTTTACAGTTGGGACACTTAATGTGCAGTCGTTTGTATAAAGGGGAGAATAGTCGTGGGAAGAGGACACATCCCTGAGGAGCACCAATGCTGACTGTCCGAATACCAGAGGTAATACCTCCCAGTCTCACCTGTTGTTTCCTGCCTGTCAGGGAGCTGGTGATCCTCTGACAGATGGCAGGGGGTAGGGTGAGGTTTAGAAGTTTGGAGTAACACACACAACACACACAACACACACAACATATGTGTCAAATCCTTCACTTTTTTCAATGTTTAATGTTTTTCAAACTGAAATCTCACATGTATTTGGACTTAATTCTTGGTTGAAACTTGTTTGGCAGCAAAAATAAGATTTTACCATTTTTAATAATATATAGAACGTTTAGAACAGCCCTAAAATTTAATATGACATGAGGTTCAGTTTCCAGCGTGACTCTAAAACAGGTAGTAATAATCACTAGTTTTTGCTGAAGAACATGTCAGAGCCCAAACTTCTTTACTTTGAGTGGAAAAAATGCAGTCAGAACTTCACATTTTTTCTATTTCAAAACATCAGTATCTGCACTTCTACTGAGTGAAGGTGGTGTGGACTTTTGCCATCTGGCCTACCAGTGTAGATTTATTCATTGCTAGAGACTCAAAGCACTTTTGTATGTCGCTCTGGATAAGGGCGTCTGCTAAATGCCGCAATGGTAAATGTAAATGTATAAGAGAAACATCTGCCCCCTGCTGGACTCTTCATTATTTGAGGTACCAACAAATAGCCTGCACCTTTTGATCTAAGTAGGTGTGGAGGATCATCCTGGTACAGAAGTTCACTCAGATACTGCGGCGTGAGAGCGTTAAGTGCTTTATACGTCAGTAGTAGTATTTTATAATCAGTGTGAGATGGAATTGGGAGCAGTGTAGACTGTTATCAGTAGCGCTGCTGCTTTGATTACTTCAGTAATAAAGTATTCTAACGATTATTCAAATAAGAAGTACTTTTTCTTTTTTCAAGAAAAACTACTTTACACAAACTAATCTGTGTATTTATCTCCAGCTGTAAAAACGTGCTCCACTACCTGCTCCACTGTGGAGGAACCTTCTGACTCTTTTATTTTATTATTTTTGTTTTTGCAAAACTTGACTTTTATTCTGAAAGAAAGCGCGTGCCCGTGTGTGTGTGTGTGTGTGTGTGTGTGTGTGTGTGTGTGTGTGTGTGTGTGATATCACGGGCCGCTTCACTGCTCGGGCCGCTGTTAGGATGTGGGAGTGGGTGTTTGATGGCCAGTTCACACTTTAATCCGGATTAGTGTAAATTCAGATTGTTTTTGTTTGCACTCGGAACCGGATCGGAATCTTCTGTGTGTGTGTGTACTATGTTTAAGAGGATGGCTGAATTCGGTCCAGATTCTGGAGGCCGTGTGAAGGTCTGACTCTTTACCTTTAGCTCTCATTGCTAGCTGACTGTTAGCCTCCTGCTAGCCTGTGTAGCTCCGCACTCTGATATTGGATGATGATGATTTTAATGAAGAAGTTATTCAGAGTCGCGGTTTTATATTTATACCGGATTTACTCCGGGAATTAAAGAAAACTAATGCGCTTTATTCAAACCGCCGCCATCCTGTTTTATACACTTCTGTTAAACCGGAAATCTCAATAAAAGTCCCTTTTCCGAATTAAATGAAATAAATGAATCGTTTATTCCAACAGTATAGCAGTAAATATACAAGAATAAAATATAATTAATAATTATTGCAATAAATAAACATCTCTGATTGGTTCTAATTAGTGTATATTAAAAAAAGTTTAGTTTTGGATTTAGCTTTACAGTAGAGGAGGGACGGGAGCCGGGCGAGGTCACGCTCCGTCCAACTGAAACGCGATTTGTTTATTACACATTTCATAAAATTTCATGAAAATAAATGAAAATTACATAAAGGAAAAAAGTGTTAAACATAAAGTATATATATTTTATTTATTTATTTTTCTCTGCAGGGTGTGACGGTTGTAAAACCCATTGTGTTCGGTAACGTTGCTCGATATTTTGGGAAGAAGCGCGAGGAAGATGGACACACACACCAGTGGACTGTGTACGTGAAACCCTACAGGAACGAGGTGAAGCCTGTTTACATTACTCACTTCACCTTAGTCTAACTCATGGGTAAGGGGGGTGTGTGTGTGTGTGTGTGTGTGTGTGTAAAGTGTGGGTGTTTGTGTGTGTGGGGGGGTGTGTGTAAAGTGTGTGTGTGGGTGTATGAGAGGTGCGTGTGTAA
>MU551582.1:181716-230540 GCA_024362625.1 Silurus asotus
CACACACACACACACACACACACACACACACACACACACACACACACACACACTATATAATACACACTATACACACATTCGTGTTTGTGAATGGATATTTAGCATAGTGCTGTTCTCTCTAGATTATGTTCATGAAGCACTGCATGCTGGTGACAATTTACTGTATGATGGTGGTGATGATGATGATGGTTATTATGATTATGATGGTGGTGATGATGATGATGGTTATGATGATTATGATGGTGGTGATGATGATGGTTATTATGATTATGGTAATGATGATAATGGTGATGGTGATGATGTTTGTGGTGCTGATGATGATGGTGGTGATGATGGTGGTGGTAATGATGATGATGGTTATGATGATTATGATGGTGGTGATGATGATGGTTATTATGATTATGGTAATGATGATAATGGTGATGGTGATGATGTTTGTGGTGCTGATGATGATGGTGGTGATGATGGTGGTGGTAATGATGATGATGGTTATGATGATTATGATGGTGGTGATAATGATGGTTATTATGATTATGGTAATGATGATAATGGTGATGGTGATGATGTTTGTGGTGCTGATGATGATGGTGGTGATGATGGTGGTGGTAATGATGATGATGGTTATGATGATTATGATGGTGGTGATGATGATGGTTATTATGATTATGGTAATGATGATAATGGTGATGGTGATGATGTTTGTGGTGCTGATGATGATGGTGGTGATGATGGTGGTGGTAATGATGATGATGGTTATGATGATTATGATGGTGGTGATAATGATGGTTATTATGATTATGGTAATGATGATAATGGTGATGGTGATGATGTTTGTGGTGCTGATGATGATGGTGGTGGTGATGATGATTATAATGATGATAATGGTAATTGGGTACATGATATGCAGACAGCTGTGAATGCCATATGACGATGGCGGACAGGTGATCTGATCGGGTATTTACAGCACACCTGATTTGCGGAGGGTGGAGTCAGCAGTGCAGCTGTAATCCCTTGCAGCCAATAGGAAGCAAGTTCCTCCAATATGGCGATCCTGCATGGGCACTCGCTCTTCTGGTGTTGTTGTAATGTCACTTCCTGTGCTGAGGTCTGCAGAGACTATCAGAGAGATCAGGGTGTAAATATAACATCAGTGTACCTTCAAGGTCTTGGGTCACATTTACACCAGACATGAGCTGAAGTACAAATTACTGTAAATTTCCCAGAACACAATGCAGGCTCCACAATACACACAATCTCCATCAGCTCGAGACACTAAAAGCGCTCTACACCGCTGTACTTTACTCTTTGTTTGTTGCTATTTTTTAGTTCATATAGATGTTCTAACAAAGATTATGTGTCCCTAAGCAACTGTAATGAACCCTTTAGTTAATCAAACATTCGAAGATCTCAAAGATCTTCGCACTGATCCCTTCAAAATTTTCACAGCAGAGGCTGACTCAGGGGTTGTGGTCTTCCTTCTGCAACTTTATGGAAACCCAAACTCCAATCCATGGCTTCCTTCTTGAAGAAGCTTCCTCACTTTTACAAATTTCTTCACCTGGTCCCTATCTTTTACTACTTTAGTTATCAGCCCCTCTCTTATCATGGGACATCAACACAACCTTCTCACCCAGAGCTGACAGGTTTAGTGAGCAGATGTGTGTGGGAAAGAGCACATCAGCACCTCACACACTTTGCCTTGAGGAAAATGGGTCTGTCTGTCTACTAAAGACATCCAGGTCAAGCAGGAGAGTAGGAAACTATCCTTCCCTCTACACTGGCCTGTAGAAGATTCTCTAGAGTATCAGTGAGGTAACCTACAAACCTGAGATATCGAGTCACTGCACAGTGATTATCTAAATATTTTTTACTGCTTTCAAAAGCTCTTAAATGGAAAATTAACATCTGTCCAGTTTCTGTTTCCTCAAAACGATCCTGAACCTAATGAACCAAATTTTGGCTGTACCATCAGATAACTGCATTCTGTTCCTATAGACACCTGGTCATCTAAACTTCTTGGTTTATTTAAAGTGTGGAAGAAGAAGCAGAAGAGGGAGTAGTTTATTTTGATGAAGGTCAGTGAACCTGCACAAAACTTCAGCTTTAAAGTTCACTGTTTTATTTAATATAATATTTATAGTTCTGTCAAGTTAAAAATAACTGAGGTGGTATTTAATGCCATCATTTTGCTGAAGATACATTTATTTAGTGTTTTTTTTCTCCCTTAAACATCACCATGATGTCATGTTTCTCTGCCCTACTCGAGCTTCTAGAACATTATTTAATGTCCCACATCCCAGACTGAGACACAGCTTAATCCTCCAAACTGTGACAAAGGCAGCAAACACTTTGATCCAAAATTATCCACAGTCTTGAATCACACCGTTCCTACATCACGCCACACACACACACACAGACACACACACACACACACACACACACACACACTCACTCACACTCACTCTCAGTCAGCTCAACCTCTCCAACTTCTTATCTCCAAATCACCAGCTGTTTCCCTTAAAATAAATCCTCATTCCTCCAGGGACGGAGAAGATGACAGAAAACCTGTGGAGGATTAGAGTGCAGTCTAAACCTCACTATTCTGAAACACACACATTTAACATTACCTTATCTCCAATTTCTACAAACCCAATTCCAAAAAAGTTGGGACGCTGGACAAATTGTGAATAATAACAGAATTAAATAAAGTGGAAGTTTTAAATTTTATATATTTTATTCAGAACACAACATAGACGACATATCAAATGTTTAAACTGAGAAAATGTCTTATTTTAAAGAAAAAATGTTGTTTTTAAATTTCATGGCATCAACACATTTAAAAAAAAGTTGGGACAAGGCCGTGTCTCCACTGTGTGGCGTCCTCTCTTCTCTTTATAACAGTCTGTACACGTCTGGAGACTGAGGAGACAAGCTGCTCAAGTTTAGGATTAGGAATGTTCTCCCATTCTTGTCTAATACAGGCTTCTAGTTGCTCAACTGTCTGAGGTCTTCTTCTATCATCTTCCTCTTTATGATGCACCAAATGTTTTCTCTGGGTGAAAGATCTGGACTGCAGGCTGGACATTTCAGTACCGGATTCTTCTTCTATACAGCATGATGTTGTAATTGATGCAGTATGTGGTCTGGAATTGTCATGTTGGAAAATGTGAGGTCTTCCCTGAAAGAGACGACGTCTGGATAAGAGCATACGTTGTTCTAGAACTTGGATATACCTTTCAGCATTGATGGTCCCTTTCCAGATGTGTAAGCTGCCCATGCCACACGCACTCATGCAACCCCATACCATCAGAGATGCAGGCTTCTGAACTGAGCGCTGAGAACAACTTGGGTTGTCCTTCTCCTCTTTATTCCGGATGACATGACGTCTCAGTTTTCCAAAAAGAACTTCAGATTTTGATTCTTCTGACCACAGAACAGTTTTCCACTTTGCCACAGTGCATTTTAAATGAGCCCTGGCCCGGAGAAAACACCTGAGCTTCTGGATCATGTTTAGATACGGCTTCTTTTTTGACCTATAGAGTTTTAGTCGGCGACGGTGAATGACACGGTGGATTGTGTTCATCAACAATGTTTTCTGGAAGTTCTCCTGAGCCCCTGTTGTGATTTCCATTACAGCAGCATTCCTGTATGTGATGCAGTGCCGTCTAAGGGCCTGAAGATCACAAGCATCCAGAATGGTTTTCCGGCCTTCACCCATACACACAGAGATTGTTCCAGATTCTCTGAATCTTTGGATGATATGATGCACTGTAGATGATGAGAATTTAAACTCTTTGCACTTTTTCTATAAGGAAACTCCTTTCTGATGTTGCCCCACTATTTCAGCAGCATTGGGGGAACTGGTGATCCTCTGGCCATCTTGACTTCTGAGAGACACGGCCACTCTGAGAGGCTCTTTTTATACCCAATAATGTTGCCAGTTGATCTAATAATCTGCAAATTGCTCCTCCAGCTGTTCCTTATATGTACATTTTACTTTTCCAGCCTCTTATTGCTACCTGTCCCAACTTTTTTGGGAATTTTCAATTTCGGGTTTGTAATTGTGATTAGTTTTATTTTGGTCGTGTGGTTTAAATAACACATTGTGGCCCAGATGGAGGTACATCACAGCCAAATAAGTGCACATCATCATCATCATATCCCAGGTGCTGAGAAGCTCCGTCTATCAAAACCTGATGAAAACATCTACACAACAAGACACAGACCAAGAACATCTACACAAATCAAAATGGGTCACTGCAGTGTGGAAGGTTTTACTGAAAACAACCATTTCTAGAAACACACCTAATTAAATGACACTGTCCTGCCACCACACACACACACTCCTCCAAACACACACACACACGCACGCACGCACGCACACACGCACGCACGCACACACGAACGCACACACACACACACACACACACTGGTCCAAACACACATACTTCACCAAACACAGTGAGGCAGTGTGTGTTTTGGGCAGTGTATGTGTGTGTGCGTGTGTGTTTGGAGGTGTGTGTGTGTGTGTGTGTGTGTGTGTGTGTGTGTGTGTGTGTGAGTGAGTGAGTGAATTTGTTTGGGACAGTGTGTGTTTAGGACAGTGTGTCTTTTTGGTGGAGTTTGTGTGTGTGTGTGTGTGTGTGCGTGTGAGTGAGTGAGTTTGTTTGGGGCAGTGTGTCTTTTTGGTGGAGTGTGTGTGTGTGTGTGTGTGTGTGTGTGTGTGTGTGTGTGTGTGTGTGGTCACGCCTCAGACGGAGCAGCATGTCAAACCACTGAAATTAATATTCTCAAAAATACACTCAGAACACTACGGGATATTATTAGAGGCCAAGAGGTCATGTGACTCGGTTCATTACTGATCATGTGCCTGTACACACTCGTATTAAACATGTTTCTGAAGTCTGGAGGAATCCTGAGAGCACAACACAACCATGAAAAGAAATAATAATTGATATATATCATGTGTATTGCACTCCTCTACACCTCTGTGTGCTCACCTGAGCGAGGTCCCTCCAGCCCCCGGCTGTGTCCCAAACGCAGATCGACAGGGTTGCTGTTGGAGGCTGAGCTTAGGTTGGTCCTGCAGAAGGATGGAGATGCAGTTTGCACCACCTGTGGGATGTGCTTTTTCCTCTTTTTTGGTAGTTTCTGCTTAGCCATCGCTAGCGAGTAATACATGCCGAAGTTATTGACGATGACTGGAACGGGCATCGCTATTGTCAACACGCCCGCTAATGCGCACAGCGCCCCTACTAGCATCCCTGACCACGTCTGAGGGTACATGTCACCATAGCCCAGCGTTGTCATGGTGACCACGGCCCACCAGAATCCGATGGGAATGTTTTTAAACATGGTGTGGTCGCTGGCAGTCGGGTCATTAGGATTAGCGCCGATCCGCTCTGCGTAGTAGATCATAGTGGCAAAGATAAGGACACCAAGGGCGAGGAAGATGATGAGGAGGAAGAACTCATTTACGCTGGCACGCAGGGTGTGTCCAAGAACTCGCAGTCCGACAAAGTGACGAGTCAACTTGAAAATTCTGAGAATACGTACAAATCGGACCACTCGAAGAAACCCCAGGACATCTTTTGCCGCTTTGGATGACAAACCACTGAGTCCCACTTCCAGATAAAAGGGTAAGATGGCTACAAAGTCAATTATGTTCAGCACACTTTTGACAAACTCCAGTTTATCAGGACTGAATGTCACTCGCACCAGGAACTCGAAGGTGAACCAGAGAACGCAGACGCCTTCCACATATGTGAGCGCTGGATCCGTCTCAATCTCATACTGAGGCACCAAATCGAGCACACTCTCATTCCTGAAAGCATCTGTCTTGTTGATGATGGTATTGAAGGCTTCATGAGTCTCCAGGCAGAAGGTGGTGATGGAGACCATGATAAAAAACAAAGAGGCAAAAGCCACAAACTGGGGAAAGAAAAACATAAAGAAAAAAATATTAGATGTTGCTGATACTGAACTAAAGGTCAACACTAGCCCTGCCCTTAGCCCCACCCCTTACACAGCTGTGGCTACACCCACAAACTGCTGTTTTTTAGATCTACCTGAAGGATGAGTTAGGTGGGAAATTAAGACAGTATACACATTTTCAGCGCTGAGTTGTGAGCATGCGGTGTCTGAATGAGAAGTAGATCGTCACAGCTGTTTGACAATGATAATAAATGTGTGCTAAAACAGATGAGTGTGTGTGAGATCAGTGTGAGAGGAAACAGTCGTCTGAAAATTTGCATAGAAAAGGCATCTCGCTAACATCGCACATGAGCCAATACAGCGAGGTCATGGAGAGACGGTGTGTGTGTGTGAGTCATACAGCAGCCATCAGCCCACTCATTGGTTTAAAATTATTCTCACACACACTTGCAAACTCATACTCACACACACATGCTCTCTCCGTGTTAAACATACTCCACTACACTCCTCCAGTTAATGCAGTAATTATCACAGCTGCTTTCATCCTGACCAGAGCCTGACAGAAAACACATACACACAATTAATACAACACACACACACATACACACACACACACACACACACACACACACACACACACATTTCCAGAAAGCTGAAGAAAAAGAAAAAGAAAAACGCTTCCAAACACTTTGTTTTTTGATGAAAAACATGTCCCATTATGCAGGATTTGGAACCCAGGTGTGACATCAGAACCTCGAAAGAGAGATCATTGCTCCTGGACAGATGCTGGGCATCTGTCTGTCTATCTTTTCCTGTCTTGTATTTATCTGTTTGTCTCTCTGTCTTTAGTCCACTGTGAGATGTAAATGTGTAAACAGGCACTAATGATTTTGTTGCTCTTGTTAGCTTTAGATGTCTTTTGTGCACTTTGCAGTTAGCAAGGCTAATTCAACATACAAACATACACAGACACACACACACACGCGCACACACACACACACTTACACACACTTGGGAGCATCTGATCTCGGCAGGGCGTTAGAAACAAGATGTGGTAACCTTGGTAACACTGGTTTAAGGCTTCACAAAATGCAGTGAGGCCATGATGATATCTTTAATATGTGTGGAAATAAAAACACAAAAAAGCCGCTCTTAGCATGCTAATTAAACACATGTTAATTAAACACATGCTAATGAAATAGCCTGAGCTCTTTTTATCTGCAAGATTTCATTCTCTGAGGACCGTCACAGATCTAGATTGTGTAATTACGTGCAATACCACCTTGAAATACTACCTGAAATGCGTACTTTCTTTTCTCCCCCTATTCGTATTTATACATTGTACTGTGTATATACTGTTATTATAGTATGTTTATATCCTTTTTTATATATTTGCATTTTTTTTTTTTTTGTATATTATTATTTTTATTATTTGTATTCATTTCTTTGTTTTTATTTCTTTTTTAAATATTTGCATTTTTTTTTATTTCTTAATTTTGCTGCTGTAACAGAAATTTCCCCGCTGTGGGACGAATAAAGGTTTATCTTATCTTATGTAGATGAATGTAGATTTGAAAACAGAATAAGAATGATCAAGCTCAGGTTGCAAACACAAGAATTCATTTCAAACCTTTAAACCACTTAATTCCAAACTACAACCCAACCCTTTTTCTGGACTATACACCTCTTCCACCAGACTATATACTTCTTCACACAGACTAAACACCTTTCACCCAGATTATACACCTCTTACCCCCCCCAGACTATACACCTTTCGCTCCCCAGACTGTACACCTCTCAACCTTCACACTAAACACCACTCAACCCCGAGACTATACACATTTTACCCTACAGACTATAAATTAATTTAATTCATTTTTATTTGTATAGCGCTTTTAACAATGAACATTGTCTCAAAGCAGCTTTATACAGATAATGTGGTGATTAAATGTTCTGTGATGTTCTTTATAAGTATGTTTGTCCCTGACTGTGGTGAAGGAAAAACTCCCCGAGATGGCATACGGAAGAAACATTGAGAGGAACCAGACTCAACACGGAACCCATCCTCATCTGGGTGCCACCGAATGTCCATTTATTGCAGATATACGATGTTGTGGGGTACAGTGATGGTGATCAGAAGCAAACTGTAGTTCTGAGTCAATGTAGCAAACTGTTGACATTAACTACAGTCCAAATACATTCTCAAAGCTCCTGTTCTTACTCCGGAGTTTCATAGAACCACCCTAGGCGTTGATGAGAAACCATCCCCAGCCGGACAGAGTGGCCTCCAATTGAAGAGAATAATATCCAGTGTCAGGCCTGGACGAAGTGGGAAGATCCAAGGGGGAAAGAGGGGCAGTGATCACTGGAACCTCAGGATAAACACCTATATACCTCTCACCCCCAGACTATACACCTCTCCCCCCCAGACGTTACACCTCTCACCACCCAGACTATACACCTTTTACCCTCCACACTATACACCTCTCCCCCAAACGATACACCTCTCACTCCCCCAGACTACCGTAATTTCCGGACTATTAAGCACACCCAAAAATAAGCTGCACCCACTGAATTAGTGAATTAGTGAAACTAATGAACTTTACACAGGCTTTAACGAAAGACAGTGTCTGTTACACGGTGTAACGGGTGAAATATGTTGTGGCTTCTTTAACCCTGCCGCCGCATTTGTCCGGTATTACTGCATGTGTGAGACCAAAGATTATGTCCTTGTTATTTTCTGGTGCTCATTGCTGTTGCCAGGAAAAATAAAAAAGCACGAGTTTTGGAAACCTGTCTGTGCTTATATGATTATTGTTGCTACTGGGGTTAGCGAGCTCTCCCTTCACCCAGACTTCAACGCGTTACAACGGCTTGTATCTATACAGTAGCCTACCAAGAAAGTCATTGTTCACTGTCTTCCTCCTTCCTTTCATAACAATTTCTCTCGGGAGTTTATCTTTTGGTATCGTCATGCGTATAAAAATCACCATCGGTGAAGCTTTTTTCCTTATGCCGTGCAGCTCAGAACACAGGTAAAGTGCGTTTTTTTTCAGCGTGACCCACATTTCCTGTTGACAGTTCGAGTGAGCGGCAGGTCAAACGTCAGAGGAACTGCATCCATATTTATGATGTGGTGCGGCCTGATTCAGTGGGAGCGCGATTTAATATATAGAGAATTTCATTGATTCACCTAAACCCGTTTAGCAATTTCATTGGTCTAATGTTATGGGGCTCAGTTTTTTGGCTTGAAGTTTGTGACACCAAGAAAAATCGTCTCTAGGTTATAAACGTAACCCTAGTTCCCAGAGGGAACGAGACGCTGCGTCGAAACGCTATAGGAACGCCCCTGCGTGACCGCGCTCTGAACCCCGTGTGAAATCTAGCCAATAGGCAAGCCATGACGTCATGGACAGGCAACGTTGTGTAAACCAGGAAGCTACAAGATGGCTGTGCGGTGGTAGCGACATTAGCTTCTGCAAAGAGAGAAGGTAAGCGCCGCAGGGATGCAGTGAGTGTGGCACGGAGACACAGCGCCTCGTTTCGGGAACTAGGGTTGCGTTCGTAACCTAGAGATGTTCCCCTTTAGGAACTCGAGCTGCGTTGAAACGGCATGGGAATAAGTGTCCAATCATGCCACACTGACCAGACCCTGCAGAGAGAGTGAGGGCCTTGGCACCAGCATGTAGGACAGAGGAGCTCCGCCCGCCATCGTGGTGCTACCAGGAGGAGACAGACTCCCTCCCGGCAAACTCATTCCAGAACTCCCAAGAGCAGCGCGATCGGGTAGCCTCGGCCAAGACCGTCCCACGGCAGCCACTGTCTCGCCACTCATGACTGCTCCCTACCCCGTGAGGAAAGCGTCCGTCGTTAGCGTTTCAGTCTGAACCCCAGTACCTTCATGCAGGCGAGAACAGCATCTCAATGCCGAACTACCTGGTGCTTTATTGAGCCAACATCAACCAATCATTGATATAATACAAAAATTCGATGCCCTGAAGCCGCAGTGGGGTCAGTGGCGCGTTTACGCACTCTGTGAAGGCACGGGGTGAGAGCGCTAGGCCGAACGGAACAGGAACCACCTGTGTGTGGTGAAGGACAGCTGTGAGTGAGCATGCGACCTCCAGATCTAACGTATGACAAATCAGTCCTCGGACTCGACCTGAGACACGACCTCTCTAAACGAGAACCCTGAAACCGAGCCTCAAATGTGAGTGGTTCAAGGAGTGGAGATCCAGAATGGGATGCAACCCGTCGTGCTTCTTCGGAACAATGAAGCATGACTTTCTGAACAAGGAGGAGGGAACCACCTCGATGGCCCGTTTCCACAGGAGAGCACGCACCTCCTGTCCCAGGACCAGAGCCTTCACGGGTCCCACCAGAGTGGGACACGCCCCGTCGAACCGGGGAGGAGAAGACGGGAACTAAATCACGCAGCCCTTCTCCACAGTACGCAGGACCCCTGAGAGACTCCTGGCAGCCCTCCAGACTGACAGAAAATTTCCAAAGGGAGAACTAACCCCTCGGGGCTGGCCCCTGACCCACTCAGAGCGGCTGGAGCGGTGCTCTGCAGCCGACTACACCTCCTGAGAGGCGGCAGATCCCCCCTATCCGCAACGATCATACGGGCGGAATACGGGGAGCAAACTGCTGAAGAAAGCTGCCTGTGCAGGGCTGACCCCCATCCGCAACAAAATTTTGGGTGGAATGAGGGAGTTAACCGCTGGAGGGAGGCAGCGTCCCGAACACCCTGTGGCAGGGCCGACAGACCGACCTCCTGGTAGTGCCGGGAAGGGACAAGCACCATAGCATGAGGTGCACACCGCCCTCCAAGATGCAAGCCATCAGGCTTACGCACCATGGTCTGTTCACTGGGTCACTGGGTGCGCGCTGCTTCTGCTACACGACCGGCTAGATCCAGCTCAGACCCAGCCCATGCCATGACCTCAAGGAGCTCCACGTACAGCATCCATCATCTCATCCTCCTTGGAAAGAGAGACATGTAAAGCTGCACCGCCCCCACCGGGAGAAGAAGCAGCCGCCAGGCATGCTTCCCCGAATTTCCCGAAATTTCTTCCACCTCGGACAGCTGAGACAATGTTCATTGTTAAAAGTGCAATACAAATAAAATTGAATTAAATGTGAAAATGCTCTACTGCCTTTAGTGGACTTTGCTTTCTAGGGACTACTAGAAGTCCTGAGTTTTGAGATCTCAGGGAGCGTGACGGATTGTAGCGTGTTAGAAGACTGGAGAGATACATGGAGATAAACCACTTAGTGGTTTGTAGGTAAGTAACAAAAGTTTGTAGTCAATTAAAAACTTAACAGGAAGCCAGTGTAGGGACGAGAAGATCGGGGTTATGTGATCATATTTTCTTGACCTTGTGAGAACTCTGTCTGCTGCATTCTGGACTAACTGAAGCCTGTTTATTAATGATGCAGGACATCCACCTAGTAACGCATTACATTAGTCTATTCTGGAGGTCATGAACGAATAGACGAGCTTCTCTGCATCAGATATAGATTTTTCTAGCTTTGTAAAATTTCTAAGGTGGAGGAAGCCTGTTTTTGTAATATGGGTGATATGATTTTTAAAAGAATAATTGTTGTCTAAAGTAACGCCCAGGTCTTTAACTGTTGAACTGTTGAACTACTATAGTATATAGTATTTATAGTTCTAAATGCAGGTTAAAATGCTGGAGCTTCTGTCTCAGAGTATTTTGCCGCCAGTGTATACACCCTCCTTCAAAGTATTCCCATTTTTCCCAGACTATACACCCTCCTCCAGAGTATAGTCCTTTCTTCAAGATTATACATGTATACACACTCCTCCACAGTAAACACGTTTCTATTAGAGCAGACCTGGACATTTTGCTGCATCAGTTCGTAGTAAAGATGTAACAGCGCCACCTATTCATTTGTGATAGGTGAACAAAATACAATCACATGACTTTTATTTTGAAGGCTACTATTGTTTTTCTTTATTAACGTCATCAGTGCGCTTATGCACATCAGTGAATGTGTTGGACAGCTTCCAAAATATTTACTCGTAGCACTCAAATATGTCAACTAACGTAAAAAAAAAAAAAAGAGAAATTGACACAGAATAAAGATATCCAGATCCAAATCCAGATACAGATCCTCTCTCAGCGATGATCATTTGTGTGCTGTCCTTCACATATTCACCTCAGATATTTAATCTGGCTTCAGTGCACAAGTTCAAACCCAAAAAAAGGCTCGATTTTTCTCACTGAACACTAAAAGAACCAAGGTAAACCAAACAAAAAAAACCTGGGTGCAGATATTTATTTTTTTATGTGGTGTTTGTCTTTAACCCAGCCATTAGGGAGGCACAAGCCAGTGCATTCTTAGTGCCGATCCCAAGCCCGGGTAAATGGGGAGGGTTGCGTTAGGAAGGGCATCCAGCGTAAAACATCAAATCAAATATGCGGATCACAAATGAGAATTTCATACCGGATCGGTCGAGGCCCGGGTTAACAACGACCGCCACAGGTATCGTTAGCCGACAGGGTACCGGTGGAAATTGGGCTACTGTTGGCCGAAGAAGGAGAAGGAGAGGAGGAAGACGTCTACAGAGACGGCAGGGAAAGGAGCAGTGTAGGAGAGTGGAGGTTCGGGTTGGTACTTTAAATGTTGGTACTATGACGGGTAAAGGGAGAGAAGTAGCTGATATGATGGAGAGGAGAAAGGTAGATATGCTGTGTGTTCAGGAGACCAAGTGGAAAGGGAGTAAGGCCAGGAACATTGGAGGTGGATTTAAACTGTTTTATCATGGTGTGGATGGAAAGAGAAATGGTGTAGGGGTGATTCTGAAGGAAGAGTACAGTAAGAGTGTAGTGGAGGTGAAGAGAGTTTCTGATAGGGTGATGATCGTGAAGGTGGAAGTTGAAGGGATGATGATAAATGTCATCAGTGCCTATGCTCCACAAGTTGGCTGTGAAATGGAGGAGAAGGAAAGATTCTGGAGTGAATTAGATGAAGTGGTAGATGGTGTACCTAGGAAAGAACGGTTAGTGATTGGGGCGGACTTTAATGGGCATGTAGGTGAAGGGAACAGAGGTGACGAGGAGGTGATGGGTAGGTATGGTTTTAAGGAGAGGAATGTGGAAGGGCAGATGGTGGTAGATTTTGCTAAAAGGATGGAAATGGCAGTGGTGAACACTTATTTTAAGAAGAAGGAGGATCATAGGGTGACGTATAAAAGTGGAGGAAGGTGCACACAGGTGGACTATGTGCTATGCAGGAGATGCAACCTGAAGGAGATTGGTGACTGTAAGGTGTTGGCAGGGGACAGTGTAGCTAGACAGCATAGGATGGTGGTCTGTAGGATGGTTTTGGAGGTGAAGAAGAAGAGGAGGAGAGTGAGGACTGAAAGAAGAATAAGATGGTGGAAACTGAAGGAGGAAGAGTGTAGTGTGAGGTTCAGGGAAGAGGTCAGAGAGAGGCTCAGTGGTGTTAAGGAGGTGTTGGATGATTGGGCAACTACTGCAGGAGTGATGAGGGAGGCAGCTAGAAAAGTACTTGGTGTGACATCTGGAAATAGAAAGGAAGACAAGGAGACGTGGTGGTGGAATGAGGAAGTGCAGGAGAGCATAAGGAGAAAGAGGTTGGCAAAACAGAAGTGGGATAGACAGAGTGATGAGAAAAGTAGGCAGGAGTACAAGGAGATGCGGCAGCAGGTTAAGAGGGATGTGGCGAAAGCCAAGGAAAAGGCATATGAGGAGCTGTATGAGAGGTTGGACACTAAGGAAGGAGAAAAGGATTTGTACCGATTGGCCAGGCAGAGGGACCGAGCTGGAAAGGATGTACTGCAAGTTAGAGCAGTAAAGGATGGAGAGGGAAATGTGTTGACTAGTGAGGAGAGTGTGTTGAGAAGGTGGAGGGAGTATTTTGAGCAGCTGATGAATGAGGAAAATCAGAGAGAGAGAAGGTTGGATGATGTGGAGTTGGTGAAGCAGGATGTAGATAGGATTAGTAAGGAGGAAGTGAGAGCAGCGATTAAGAGGATGAAGAGTGGAAAGTCGGTTGGACCAGATGACATACCGGTAGAAGCGTGGAGATGTTTAGGAGAGATGGCAGTGGAGTTTTTAACCAGATTGTTTAACAGGATTTTGGAAGGTGAGAAGATGCCTGAGGAATGGAGAAGAAGTGTGCTGGTACCGATCTTTAAGCATAAAGGAGATGTGCAGACCTGCAGTAACTACAGGGGTATTAAGTTGATCAGTCACACCATGAAGTTATGGGAAAGAGTAGTGGAAGCCAGGCTGAGAGAAGAGGTGACCATCTGTGAGCAACAGTATGGTTTCATGCCGAGGAAGAGCACCACAGATGCCTTATTTGCTTTGAGAATGTTGATGGAGAAGTATAGAGAAGGACAGAAGGAATTGCATTGTGTATTTGTGGATTTAGAGAAGGCGTACGACAGGGTGCCAAGAGAGGAGTTGTGGTATTGTATGAGGAAGTCAGGTGTGTCAGAGAAGTATGTGAGGGTGGTGCAGGACATGTATGAGGACAGTGTGACGGCAGTGAAGTGTGCAGTAGGTACGACAGACTGGTTTAGAGTGAAGGTTGGACTGCATCAAGGATCGGCCCTGAGCCCTTTCCTGTTTGCAGTGGTGATGGACAGGTTGACGGACGAGGTCAGACAGGAGTCTCCCTGGACTATGATGTTTGCGGATGATATTGTGATTTGTTGTGAGAGTAGGGAGCAGGTTGAGAAGAGCCTGGAGAGGTGGAGATATGCGCTGGAGAGAAGGGGAATGAAACTCAGTAGGAGTAAGACAGAATACATGTGTGTGAATGAGAGGGAGGGCAGTGGAGTGGTGCGGTTGCAGGGAGAAGAGCTTCAGAAGGTGGAGGAATTCAGGTACCTAGGGTCAACAGTGCAAAGTAATGGAGAGTGTGTTAGAGAAGTGAAGAAAAGAGTGCAGGCAGGGTGGAGTGGGTGGAGAAGAGTGACAGGAGTGATTTGTGATAGTAGGGTATCTGCAAAATTGAAAGGGAAAGTTTATAGGACTGTGGTGAGACCTGCGATGTTGTATGGTTTAGAGACAGTGGCATTGAGTAAAAGACAGGAGGCGGAGCTGGAGGTAGCAGAGCTGAAGATGTTGAGGTTTTCGTTGGGAGTGACGAGGATGGATAAGATTAGAAATGAGTTTATTAGAGGGACAGCGCATGTACGATGTTTTGGTGACAAGGTGAGGGAGGCGAGATTGAGATGGTTTGGACATGTGCAGAGGAGGGACATGAATTATATTGGTAGGAGAATGCTGAGGATGGAGCCACCAGGTAGGAGGAAAAGAGGAAGGCCGAGAAGGAGGTTCATGGATGTGGTGAGGGAAGACATGCAGGTAGTTGGTGTAAAAGAGGCAGATGTAGAGGACAGGGTGGTATGGAGACGGATGATCCGCTGTGGCGACCCCTAATGGGAGCAGCCGAAAGAAGAAGAAGAAGAAGAAGAAGAAATGATGAAAAATCCAGTATGAGAAAAATGAACATGCTGGTGTCCATCAAACTCAGCTTGACCAAAATAATCAAAGAAAAGAACAACCGTTTTTCTAACACATTCCAATGGAGAATCTTAGTGTAAGATTATATACTTCTTGTCCAGCTTTGCCTATTGATGAAGATGAAAAGCCTAAATGGTGTACACCTGTAAAAGTAACTGAGACAGTCCTCTACCAGTGGGCAATCTGATAGTAGAAAAGCATACAAAGCACCCAGTGGGCTGCCATAGACTTCCACTGGATACTGGGAGATATTGACAACTCCCGGGTTGCCCAATACACTCACAGTGAGGCCCTGTAAGCCAGAGGACGGCCCTCAAGGTGGTCCTCGGCACATCACAGAGTAGAAGACCTCACACACTGCAGTGAAATACCCACTACTACTACTACTACTACTACTACTATCTCCTGAGACAGTGTTACCCTCAACTCCACAACTCCACTGTTTTACATGTATAGGACAGGAAGAGCTGTATAATGTTATTGCCAAAGCTAAATCGACAACATGTCAGTTAGATCCAATTCCTACTAAACTACTGAAGGAAGTGTTATATACGACTGGTGAACCACTTCTGAATATTATTAACTCCTCACTATCGTTAGGACTCGTCCCTAAATCCCTCAAGTTAGCAGTTATTAAGCCCCTCATTAAAAAACCTAATCTGGATCCAAACACGTTATCAAATTACAGACCAATTTCAAATCTCCCATTTATGTCTAAGATTTTAGAAAAGATTGTCGCTGCCCAGTTATGTTCCTACTTGCAAGAGAACAATATATTTGAAGAATTTCAGTCAGGTTTTAGGCCCCATCATAGCACAGAAACTGCCCTAGTTAAAATAACTAATGACCTGTTTTTAGCTTCAGACCAAGGCTTCATCTCGCTGTTGGTTTTACTAGATCTTAGTGCTGCATTTGACACTATAGATCATGATCTCCTCCTAGATCGCTTACAAAATTACGTCGGCATTCAGGGACAGGCATTAAGCTGGTTTAAATCCTACCTGTCCGATCGTTACCATTTCGTAGATTTAAATGGAGAGCTATCCAGGCTAATGCAAGTAAATTATGGTGTGCCGCAAGGTTCAGTTCTAGGACCCCTGCTCTTCACAATATACATGCTCCCGTTAGGAAATATTATTAGAAGGCATGGAATTAGCTTCCATTGTTATGCTGATGATACTCAGCTATATATTTCATCTAAACCAGGCGATACAGCTCAATTAACCCGGATAACTGAGTGTGTTAAGGAAATAAGAGATTGGATGACCCATAACTTTCTACTTTTAAATTCCGATAAGACTGAGATTTTGCTCATCGGCCCTAAAACTAGTATACAGACGCTCCAGCATCTTAACCTGCATTTAGACGGATGTTCTGTAAACACTAGTTCAACGATAAAAGACCTAGGTGTTATTTTAGACAGCGACTTGTCTTTCAAAAATCATATTAATCAAGTTACAAAAACAGCCTTCTTTCACCTTAGAAATATTTCTAAGCTAAGAAATATGTTGTCCATATCGGATGCAGAGAAGCTCGTTCATGCGTTCATGACCTCCAGATTAGACTACTGTAATGCGTTACTAGGTGGATGTCCTGCGTCATTAATAAACAAGCTTCAGTTAGTCCAGAATGCAGCAGCCAGAGTTCTTACAAAGTCAAGAAAATATGATCACATAACCCCGATCTTATCGTCCCTACACTGGCTTCCTGTTAAGTTTCGAATAGACTACAAATTATTACTTCTCACATATAAAGCACTAAATGGTTTGGCTCCCATTTATCTATCCAGTCTTTTAACACGCTACAATCCGCCACGCTCCCTGAGATCTCAAAACTCTGGGCTTCTAGTAGTTCCTAGAATAGCAAAGTCCACTAAAGGTGGTAGAGCATTTTCACATTTAGCTCCTAAACTCTGGAATAGTCTTCCTGACGGTGTTCGGGGTTCAGACACACTCACCCAGTTTAAGTGTAGATTAAAAACATATCTTTTTAGCAAAGCCTACACATAACACACATCACATCATAACCTTGTGCTCCAGAACATCTGATCACATGCACATTATCAACTTGTGCTGTTAATATCATGAACAGCAGCTACGCTAATTCCTCTCCACTGCTTCTCTTTCTCTCCCCATCCCGGGACACCCTGAGGTTCCTCCAGCTACAGTCACCTCCCACCTCTTGGTGATTACGGACCTTTGAAGAAGTAGATGCCGAACTCACAAACATCCCGAACCATCTAGAGACGTACCAGTGCCAGTGACGTACCAGTGCCACATGTGTGGAGTTTTGACATTGGACCTCCTGGAGTGTTTAAAGGCTCTGGCATGGAGAAGCTGATGCTGGATCTGTGGTGATCAAAAATGCTGAGCTTATAAAACTAGGAGCTACTAACCATAAAGACTGTTTAAGACTGCAGAAAGAACATCACTTATAATCTTATACTCCAGTACTCATGTTAGTTCTCACTCTCCAGTGTTCTGTATTGTTGGAAAATTTATGATCAAACTCTTGATGTCACCCAGATGAGGATGGGTTCCCCTTTTGAGTCTGGTTCCTCTCAAGGTTTCTTCCTCATAACATCTAAAGGGAGTTTTCCTTGCCACAGTCGCCACGGCTGCTCATAAGAGACAAATTCACACCATTCACCATCACTGTTGATTTGTGTAAAGCTGCTTTGAGACAATGTCTGTTGTGAAAAGCGCGATACAAATAAACCTGACTTGACTTGACTTGACACACACACAAAACATCAATCTGTCTGTCAGTGAATATGTATAAGCACAGAAGGGGATTTTGTGTGTGTGTGTGTGTGTGTGTGTGTGTGTGTGTGTGTGTGTGTGTGTGTGTGTGTGTGTGTGTGTGTTAGAAGGATAAGTACCAAGGAAATGACAGGAGATGCAAATAAATACAGATGGAGAAATACTGACACTGAATACAAACAGTACACAGACATACACACACACACACACACACACACACACACACACACACACACACACACACACCGTGCGATGGATTTCTGTTTGTCTGCTCTGAGCTCCACACATGTATAAATAGAATATGAGACATTCACATAGCTGGTCTCAATAATTTAGTGTTACTTTAATAACAAAGAGAGAGAGAGAGAGAGAGAGAGAGAGAGAGAGAGAGAGAGAGAGAGAGAGAGAGAGAGAGAGAGAGAGAGAGGAGAGAGAGAGAGAAAGAGAGAGAGAGAGAGAAAGAGAGAGAGAGGGAGAGAGAGAGAGAACATGAATGAATGCTGTTTAAAATTATTATATTTTGTTGTCCGTGCAGATCGCGAGCAGGAACTGAGTGTGTGAAATGTCACATGAATGTTATTTTAATTTAATTCATGTTTATTTGTGTTGCACTTTTAATAATGAACATGGTCTCAGAGCAGCTTCACACAGATGATGTGGAGATAAACATGAAGATGTTCTTTATAAGTGTAAGTTTGTCCCTGATGAACAAGTCAGTGGAGACTGTGGTGAAGAAAAATCTCCCTGAGCTGCAGAAGGAAGAAACCTTGAGAGGAACCAGACTCAAGAGGGAACCTCATCTTCATCTGGGTGCCACCAAATGTCCATTTATTACAGATAAATGTTGCTGAGGTGCAGTGATGGAGATAAGAGCAAACTGTAGTCCTGAGTCAGTGTAGCAGAACATTAGCTACAGTCCAAATCCCCAGCTGCACAAAGTCACAGACTTTGGACGAAGCAGTGGCGGGACCAATGACATCACGTAAAATCACATCAGCAGTTTATTCACTGTCATCTGTACTTATCTTCTTGGACTGTTCAGCAGAATGTGACACAGTCAACCACAATACTCTCTTACCTACATTTAGGAGCCTTGTATCCATGGAACAGCGAGGGGATCCACATCTGCCCCATGCAGACTCTCCACTGGTGTCCCACAAGGCTCGGTACTCGGCATACTTCACAGACATATCTTCATGGATGAGTGCTTATTAACTAAAACTCAACCCCTGGAAAACAAAACTGCTGGTCATCCCAGGTGATTCATCTCCAGGTCAAGATCTCTGAACAGCTCTTAATGACTCTTTGCTCTCCCCTTCAGCCACTGCTCGTAACCTCGGGGTAACTATGGACAATCACCTGTCCTTCTTCTCAAATGTTGCTAACGTGGCTAGTTCTTGTAGTCCAAGATGGCGGCGCGGCAGTAGCTTGCAGCAGCCGCTCCGGACCCAAAATGGTGCTAATTTCATTTTGTAGCCCGTCTTACACAACACATGGACATCAAAGCAACCGGTGTCCCTGTGTACAACCACAAAACCCTGAAAGAACTCAGAAACAACCCAAACAACACAATTAATGATGACCTGCTGCAGAAGCTACGCGACCTCAGCATGCTCTGAGAACCAGGCCTCCAGACCTCGGCATCGCCTGCGGGTGCTAATGCTAGGCTAAAAGCTAACCCTAGCCAGCCCCGAAATGCAGCTCTGTGCGGTAAGACTCGCGGCGGCGGTCTGTGTGTTTACATCAACACGGAATGGTGTAAGAACTCTGTGCTTGTTTCCACCTACTGCTCATCGCTGTTGGAGTTTATTGTTGTGAGATGTAGACCTTTTTATTTACCCCGGGAAATCACCACCGCTATTGTGCTCGAAGTGTACATACCACCTAGCGCTAATGCTAAGGAAGCGCTCAGCGTGCTCTGCGGGACCATTAGCGAACCTCAAAACACACACCCTGACGGATTATTTATAGTTGCCGGAGATTTTTATCACGCAAATCTCAGGACTGTGCTTCCCAAATTCTATCAGAATGTGGACTTTGCAACCAGAGGAGATAACACGCTGGATGTTGTTTACACAAACATCCGGGGCGCATACCGGGCGAAGCCCCACCCCCACCTCGGGTACTCAGACCACATCTCTGTTATGTTGATCCCAGCATACAGACCACTCAGCAGGTGTTCAAGACCAGGTCGAAAACAAGTGAGAACCTGGCCAGCAGGATCCATCTCTGCTCTCCAGGACTGTTTTGAGTGCACTGACTGGGACATGTTCAGGGAAGCTGCAACCAATGGCGATTTCATCAACTTGGAGGAGTACACGTCAACAGTGACCAGCTACATCGACAAGACGGCCTTAAAAACAGCAAGGGCCAAACTGTCCCGTGCCATCAGAGAGGCGAAGCGCGCACATGCCAAGAGAATCCATGGCCACTTCCAGGACGGAGGAGACACCCGGCGCATGTGGCAGGGCATCCAGGCGATCACAAATTATAATTCAACACCACCTGCTTGTGACCGTGACCCCTTCCTTTCCTGATTTGCTGAACGACTTCTACACCCGGTTCGATACCATCCAGCCTCCCAGTGACCAGGTGCTCTGTCTAACCACAGCTGAAGTGAGGAAAACTCTATGCAGAGTTAACCCACGGAAGACTGCTGGACCAGACAACATTCCAGAGTGTTCAGGGAATGTGCAAAACAGCTAGCGGATGTCTTTACCGACATCTTCAACATCTCCCTGAGCAGCGCCACTTTTCCTACGTGCCTCAAGAGTACGACCATCATTCCTGTGCTGAAGAAGTCTTTTGTCTCCTGCCTCAATGACTATCGTCCCGTTGCACTCACACCCATCATGATGAAGTGCTTCGAGAGGCTCGTCATGAGGCACATAAAGACTTCAGGAGAACACAGAGTGACCATTCTTCACTTATTTAATTTATATTTAATTATACAATTATATTTTGTGTATTGTGTGTTGTCCTGCACTGTCCTGTGTTGTCTTTTGCACTGTCCTGTGTTGTCTTTTGCACTGTTTGCACCAGTTGCACACATGCACTTTATGTGGTGAGGTTCTTAGTTCCTGGCCCTGTGTTCTTCTGTTCTGTGACTGTTGTTTTATGTTGCTTTATGTAGCACCTGGGTTCAGGAGAAACGTTGTTTCATTTCACTGTATACTGCATCAGCTATATATGGTTGATATACAATAAAAGCTTCTTGACTCTTGACTTGTCGATTTCTCTGAAACATCAGAAGGAATAGATCATGTCTCTCCACACAGGCTGCCCAGGTGCTTGTTCAGTCTCTTGTCATTTCAAGACTGGACTACTGCAGCTCTCTGCTGCAGGTCTTCCCCTGAACGCTATTCATCCACTGCAAATGATCCAAAATGCAGCTGCAGCTGTTCAATCTGCCCAAGTTCTCCCACACCACCCCACTGCTGCTCCTCCACTGGCTTCCAGTAGCTGCACGTATCAGATTCAAAACACTGATGTTTGCCTACAAGGTCAAAAATGGACCAGCACCATCTCACCTCAGAGACCTCATTACATCTCACACTGCACCATGCTGTCTGAGATCCTCCAGCACTGCTCCACTGGTACCTCCTTGTCTCAGAATAAGAGGTAAGTACACTTCAAGGCTCTTCTCTGTTCTGGCACCGAGGTGGTGGAATGAACTTCCCTCTTTGATAGTTAACTACTAGCTCGTGGTCTCTTTTTTTGTTCATTTTTTCTCTTTCTTTTTGTATTTATACATTGTGTTGTGTATATACTGTATACTGTATTATGTCTCTATTCTTTTATATATTTGCACATTTCTGTTTCTTTGCTGCTGTAACAGAGAAATTTCCCTGCTGTGAGACCAAAAAAGGTATATCTTATCTTATCTTATCTTATCTTATCTTATCTGTCTGTACAGTGTACACAGTATCTGGCTACAAGTGATCGGTGAAGACCTTCCTCTTCCTAAAACACAACTTAGTTATTTCCCAAGTTTGCCTTGTATAAATTAAAATGTATATTTATTGTACATTGCTCTGTACACAGACGTTTGCTAAATGCCGAAATGTAAATATATTACAAAGGAATCAACTCCTAGAGTGCAGAGTGTTCTGACATCACACGATTTGTTGGTTCAGGGTTAGGGATAGGGTTTATGTTAGGGTCACCACCACTCTGCTCCTCTGCCAAACTGAATCCCTTGCTGCACTGCCCCCACCACACTCCCATACTACCCCCTGTCCTCTCACCTCACTGCCCCTTGCCACATTACCCACTCTGCCAAAACCGGACCCCCACCACACTCCCACATATCCCCCTGCCAATATACCACCATGCCACACTATACCCAAACTGCCTTATCTGCCAACCTGCCCCCTGCCACACCTCTTCCCCACCACCACACTTCCCTTAAAACACTACCCCGGCCCCTCTACCCCTTTCCAGACTGTCCCCACTACACTGCCCCCTACCCCATACAAAAGAATGTAAAATAGAGGTATTTCCAGTGGCTCTCTCAGATATCTGCAATATTATTTGTAATGGTCTCAGAAGTCTCTCCATCACTAGGACATGGAACTTCATCAGATGTTTCAGCAGCGAGAATACAAACCAAACTTTCCTCATCTTACAAGTAAAAATTCCTGGATTCCTGAGTGTCTTATCGTATAAAACACTGTTAGTGTTAAGATGGTTCTCACACTGGTGCTCTTAACACATCCCTATGTTGTGTGTTCAGTGTCTATAGGATCTATATGATGTGAGTATGTGAGGTACACAGAATGTCTTTGTCTGGATTCACACATCTGTGGTTATTATGTCTTCTTACCCAATCAGGAACAGTTTTAGCTCAGGTTTTTCCAGTGTGTATAAATATATATGTGTAAGTTATCTGCATTAAACTAAAGAAAACATTTGCACCATGCTGTGTGCTGTGATTCTTCCCTGATCAGAAAAGGCACCACGGGCAGATGAGTAGATCACATGGGAAACCTCTCCAAGAATGAAGTTTTGTTTGGGCATGATAAAAATCTAACAAACACCTCATCTCGTTCGCTCAGGGCTTTAAACACCTATTAACACACACACACACACACACACACACACACACACACACACACACACACACACACACACACACACACACTGTCTCTTTCCATCTGTCTTCTCATGCTATTAATAATAATCCAGTGTGAGGAGAAAAGATGGAGGAGTCATCATCCAGAAACACTTCTCCAAATTACCCATAATTCCTCAAAAAAATATCTCCATACATCATTCATTAGCTCATTTCACACACACACACACACACACACACACACACACACACACACTCTCTCTCTCTCTCTCTCTCTCTCTCACACACACACAGTTTTACTCACATAAGCACAGCTGCATAAACAGAAATAGAAACAGTGATAAGAATCTCCCAGACAATGTCTGTCTATGTGTCTGTCTGTCTGTCTGTCTGTCTGTCTGTCTGTGCTGCATGTTACTCAGCTGATTGTAATCAGAGTAAAATTGGTATATTGTTGATTTTGTGTTTTGAGAAGAACAATGAGAGGTGATGATAAAAAACCTCACTCATCAATTAAATTTACACTATTCTCTCCTGATGTTCTATTTCACTGAAAAATGCAAATGAGGCGAGGTAAGCAGAGGAACAAGCAGAGAAACTATCGGAGGAACTCCTGCTCCTGAAGAACTTCTGCTCCTGAGGTTCCAGTAACCAGTGTTCCTGTCTCTTTTCTCTCTTTAGATCAGTCTGATGCATGTCAACATCCTACCTCTGGATGTGGTTCTCTTTAGCGGGAGACACTGTACAGATGGAGATGGTTCCACAATAACAGTCTAAAGATCCCTAAAGTGACTGAGCAACTCAAGAACTTTGAGGATGGATTTGGACTGTAATTAATTTCTACAGTCTGCTACAGTGTGCTCAGGACCACAGTTTGCATGAACACCTCTGCATGTAAACATCATCACTGAATGGTTTATAAACTCAACACTGAAGGAACTGTAATGATGGACATTTGGTGCTGAGGATGAAGAGAAGATTTTATTTGCTCTCAATGTTTCTTCAGCATACCATCTCAGGTAGTTTTTCCTTCACCATAGACACTATTAGATCATTCATTAGGGACAAACTATAGATTATTTTATAGAACTTTATAACCACTTTATCTGTGTAAAGCTGCTTTTTCTGAGATGCAGACAAGTGTTTACACAATCGTATCCATCTTACCATTCTCTGTGTGTGTTTGTGTGTGTTTGTGTGTGTGTGTGTGTGTGTGTGTGTGTGTGGGGGGGGTAGTCAGGGTCAGTAAATTTTTTCTGCTGGTCTAAATCAAAAGCACTGACCTACATTTACAACCCAAACTCTAAAATTGTATGAATTTCCTCCATCAGGTTCTTCTCTTCATGTGGGAGTGTTTCTCTCGGCTGCACTGCTTCAGTACGTGTGTGTGGATGTAGATTTTTTGTCCAATCAGATTTCAGACTCTATGTGCTGCCATGTGAATCTAATCTGTTCAGAACCTTCAGAATCAGTACTGCTGGACTTTTACCATCGAGAATATTACCAACAGCTCTGTTTCTTTATCCAATCAGATTTCAGATTCTCCTCACAGAGCAGATCACTGGTCCAGAATAGCGTCAGCACTGTTCCGTCCTCTGATTGGTTGTTCAGAGGGAAACTGTTACAGTCGAGTTGGACTGGTAAAACACGTGTGTAGCTCTGCACACGTTCATACATCTGAGTTACACTTTTTTACACTTACAGAGGAAGAGAAATTAATTTGGTCTCAGACACTTAAAAATCTATTGTGAAGAAAAGCGAGACATGGTGAGGAGGTCATCAATCCTGAAGCTCGCTAGCGTGTCTCAGCCCGGGAAAGGGTTTGTTCTCCACCTCCAGACCAGTGAATACGAGCGGTACCACTGGATTACAGCCTCTGGGGGGCGCTGCACATTATGAGTCTGCATCTCTGGTGTGTAGGTTGTGTTTTATTTACATTTTAATGTTTTTGTGATGTTATTAGATAAATATAGATTGTGAACTGCTCCAGATGTTGTAGGTGCACAGTTGTGGTTGTAGTGTGGAGGTTTGGAGTGTAACTGGGTTTGTTAGTGTAGTAAAATGGTTTTTACCTCCAGATGTGAAACGTCTCTCTGTAATGCCACGTGTTGTTATATTGTGTGTTTGTATTGTATTGATGGTTTCTATAATTGTGATGTGATAGTGGTGGATTAAGAGGTGGATTAAGTTGAGTACGTCCTCACTGAAGGTCCAGGTACCAAATACACGGCCCACCACTGGTGTGTGGTGTGTGGGGTGTGTGTGTGTGTGTGTGTGTGTGTGTGTGTGTGTGTGTGTGTGTGTGTATGCATGTGTGAGATGTCATAAGTTTGTTTGATGAAACAAAGTTGAAGTTTATGAGCAGATGAATCAATTAATACAAACTCAAATAGAAAGAGAGAGAAAAGCAGTGAGGGAGGGAAAGAGGAACGTTAAAAGGACAAAGATTTTGTGATGTTTCTGTTGAGTTACAGGAGAACAACTGAGACAGGGATGAGGGACAGAATGATCTTTAAACACTCTGAATTTTGGGGAATTAATGATTGAGTAAGTAAGAGAGAGAGAGAGAGAGAGAGAGAGAGAGAGAGAGAGAGAGAGAGAGAGAGAGAGAATGAAAGACAACAAAACAGAGAAAGAGACACTGAGACAAACAGTGAGACAGACAGTAGGACAAACACTGAGACAGTAAGACAGACAGGGGGACGAACAGTGAGACAGACAGTAGGCAGACAAACAGAAATAATGTGAGACAGACAGTAAAATCAATTGTGGCTCTGAATGAAAGGCAGCAATGAGCAATTGAGTTGCCATGGGAACAGTCTTAAAGCAGCATCCTTAGACGTGTGTGTGTGTGTGTGTGTGTGTGTGTGTGTGTGTGTGTGTGTGTGTGTTTTAACCTCTAAAGTGGCGCCACACTTTGCCTGTAAACACACACACTCACACACACTCACAGCATGTGATAAATAAAATCGCTGGTTGAATATCTGTCTTTCAATGTGCTGCAGTGCATTCTGGGTAGTTTATATTACTGAATCAGTGTGTGATCGGGGGTTCAGGATAATCATTGTTTTGAAGATCAGTGTAGATAAAGGCTTCAGTAAACTATAATTAAAGGGTCGCACTGACACACACACACACACACACACACACACACACGAAATTTATCATTACATATCTCAGTGATTCTTAAATAATTTCAATACAACTCCAGATCATCATTCAGACTGAGAGAAAAACAAAGCGAGAGACACAGAGACACTGAAAGACACTGAGACACACTGAAATACACTAAGAGACACACACTGAAAGAGACACTGAGAGACACACACAGAGAGACACAGAGACACTGAAAGACATTAAAAGAGGGACACTGATACACTATGAGAGACACAGATAAACACTAAGTGAGATAGATGCAGAGAGAGACAGAGAGAGACACAGACAGAGAGAGACACACTGAGAGACACTGATACATTGAGAGAGACACTGAGAGACACTGATACACTGATATAGACACAGAGAGACACTGAGTGAAACTGATACACTGAGATAGACACTGATACACTGAGATAGACACTGATACACTGAGATAGACACTGATAGAGACACTGATACACTGAGATAGACACTGAGAGAGACACTGATACACTGAGATAGACACTGATACACTGAGATAGACACAGAGAGACACTGATACACTGAGATAGACACTGAGAGAGACACTGATACACTGAGATAGACACAGAGAGACACTGAGTGAAACTGATACACTGAGATAGACACTGATACACTGAGATAGACACTGATACACTGAGATAGACACTGATAGAGACACTGATACACTGAGATAGACACTGATAGAGACACTGATACACTGAGATAGACACTGAGAGAGACACTGATACACTGAGATAGACACTGATAGAGACACTGATACACTGAGATAGACACTGAGAGAGACACTGATACACTGAGATAGACACTGATAGAGACACTGATACACTGAGATAGACACTGAGAGAGACACTGATACACTGAGATAGACACTGAGAGAGACACTGAGTGACACTGAGAGAGACACTGAGAGAGACACTGAGAGAGACACTGAGAGAGACACTGAGAGAGACACTGATACACTGAGAGAGACACTGATACACTGAAAGAGACACTGAGACACACTGATACACTGAGAGAGACACTGATACACTGAGATAGACACTGATACACTGAAAGAGACACTGAGTGACACTGATACACTGAGATAGACACTGAGAGAGACACTGATACACTGAGAGAGACACTGATACACTGAGATAGACACTGAGAGAGACACTGAGTGACACTGATACACTGAGATAGACACTGAGAGACACTGATATGCTGAGATAGACACTGATAGAGACACTGAGAGACACTGATACACTGAGATAGACACTGAGAGAGACACTGAGTGGCACTGATACACTGAGATAGACACTGATACACTTAGAGATACAGATACACTGAGATATATACTGAGATATACACAGAGAGACTGATATGCTGAGATAGACATGGAGAGAGACACTGAGAGACACTGAGACGCTGAGAGACACTGATACACCAAAAGATAGACACTAAGATGCTGAGAGACACTGATACACTGAGATAAACACTTAGATAGACACATAGAGACACTGAGAAATACTAAGAGACATAGAGACAGTGGGATAGACAATGAGAGAGACACTGAAATAGATACAGAGAGGCACAGAGAGGCACAGAGAGGCACTGAGACACTGAAAAAGACACTGGAAGACACTGATACACTGAGATAGACACTGAGAGACACGGATACACTGAGATAGACACTGAGAGAGACACTGAGAGACACTAATACATTGAGATAGACACTGAGAGAGACACTGAGAGAGACACTAAGAGACACTTAGAGATAGACACTGATACACTGAAAGGCAGTGATACACTGAGCAACTTCGAGAGACACTGAGAGATAGACACTGATACACTGAGAAATACAGATACACTGAGATATACATGGAGAGATACACACTGAGATGCTGAGAGACACTGATACACTAAAAGATAGACACTAAGATGCTGAGAGACACTGATACACTGAGATATACACAGAGACAGAGATAGAGACTGAGACACAGAGAAACAGAGATACACACTGATACAGTGGGAGACACTGATACACTGAGATAGAGACAGAGATAGACACTGAGACACAGAGACACTGAGAGATAGACACTGATACACTGAGAGACACACAGAGAGAAACTGAAACACTGAGATAATCACTGAGAGACACTTAGAAAAAGACACTGAAAGGCACTGATACACTGAGCGACATCCAGAGACACTGATACACTGAGAGACACACAGAGAGAAACTGAAACACTAAGATAGACACAGAGACACTAAGAAACACTTAGATAGACACATAGAGACACTGAGAAATACTGAGAGACATAGAGACACTGGGATAGACAATGAGAGAGACATTGAAATAGACACAGAGAGGCACAGGGAGGCACAGAGAGGCACTGAGAAAGACACTGGAAGACACTGATACACTGAGATAGACACTGATAGGCACTAATACACTGAGCAACATCGAGAGACACTGAGAGATAGACACTGATACACTAAAAGGCACTGATACACTGAGCAACATCGAGAGACACTGAGAGATAGACACTGATACACTGAGAGATACAAATACACTGAGATATATACTGAGATATACACAAAGAGATAGACACTGAGACGCTGAGAGACAATGATACACTAAAAGATAGACACTAAGATGCTGAGAGACTTATACACTGAGATAAACACTGATACACTGGGAGACACACAGAGAGAAACTGAAACACTGAGATAGACACAGAGACACTAAGAGACACTTAGATAGACACATAGAGACACTGAGAAATACTGAGAGACATAGAGACACTGGGATAGACAATGAGAGAGACACTGAAATAGACACAGAGAGGCACAGAGAGGCACTGAGACACTGAGAAAGACACAGAGAAACACGAGATAGACATAGAGAAACACAGAGACACTGAGATAGACACTGAGATAGACACTGAGAGAGACACAGACACTGGAACAGACACAGAGAGACACGAGATAGACATAGAGAGACACAGAGACACTGAGGAGGACACAGAGACACTGAGGTAGACACAGAGACAATAAGGTAGACACTAAGAGACACTAAGCTAGACAATAAGAGACACTAAGGTAGACACTAAGGGACACAGTGTTACTGAGATAGATAGTGAGAGACACAGAGAGAGACACAGATTTAGGAAAAATAAAAGAAATAAACATTACGTATGAGTCTGTATGATTGAGTCAGAAATTGTGAGACACAAAAACAGGTGCCAACAGGTATCTCAGGATGGACCAGTTCTGTTTTCGGGTTCCTGCCTTACCCGAGCGGCTCGGGACGAGTAAGGATCCTCAAAAAGGTTCCAGATGACAGGTTGCCACTTCCTCCAGCGGCTCAGACTGGTTCCTTTGGCATGTTCTGCTTCTCCGACCCTCGTCCTCTTCCCCACCTCACGCTTGGCCTCATTATCGTCGTTCTCCTCGTCCTCATCTTTCCCTGTCCCACTGTCCATCACGTTCATGTCAAAGACATCCAGTGCCTCCTCGGCATCTCTGTGTTGGCGGTATGTCATCCAGCAGCACGGCTCCACATCCGTCTCGTCGATGCCCCAGAAGGCGAGCTCCTCCTCAAACAGGGGGCCACACACGTCCGCGGGACAATGCAACTTCCCCGTGCGGTAATAATTTAACACGTACGCAAACACGCCTGGGTGACGATCGAAAAAGTACTCGTTACTGATCCGCACCTGTTGCTCATGCTCATGGTGATGATGGTGATGATGATGGTGGTGATGGTCCAGCAGTACAGACTCTGCGTCTGATCCAGAAGCAGATCCACTGAGTGAGGATAAGGGAATGGAGGCAAGCAGGGCGAGGCGTGTTCCTGGCAGTGTTCGCAGCGTGGTGCGATATGTCTCGTGCCTGGTGCCACCGACGTTGAGGATTATTCTCTCGTGGTCGTCCTCGAGTTTTCCCATCCTCGCCTGAACAGGTGGCACATGCCCATGACTGGACACTCCACTTTCACGTGCGAAAGCTCTGTCTGGTGAAGACACGCATACTTCTTTTCCTTTAGGTTTCCCAACTTACAGAACAAACCTCTGAGTTTTCTCACAGCCCTTCACACTGAATCACTTAAAGCTCATCCACAGAACCTTCACACAACCTTCACCACACAGCAGAGGTGTACCTTCTATCTGCTTCTAGTCCTCACTGATCCGGAGCGAGTCCAGCTGTAACAAGAAACAAAAGAACATGGTGCAGGCAGATGCAGGGCTTCACGTCTCATCTCTCCGAGTTAGAACTCGCAATCTGAGAGTGACGATCAACTCCAGCCCCAGAAAGCAGATGGGTGGGGAATGTTTTCCTTCTCTCCTTCTTTTTCTCTCTCCCCCTCTCTCTCTCTCTCTCCCTCTCCCTCCCTCTATCTCTCTCTTTCTTTCACTCAGTTTCTCTTCCTCTCTCTCCCTCTCTTCTTCACTCTCTCAATCTCTCTCTCTCTCTCTCTCTCTCTGCATGTGTGGGGGAGGAGTGAGTGCAATTTCTGTTTAACTATTTTTCGTGTGTGCGTGTGTTTGTGCATGTGTTTGTGTGCGTGTGTGTTTGTGTGCGTGTGTGTTTGTGCGTGTGTGTGTGTGCGTGTGTGTGTGTGTGTGTGTTGGAAACAGTGAAATTTTAGCATTTGGAGGCCACAGGAAATCGAGGGCATTATGAAAAAAAAGACAAAATAAATGACCTGTTGGACACTACATCACAGGGGGCGCTGGTCTGCTCACGCTTTAAAAGCGGCACTGAGGTGGATGCTCCTTTTAAGATCTTCTTCAGTTTAGAACAAAAAAATAGACAGAAAAAATTCATGCATGCTGTGCGAACAGAATCAGGGGATCTCGTGTCAGAGCTTTCTGAAATTCGCCAGCAGACTGTCAGCTTCTATTCTAAGCTGTATAGCAGTGAGAGGTCAGGGGCACAGGAGGGGGAGTAGAGCTTCCTCAAGATCCTGCCGAAGCTCACAGAGTCCGTTAGAGTTGGACAAGGTGCTGACACTGGCTGAGCTTCAGGAGGCCCTCCAGGGCATGGGGAACAGGCAGGCACCAGGTATCGATGGTCTCCTTGTTGAATTGTACATGGCATTCTGGGTAAGAATAGGGCCGGACGTGCTGAAGGTCCTACAGGACAGTGTCAGGGGGTGTCAGCTCCCATCGAGCTGCAGGAGAGCCGTCCTGACCCTGCTGCCAAAGAAGGGAGACCTGACCCAGCTGAACAACTGGTGCCCAGTGTCACTACTGTGCACTGACTGAAAACTGCTGTCAAAAGCATTAGCCTCGAGACTGACGATGGAGCAGATCATTCACCATGAAAGTCGATATTTGATAACGTATAGTTAATTTGTGATATTTTTCTATGTCTCCAGGCTATTGGGCTTAAAGACTGGTCCGATTCTCCTAGACCAGGGAAAGGCTTTTGACTGGGTTGAGCATGAATATTTGTGGAAGGTGCTGAAAAGCTTTGGGTTTAACCCTGGTTTCAGAGCCATGATCAGGGTGCTGTACAGTGACATTGAGAGTGTACTGAATGTTAATGGTGGTTGTAATATGTGCCCCTTTTAGAGTGTACAGAGGGATGACAAGGCTGTTCACTGTCAGGAATGTTGTACAGAACATTTGAACCAATTCACAATTAACCCCTTTTAATCACTTTAAGAAATCATCCAGACCCTGCTCATAGACAACTTCTGGGATGGTCTGCACTGGATTCCACAAAGTGTCCTCTATCTGCCCAAGGAGGAAGGTGGCAAAGGCTGCTTCATCTCGCCAGCAGAACTGCAGCCATTTGCCTCCAGTTTATCCAGAGCCTCTTTGGAGGAATGAGCTTGGTCTTAACAAACCATCATTAACCATAAAACCTGCTTACTGATGATTCATTTTATTCTTGGTCAGGCTAAAATGGCAATATACTTGAGCAATAAGAACAAAGTGGCACAAAATGCTGACTATGATCTCAACAGAATGATCTCCAGACCAACTAAATCAAGGATTCTGGTTGATTTACATTCTTATGAGTATGGGGGATCTGAAGATGTTTGAGGCTGTGTGGTGTTGTAAAGAAGCACTTTCATCAGTACAGGAGTCAAACCCCACCCACTCTTACACCCTTTTTCTTTGACGTGTTCCAGAACTGATCTGGCGCAGTGTTTTCTGTGTGCTTGGCACCACCAGCTGTTCATGAGTGGAATTACAGCCTGAATGCTGATTACATCTTCTTAGTATTCTTTTGGCTGCTCCCATTATAGGTCACCAGAGGGGTTAGGGTTAGGGTTGACTCATCCGTCTCCAGACTACTCTGTCCTCTACGTCTGCCTCTTTTGTACTTTTGTATGTCGCTCTGGATAAGGGCGTCTGCTAAATGCCGCAAATGTAAATGTAAATGTAAAATCACCTCACCTCTGTTCCCTTCACCTACATGCCCATTGAAATCTGCCACAATCAGCAATTCCTAGGTTCACCTTCTACCACTTCATTTATCTCAGTCCAGAATTTCTCCTTCTCCTCCATCTCACAGCCCACTTGTGGAGCATAAACACTGATGACATTTATCATCATCCCTTCATCGTCCAGCTTCATGATCATCACCCTATCAGAAACTCTCTTCACCTCCACTACACTCTTACTGTACTCTTCCTTCAGAATCCCCCTACACCATTTCTCTTTCCATCCACACCATGATAAAACAGTTTAAACACCTCCAATGTTCCTGCTCTTACTCCCTTTCCACTTGGTCTCCTGAACACACAACATCTCTACCTTTCTCCTCTCCATCATATCAGCTCCCTCTCTCCCTTTACCCGTCATAGTACCAACATTTAAAGTACCAACCCGAACCTCCACTCTTCTTCACTTCTCCTCCACTCTCCTCCACTCTCCTCCACTTCTCCTTTCCCTGCTGTCTCTGTAGACGTCTTCCTCCTCTCCTTCTCCTCCTTCAGCCAGCAGCAGCACAATTTACACCGGTACCCTGTTGTTAATGATACCTGTGGTGCTCGTTGGTAACCCGAGCCTCGACCGATCCACTATGAAATTCTCATTTGTGATCTGTATATTTTATTTGGCAGATGTTTTACGCTGGATGTCCTTCATAATAAAATCCTCCACATTTATCCGGGTTGAGACCGAAACTAAGAGTCACCTGACCTGTGCAGCACTAATGGAATGCTGAATACATCCAGAGGAAATATTCAGTGAGATTTTACACACTAACCTGCTTCTTTTAATTTCTCACGAACACACCTCCACCTGGGAGAAACATGACCACTGTCAGACGTCAAGTCAAGTTTATTTCTATTGCGCTTTTCACAACAGACATTGTCTCAAAGCAGCTTTACAGAAATCAACAGTGAAGGTGAAGGTGTGTGTTTATCTCTGATGAGCAGCCTGGAGACTGTGGTGAAGGAAAAACTCCCTTAGATGTTATGAGGAAGAAACCTTGAGAGGAACCAGACTCAAAAGGGGAACCCATCCTCATCTGGGTGACATCAAGAGTTTGATCATAAATCTTTCAACAATACAGAACACTGGACAGTGAGAACTAACATGAGTACTGGAGTATAAGATTATAAGTGATGTTCTTTCTACAGTCTTTATGGGTATAAAACTAGGATTTGTGATCATCACAGATCCAGCATCAGCTTCTCCATGCCAGAGCCTTTAAACACTCCAGGAGGTCCAATGTCAAAACTCCACACATGTAGCGGGATCCAAATGGCACTTGTACGTCTCTAGATGGTTCGGGATGTTTGCGAGTTCGGCATCTACTTCTTCAAAGGTCCGTAATTATCAAGAGGTGGGAGGTGACTGGACTGGCCACCTCAGGGTGTCTCGGGATGGGGAGAGAAAGAGAAGCAGTGGAGAGGAATTAGCGTAGCTGCTGTTCATGATATTAACAGCACAAGTTGATAATGTGCATGTGATCAGATGTTCTGGAGCACAAGGTTATGATATGTGATGTATGTTATGTGTAGGCTTTGCTAAAAAGATATGTTTTTAATCTACACTTAAACTGGGAGAGTGTGTCTGAACCCCGAACACTGTCAGGAAGACTATTCCAGAGTTTAGGAGCTAAATGTGAAAATGCTCTACCACCTTTAGTGGACTTTGTTATTCTACGAACTACTAGAAGCCCAGAGTTTTGAGATCTCAGGGAGCGTGGCGGATTGTAGCGTGTTAAAAGACTGGATAGATAAATGGGAGCCAAACCATTTAGTGCTTTATATGTGAGAAGTAATAATTTGTAGTCTATTCGAAACTTAACAGGAAGCCAGTGTAGGGACGATAAGATCGGGGTTATGTGATCATATTTTCTTGACTTTGTAAGAACTCTGGCTGCTGCATTCTGGACTAACTGAAGCTTGTTTATTAATGACGCAGGACATCCACCTAGTAACGCATTACAATAGTCTAATCTGGAGGTCATGAACGCATGAACGAGCTTCTCTGCATCCGATATGGACAACATATTTCTTAGCTTAGAAATATTTCTAAGGTGAAAGAAGGCTGTTTTTGTAACTTGATTAATATGATTTTTGAAAGACAAGTCGCTGTCTAAAATAACACCTAGGTCTTTTATCGTTGAACTAGTGTTTACAGAACATCCGTCTAAATGCAGGTTAAGATGCTGGAGCGTCTGTATACTAGTTTTAGGGCCGATGAGCAAAATCTCAGTCTTATCGGAATTTAAAAGTAGAAAGTTATGGGTCATCCAATCTCTTATTTCCTTAACACACTCAGTTATCCGGGTTAATTGGGCTGTATCGCCTGGTTTATTTTGTAAGCGATCTAGGAGGAGATCATGGTCTATAGTGTCGAATGCAGCACTAAGATCTAGTAAAACCAACAGCGAGATGAAGCCTTGGTCTGAAGCTAAAAACAGGTCATTAGTGATTTTAACTAGAGCAGTTTCTGTGCTATGATGGGGCCTAAAACCTGACTGAAATGTCTATCTTCAGATTTCACTGTAGTTATAAGGAGTCTCAGTGGCTTACACACACACACACACACACACACACACACACACACACACAGCATTCAGAAAGTATTCAGACCCTTCAGATAGCTTTTCCTCATAAATCTGTACTCAGTTTAAGCATAATGACAGTGAAAACATGAATCTGTACATTTATTAAAATAAAAAAAAAGATCTGGTGAAGGCTACAAACCATTCTGCTGCACTGAAGATTCCCAGGAGCACAGCAACCTCCATAATCCTTAAATGGAAGATGTGTGGAACAACCAGGACTCTGCCCTGAGCTGATCTCCAGACCAAACTAAACAATCAGGGGAGAAATAAAGCTTCACAGCACTGATATGAGCTTTATGGCAGAGTGGCGAAATGAAAGCTTCTCCTCTCTTATCCCAGAGATCCTCATGTCTGTGTTTCCTTCTGCTTCTCCCTTTTAGTTCTGCTGCTACAGTGAATCTCACCAGAGTCCAAACTGCACAGTGACATTAACCTTCATACACCAATCAGGAGACTTAATAATCCATATCCTTCTCTTCCTGTCACCCTCTCTCTCTCTCTCTCTCTTTCTCTCTCTCTCTCTCTTTCTCTCTCGGTGGAGTTAAACATGACCCTGAGGTTACAGTGACCACTGTTCCTGCTCCTCTCCTCTCTTCGTACAGTCCTGTCTCTGGATAGTGTTCTCTTCAATTGGAGGCGATTCTGTGCAGCTGGGAATGGTTTCTTGGGTGGTTTCATGAAATTCTGGAGTAAGATCAGGAGCTTTGAGGATTTGGACTGTAGTTAATATCTACAGTCTGCTACAGTGACTCAGGACTACAGTTTGCTCTGATCTCCATCAACACACCTTAACATCGTTTATCTGTAATAAATGGACATTTGGTGGAACCCAGATGAGGATGAGGTTCCCTCTTGAGTCTGGTTCCTCTCAAGGTTTCTTCCTTCTGCATCTCAGAGTTTTTCCTTCACCACAGTCTCCACCGACTTGTTCATCAGAGACAAACTTACACTTATAAACAACATCTTCATTTTTATCTCCACATCATCTGTGTGAAGCTGCTCTGAGACCATGTTCATTATTAAAAGTGCAACACAAATAAACATGAATTGAATTGAATTTGAAACATGTTGTTTCCTTTGCTGTGTAATTATTTTATTTAAGGCCTCAAGCAGCTTCTAAAAATAACAAACACTCAGTAATTCACAAAAGAGCAAAGCCAGTAAAAATGCACTTTAGCACATTAGCATGTAACAATAGTGTGTTTTCCCTGTACAATAATCACTCGCTCACTTTACAGATTATTAGCATGGTAACATTTATAACCACAATGCTAACAATTAATCAGCGCTAGCTAACACACAGGGGTAAAAATTAGCTTGGTAATTAGCGAATAGCACAGTGCTGTTCTGGTGCTCTGCTACACATCGCCAACACGCTCGTCATCATCACAGCAGCAAGCAGTTACACACGACTGAAATCACACTGAGGAGAATTTCATCAAAATTATAAACACGACCATTTACTTTACCATGCGTTTAACTAAAATAAGAACGTGATGAGGTAGTGCAGAACCTGCTCATCGCTTCATCTCAGGATCGTCATTCACCTCCATGCAATTCCTCCATTACACACACACACACACACACACACACACACACACACACACACACACACACAGCTAACCAGGAAAACATTTTCAATCTGAAAATTTCAACAACCTGAAATAAATTAATCTTAACCCCACCCATAACCCATGACTTGACTTGACTTAAATAATAAACCATTTCAGACCAGACCCATGTACCCTATTCCACTGTAGATCATAGGCCACGCCCACATTCACCAGCACTATTATTTTCCATGTCTGCAGGAATATGTTCTTGTTTGAAAATGCACACGTGTCTGTTTTATCCTTCTGTACACGACGAGACGCCGTCTTCAGTCAACAAAAATGTAGCTTTAAAAAAAACCCGCTAAATTAAAAACAGCGTTTATGGCGCAGTGAAAACTACAGATTTTTTGTCATTACTGCGACATTTCAAAGAGCCGGAGTGAAAATAAACGGCAGGCGGAAATGACACGTGTCGCAGCGCCTTGTGTTTTGCAGTGCAGTACAGAGACGTGAGTGTGTTCAGACGTTTCAGTGTGGATGAGCAACTTTTGGAAAACAATGCAGAGCGTTTCTGATTCATGAGTCTGGATTTGTGTAAATGTGCAGGTCACATGACTATAAACAGGAGGCTGTAAGTTTTATCTTCATCATCATCATCTTAATAACGACTCAGATCTTCTATAATTGACCACGGGGGCTGAAATCTGAAATGATGAAGTAAAGCGCAGTATGAAATAAAAGGAAAGTGTGGTGTAGTGTTTCGGTGCAGCTCACACTTTTACGTAACAAACCTCTTTCATTGTAGCACATCAAAGCATTCTACATCAACATAAAACAATTCAACCATTCTGAAACATTTAAACGAACAGGAGTCGAAATCCCCAATCAAGCATTCGCTTTCATTCATCATAAACAAATCCACACAAACATCTACTCGTGTCTGTTACGTCTCCGAAGCCCCGCCCCCAGCTCGGCCGGACACATTTTAGCCACGCCCTCTTCATCACTGTTGCCCCCCTGCTTCTCGTTATACAAATCCTCATCACACTCCTCTGTAGCCACGCCCACTTTGTCATCATGCCCCCCCTCGATCTCCTGGTCATGTGTTATAGCTCCACCCACTGCGTCCTTCCGCTTCCCTTCCAGAGACGGCATATTGAAGTGGCTCTCGTCTGCGTCGTCTCTCTCTCCTGCTGCGTGTGGTTTGGGGTTCATTTCAGAGCCAAGGGTTTCCATGGCGCTTAGCGACTCGATCAGGTTGTCAAGGTTACGCTCACATGACGCCTCTGAAAGCACAAACAGGAAGTGAAGGCCAACATCTCAACCAATCAGAGGGGAGGTGTTCTGTTTTCTTTACAAACAGAAAGCAGAGTGCAAACACACCGTCTCTCTGCCTCACACAGACACACACACACACATACACACAGAGACACACACACACAGATGGACACAGACACACACAACGACAGACACAAAGACGGATACAACGACTCACACAGATGGACACACAGACACACACACACACACACAGAGACATATGTACACAGACAGGCATACACACAACCTCACACACACGTTTTATAAATAAAAAGTAGAAATACACATTTCACAGTTTTATTAAAATAAGACGTGTCCATATCAGTTCATTATATTTAAACATATAAAATGCTTTGTTTATTTCAGTGTGCTGACGGTGTGTTTCCCTGGAGAATGAAGAGTCACAAACCCCAAAAGCACACACACACACACACACACACACACACACACACACACACACACACACACACACACACACACACACAGCACACACGCAACACGGATGCGGTGAACCCATCTGGTTTCCTTCAACCAAAATCACACCTCTGAATCATTAAAGCTCCTGTAGAACAGCTTCACTTCTCTAACATTGTAAAGGCTTCAAAATACAACCCAAACCGTCAATCCTAACTCTAAATCCTAAACCTAATCCTCGACCCAAACCGTCAATCCTAACTCTAAATCCTAAACCTAATCCTCAACCTAAACCGTCAATCCTAACTCTAAATCTTAAACCTAATCCTCAAACACAATCATTTAGGAAGTGTGTGAGTGTGTGTGTGTGTGAGTGTATGTGTGTGTACCTGATGGTGCATACTGCATGCCTCGTTTCTTCATTAGGTGTCTGATACACTGCAGCTGAGTCATGATCTCATTCTTCTGTTCCATCGCCACTGACTTCACACTAAACACACGCACACAGAAAACTGCATCATTCAGTGAATTCACACTTATATGGTCCCCTGTGTGTGTGTGTGTGTGTGTGTGTGTGTGTGTGTGTGTGTGTATGTGAGTATATGTTTATTTACCAGTTAGTCAGAGGGTCAAGTTGTGTGAGGATGGAGTTCAGCATCTTCTCTGTTTGGGCCAAACGCTGTTCCAGCTCATTCAGCTGATTCTCTACACACACACACACACTATTATCTATCTATTTCTAGTATTTATCCATTTCTCTACGTCATTTTCCCTTGCACACACACATACACACTCACTCTCACACACACTCACACACTCACTATCACACACACACATACCTGTCTCCTCGGATTTGCGAAGTCCTTGGGCGGTTCTTTCTTTCTGAGCCCGAGTGTCATCTGCAGATTTTATCTGCATGCGCACACACACACACACACACACACACCCTTAGCACTGTGTTTCTCTGATTTCTATTAGTATGATGATGACATTGAGATGACCTTGAGAAACTTGTATGCAGCGAACAGCCCCACTCCGATGGCGTACAGAGGCATGAGCGTGAACACGTAGCCTTTATTGTTGCTGCTGATCTTAGCTTTCTCTTTCCTCACTTCCTGTTCCACCATCCTCTGGACTTGCTGCACACTGTCAGGGGGGCCGCGGGGGGAGGGGGCGGGGCCAGGGTGAGGGCCTGACACACAGCCAGGGTGAGGGCCTGACACACACACACACACACACACACACACACACACTTACAGAATTAAAAGCACAGTAGAAAACACACACACACACACACACTCTTACAGAATTAAAAGCACACACGATATGATGGGGAGGAAAATGTTGTGTGTTCAGGAGACCAAGTGGAAAGAGAGTAAGAGCAGGAACACTGGAGATGTTTAAACTGTTCTATCATGGTGTGGATGGAAAGAGAAATGGTGTAGGGGGATTCTGAAGGAAGAGTACAGTAAGAGTGTAGTGGAGGTGAAGAGAGTTTCTGATAGGGTGATGATCGTGAAGGTGGAAGTTGAAGGGATGATGATAAATGTCATCAGTGTTTATGCTCCACAAGTGGATTGTGAGATGGAGGAGAAGGAAAGAATCTGGAGTGTGTGAGATGTTTGCAGTGGTGATGGACAGGTTTAAGGACGAGGTCAGACAGGAGTCTCTGTGGACTGTGATGTTTGTGGATGATATTGTGATTTGTGGTGAGAGTATGGAGCAGGTTGAGAAGAGCCTGGAGAGGTGGAGATATGCGCTGGAGAGAAGAGGAATGAAAGTCAGTAGGAGTAAGACAGAATACATGTGTGTGAATGAGAGGGAGGGCAGTGGAGGCGTGCAGTTGCAGGGAGAAGAGGTGGAGAAGGTGGAGGAGTTCAGGTACCTGGGGTCAACTGTGCAGAGTGATGGAGAGTGTGTTAGAGAAGTGAAGAAAAGAGTGCAGGCAGGGTGGAGTGGGTGGAAAAGAGTGATAGCAGGAGTGATTTGTGATAGAAGAGTATCTGTGAGAGTGAAAGGGAAAGTTTATAGGACTGTGGTGAGACCTGAGACACACACACACACACACACACAAACTCACTCACGCACAACTATATATACACTCACTCACACACACACACACACACCGATACATACACACTCACGCACAACTATATATACTCACACACACACCGATAAATACACACTCACTCACGCACAACTATATATACACTCACTTACTCTCACACACACTCACACTGATAAATACACAGACACGCACAACTATATATACACTCACTCACACACAGACACACACCGATACATACACACTCACGCACAACTATATATACTCACACACACACCGATAAATACACACTCACTCACGCACAACTATATATACACTCACTCACACACACACACACTCACACCCACTCACGCACAACTATATATACACTCACTTACTCTCACACACACTCACACTGATAAATACACACACACGCACAACTATATATACACTCACTCACACACAGACACACACCGATACATACACACTCACGCACAACTATATATACTCACACACACACCGATAAATACACACTCACTCACGCACAACTATATATACACTCACTCACACACACACACACTCACACCCACTCACGCACAACTATATATACACACTCACTCACGCGCACACACACACACACACACACACTCACACCGATAAATACACACTCACTCACGCACAACTATATATACACTCTCTGACACACACACACACACACAGATAAATACACACTCACGCACAACTATATATACACTCACTCACACACACACACACACACACACCGATAAACACACTTACGCACAACTATATATACTCTCACACACACACCGATAAATATACACTCACACACAGACCAATATATACACTCACACACACCCAAACCGAGATATACAAATATACACACACTCACACACACCGAGATATACACACACTCACACACACCGAGATATACACACACTCACACTCACACCGAGATATCCACACTCCGCACACACCGAGATGTACACACTTCGCACACACCGAGATACACACCTACACCAAGATCTACACACACACACCAAGATATCCACACTCGCACACACCGAGATATCCACACCCGCACACACCGAGATATACACACTCGCACACACCGAGATATACACACTCGCACACACACTCACACACACACACACACACACAAACTGAGATATCCACACTTACCCACACCGAGATATCCACACTCACACACACACTCACACACTCACACACACACACACAAACTGAGATATCCACACTCACCCACACCGAGATATCCACACTCACCCACACCGAGATATCCACACTCACCCACACCGAGATATCCACACTCACACACCGAGATATCCACACCCACCCACACCGAGATATACACACTCACCCACACCGAGATATACACACTCACCCACACCGAGATATACACACTCACCCACACCGAGATATACACACTCACCCACACCGAGATATACACACTCACCCACACACACTCACACACTCACACACACACACACAAACTGAGATATCCACACTCACCCACACCGAGATATCCACACTCACCCACACCGAGATATCCACACCCACCCACACCGAGATATACACACTCACCCACACCGAGATATACACACTCACCCACACCGAGATATACACACTCACACACACCGAGATAAACACACTCACACACACCGAGATATACACACCCACCCACACCGAGATATACACACCCACCCACACCGAGATATACACACTCACACACACCGAGATATACACACTCACACACACCGAGATATACACACTCACACACACCGATAAACACACTTACGCACAACTATATATACTCACACACACACACACCGATAAATATACACTCACACACAGACCAATATATACACTCACACACACCCAAACCGAGATATACAGATATACACACACTCACACACACCGAGATATACACACACACACACACACACACACCGAGATATACACACACTCACACACACACCGAGATATACACACACTCACACTCACACCGAGATATACACACTTCGCACACACCGAGATATCCACACTCGCACACACCGAGATACACACTTACACCGAGATCTACACACTCACACACCGAGATATACACACTCGCACACACCGAGATATACACACCCACCCACACCGAGATATACACACCCACCCACACCGAGATACAAACACTCACACACACCGAGATATACACACCCACCCACACCGAGATATACACTCACACACACCGAGATATACACACCCACCCACACCGAGATACACACACTCACACACACCGAGATATACACACCCACACACACCGAGATATACACACTCACACACCGAGATATACACACCCACCCACACCGAGATATACACACCCACACACACCGAGATATACACACACACACACACCGAGATATACACACTCACACACACCGAGATATACACACTCACACACACCGAGATATTCACACACACACCGAGATATTCACACACACACCGAGATATACACGCTCACACACACCGAGATATACACGCTCACACACACCGAGATATACACACTCACACACACCGAGATATACACTCACACACACCGAGATATATACACACACTCACACACCAAGATATACACACACACCGAGATACAGAGATATACACACACACACACACACTGACACCAAAATCTACACACACACACAAACTGAGATATCCACACTCACCCACACCGAGATATACACACTCACACACCGAGATATACACACCCACACACACACACACCGAGATATACACACCCACACACACACACCGAGATATACACACCCACACACCCACACACACACACCGAGATATACACACCCACACACACACACACTCACACACTCACACACACACCGAGATATACACACTCACACACACCGAGATATATACACACACTCACACACCCCGAGATATATACACACACTCACACACCAAGATATACACACACACCAAAATCTACACACTCACACACCGAGATATACACACTCACACACACCGAGATATACACACTCACACACACCGAGATATACACAATCACACACACCGAGATATACACAATCACACACACCGAGATATACACAATCACACACACACACACACACACTCACACACACCGAGATATACACACTCACACACACCGAGATATACACACTTACACCGAGATATACACACTTACACCAAGATATACACACTCACACACACCGAGATATACACACACTCACACACCGAGATATACACACACTCACACACCGAGATATACACACACTCACACACACCGAGATATACACACACTCACACACACCTAGATATACACACTTACACCAAGATATACACACTCACACACACACCGAGATATACACACACTCACACACCGAGATATACACACACTCACACACCGAGATATACACACACACTCACACACCAAGATATACACACACTCACACACCGAGATATACACACTCACTCTCACTCTCACTCTCACTCTCACTCTCACTCTCACACACTCTCACACACACACACACACACACACACACACACACACACACACCCCTTCACCTTTCCGGAAGCGGGGATCTAGAGCGGTGTTGTCTCTCGCGCTGTTCCCGGTAAAGACTCGGGGGAAGAGGATGAAGCCGCAAACGGCGGCCGTGAAGATCAGCACGAGCTGCTGTGAGGAGGACAACACCATGACGCGCGCGCCCACACACACCAGCAGTACACACGCCGCGAGAAGTCAAACAGCAGCTGCAGGAGTAACTACTACAACTTCCGCTTCCGGTCTCTCTCTCTCACATACACGCGAGCGAGCAACAACAACCGCGTCATCATCAGATCCCTCTAGATTCAAGATTCAAAGGTTGTTTTATTGGATGATAACACACACACACACACACACCGAAATATATACACACAAACACACACACACACACACACACACCCCCCAAGATATATAAACACACACACACACACACACACACACACACAGACCGAAATATATACACACACATACACACACCAATATATATATACACACACACACACACACACACACACACACACACACCGAAATATATACACACACATACACACACCAATATATATACACACACACACACACACACACACACCGAAATATATATACACACACACAAACACACACACACACACACACCGAAATATATACACACACATACACACACCAATATATATATACACACACACACACATACACACCCCAAGATATATATATACACACACACACACACACACACACACATAAACACGCCAATATATATACACACTCACACACACATACACACACCAAGATACACACACACACACACACATACACACCCCAAGATATATATACACACACACATACACACCCCAAGATATATATACACACACATACACACACCAATATATATACACACACATACACACCCCAAGATATATATATACACACACATACACACACCAAGATATATATATACACACACATACACACACACACACACATAAACACGCCAATATATATATATACACACACTCTCACACACATACACACACCAAGATATATACACACTCACACACACACCAAGATATATATACACACTCACACACACACATACACACGCCAAGATATATACCCACTCACACACACACCAAGATATATATATATATATTTCTGAAGGAAGAGTACAGTAAGAGTGTAGTGAAGGTGAAGGTGAAGGTGAAGAGAGTTTCTGATAGGGTGATGATCGTGAAGGTGGAAGTTGAAGGGATGATGATAAATGTCATCAGTGCCTATGCTCCACAAGTTGGTTGTGAGATGGAGGAGAAGGAAAGATTCTGGAGTGAATTAGATGAAGTGGTAGATGGTGTACCTAGAAAAGAACGGTTAGTGAATGGGGCAGACTTTAATGGGCATGTAGGTGAAGGGAACAGAGGAGATGAGGAGGTGATGGTAGGTGTGGTGTTAAGGAGAGGAATGTGGAAGAGCAGATGGTGGTAGATTTTGCTAAAAGGAAGGAAATGGCAGTGGTGAACACGTATTTTAAGAAGAAGGAGGATCACAGGGTGACGTATAAGAGTGGAGGAAGGTGCACGTTAAGGAGAGGAATGTGGAAGAGCAGATGGTGGTAGATTTTGCTAAAAGGAAGGAAATGGCAGTGGTGAACACGTATTTTAAGAAGAAGGAGGATCACAGGGTGACGTATAAGAGTGGAGGAAGGTGCACACAGGTGGACTATGTGCTATGCAGGAGATGCAACCTGAAGGAGATTGGAGACTGTAAAGTGTTGACAGGGGACACTGAGCTAGACAGCATCGGATGGTGGTCTGTAGGATGGTTTTGGAGGCGAAGAAGAAGAGAAGGAGAGTGAGGACTGAAAGAAGAATAAGATGGTGGAAACTGAAGGAGGAAGAGTGTAGTGTGAGGTTCAGGGAAGAGGTCAGAGAGAGGCTCAGTGGTGTTAAGGAGGTGTTGGATGATTGGGCAACTACTGCAGGAGTGATGAGGGAGGCAGCTAGAAAAGTACTTGGTGTGACATCTGGAAATAGAAAGGAAGACAAGGAGACGTGGTGGTGGAATGAGGAAGTGCAGGAGAGCATAAGGAGAAAGAGGTTGGCAAAACAGAAGTGGGATAGACAGAGTGATGAGAAAAGTAGGCAGGAGTACAAGGAGATGCGGCAGCAGGTTAAGAGGGATGTGGCGAAAGCCAAGGAAAAGGCATATGAGGAGCTGTATGAGAGGTTGGACACTGAGGAAGGAGAAAAGGTTTTGTACCGATTGGCCAGGCAGAGAGACCGAGCTGGAAAGGATGTGCTGCAAGTTAGAGCAATAAAGGATGGAGAGAGAAATGTGTTGACTAGTGAGGAGAGTGTGTTGAGAAGGTGGAGGGAGTATTTTGAGCAGCTGATGAATGAGGAAAATCAGAGAGAGAGAAGGTTGGATGATGTGGAGTTGGTGAAGCAGGATGTAGATAGGATTAGCAAGGAGGAAGTGAGAGCAGCGATTAAGAGGATGAAGAGTGGAAAGTCGGTTGGACCAGATGACATACCGGTAGAAGCGTGGAGATGTTTAGGAGAGATGGCAGTGGAGTTTTTAACCAGATTGTTTAACAGGATTTTGGAAGGTGAGAAGATGCCTGAGGAATGGAGAAGAAGTGTGCTGGTACCGATCTTTAAGCATAAAGGAGATGTGCAGACCTGCAGTAACTACAGGGGTATTAAGTTGATCAGTCACACCATGAAGTTATGGGAAAGAGTAGTGGAAGCCAGGCTGAGAGAAGAGGTGACCATCTGTGAGCAACAGTATGGTTTCATGCCGAGGAAGAGCACCACAGATGCCTTATTTGCTTTGAGAATGTTGATGGAGAAGTATAGAGAAGGACAGAAGGAATTGCATTGTGTATTTGTGGATTTAGAGAAGGCGTACGACAGGGTGCCAAGAGAGGAGTTGTGGTATTGTATGAGGAAGTCAGGTGTGTCAGAGAAGTATGTGAGGGTGGTGCAGGACATGTATGAGGACAGTGTGACGGCAGTGAAGTGTGCAGTAGGTACGACAGACTGGTTTAGAGTGAAGGTTGGACTGCATCAAGGATCGGCCCTGAGCCCTTTCCTGTTTGCAGTGGTGATGGACAGGTTGACGGACGAGGTCAGACAGGAGTCTCCCTGGACTATGATGTTTGCGGATGATATTGTGATTTGTTGTGAGAGTAGGGAGCAGGTTGAGAAGAGCCTGGAGAGGTGGAGATATGCGCTGGAGAGAAGGGGAATGAAACTCAGTAGGAGTAAGACAGAATACATGTGTGTGAATGAGAGGGAGGGCAGTGGAGTGGTGCGGTTGCAGGGAGAAGAGCTTCAGAAGGTGGAGGAATTCAGGTACCTAGGGTCAACAGTGCAAAGTAATGGAGAGTGTGTTAGAGAAGTGAAGAAAAGAGTGCAGGCAGGGTGGAGTGGGTGGAGAAGAGTGACAGGAGTGATTTGTGATAGTAGGGTATCTGCAAAATTGAAAGGGAAAGTTTATAGGACTGTGGTGAGACCTGCGATGTTGTATGGTTTAGAGACAGTGGCATTGAGTAAAAGACAGGAGGCGGAGCTGGAGGTAGCAGAGCTGAAGATGTTGAGGTTTTCGTTGGGAGTGACGAGGATGGATAAGATTAGAAATGAGTTTATTAGAGGGACAGCGCATGTACGATGTTTTGGTGACAAGGTGAGGGAGGCGAGATTGAGATGGTTTGGACATGTGCAGAGGAGGGACATGAATTATATTGGTAGGAGAATGCTGAGGATGGAGCCACCAGGTAGGAGGAAAAGAGGAAGGCCGAGAAGGAGGTTCATGGATGTGGTGAGGGAAGACATGCAGGTAGTTGGTGTAAAAGAGGCAGATGTAGAGGACAGGGTGGTATGGAGACGGATGATCCGCTGTGGCGACCCCTAATGGGAGCAGCCGAAAGAAGAAGAAGAAGAAGAAGAAGAAATGATGAAAAATCCAGTATGAGAAAAATGAACATGCTGGTGTCCATCAAACTCAGCTTGACCAAAATAATCAAAGAAAAGAACAACCGTTTTTCTAACACATTCCAATGGAGAATCTTAGTGTAAGATTATATACTTCTTGTCCAGCTTTGCCTATTGATGAAGATGAAAAGCCTAAATGGTGTACACCTGTAAAAGTAACTGAGACAGTCCTCTACCAGTGGGCAATCTGATAGTAGAAAAGCATACAAAGCACCCAGTGGGCTGCCATAGACTTCCACTGGATACTGGGAGATATTGACAACTCCCGGGTTGCCCAATACACTCACAGTGAGGCCCTGTAAGCCAGAGGACGGCCCTCAAGGTGGTCCTCGGCACATCACAGAGTAGAAGACCTCACACACTGCAGTGAAATACCCACTACTACTACTACTACTACTACTACTA
>MU551582.1:240919-251931 GCA_024362625.1 Silurus asotus
TGTAACCTTTCATTTCTGCACATTTTTCTTTATTACTGTACGCCTTTATATTTATTCACTGTACTTCTGAATGTCCACACGTTTCTGCACTGAAATAGCCTTTATATTTATTCACTGTATATACATTCATATATATACCACTGCTGTACATATGCCAGATATTTATCTGTACTGTACATATACTACATACTTATCTGCACTTCTGCACTTCTGGTAGATGCCAAACTGCATTTTGTTGCTGTACCTGTACAATGCAATTACAATAAAGTTCTATCTATCTATCTATCTATCTATCTATCTATCTATCTATCTATCTATCTGTGTGTCTGTCTATCTATCTGTGTGTCTGTCTATCTATCTGTGTGTGTACCTTGCTCTCAGGTTGAGGTGGGGGGAATGGTGTGTGTGTGTGTGTGTGTGTGTGTGTGTGTGTGTGTACCTTGCTCTCAGGTTGAGGTGGGGGGAATGGTGTGTGTGTGTGTGTGTGTGTGTGTGTGTACCTTGCTCTCAGGTTGAGGTGGGGGGAATGGTGTGTGTGTGTGTGTGTGTGTGTGTGTGTACCTTGCTCTCAGGTTGAGGTGGGGGGAATGGTGTGTGTGTGTGTGTGTGTGTGTGTGTGTACCTTGCTCTCAGGTTGAGGTGGGGGGAATGGTGTGTGTGTGTGTGTGTGTGTGTGTGTGTACCTTGCTCTCAGGTTGAGGTGGGGGGAATGGTGTGTGTGTGTGTGTGTGTGTGTGTGTGTACCTTGCTCTCAGGTTGAGGTGGGGGGAATGGTGTGTGTGTGTGTGTGTGTGTGTGTGTGTACCTTGCTCTCAGGTTGAGGTGGGGGGAATGGTGTGTGTCCTTGCTCTCAGGTGGAGGTGGGGGGAATGGTGTGTGTGTGTGTGTGTGTGTGTGTGTGTGTACCTTGCTCTCAGGTTGAGGTGGGGGGGAGTGTGTGTGTGTGTGTGTGTGTGTGTGTGTGTGTACCTTGCTCTCAGGTTGAGGTGGGGGGAATGGTGTGTACTCCTTCTTGATCTTCTTCTTGGTTGGTTGTTGGCGTTTTTTGAGGTGTTTGTGTTTGAAGTTGGGGAGGAAACGCTCCCAGCTCTGAGTGCGGAGTTCAGGATCACTCGCTAACTCACGCTTGATCATCAACGTCTGGAACAGGACAAACAGAGGGGTGTGGTCACAGACAGCAGGTGTGGTCACAGCTGGTGGGTGTGGTCATGTTCATACATAGTTTACCTTGATATTGTAGATCGGGTGAATGTTCTTCATAGTATCTAATACCACCTTACGCACCTACACACACACACACACACACACACACACACACACACACACACACACACACACACACACACATTTAATCTATAAAAATGTAAAATGTTTTCTGGATTGTCACCTGGCACTGATTTAGTAAAATATTTTCTAGTGAACACTTTCTCACGTATTATTTAGTGTTTATGTACATTCTTTTATTCAATAGTGTAAAAAGTGATCCAACTCAGATCTGGTGTGATTATCGTTCAGCTTTCAGTTCTTACACGTGCACACAGTGAAGGATTTTGCAGTCAGGTTTAAGATTAGCAGGTGCAGATGATCAATTTCATATGGAGGCTAAAAGCCAGTGATGAAGTGAAACAGAAACAGTGTAGGAGCTTCTAACTGGGTGAGGAGCCGAATGCTGCTACTAAGGTGAGGTTGTGGAAGACAGCTTCATGTCCCAGGTCCTACACCATGGCAAGACCGAGCACAGCAACAAGACACACGGTACTGCTCCTGCATCAGCCAGGTCTCTTCCAGGCAAAGATCTCAAAGCAGACTGGTCTTTCACAATGTTCCTTCAAGATAATTGAAAGAAACAAAAAGAAGCAGGAGATGTTGAGGAGCGCAGATGTAGTGACAGATGAAAGACGCATCACGATTACTTCACTTCAACATCAGATGTTCAGCAGTGCCATCAGGAAAGACCTAAAGAAAACCAGTGGGACCCATGTACACTATCTACCGTCTGGAGAAGTCAAACCTTCAACATGAAAACAAGCCTCAGTTTCTCAACTCTGCATGAAATCAGAGGAACTGGCAGCAGGTTCTCTGGACTGATGAGTGAAATCTGAAATATTTGCTGCAGGCGAGATGTTTGCTGGAGAGCGGTACAATAATGAGTAAAGCATGGTGAAGATTTGGAGCTTCATTTCTGCACATGGAGTTGGAGATGTGGTCAGGATTAATGGTGTCCTCAATGCTGGGAAATCCCAGCAGATACTTCTTCATCATTCAGGACCATCAGGGAGGCGTCTGATTTATTCTCCAGCAGAAAGCCGACCCCAAACACACAGCCAACCTCATTCTGAACTTTGCTCAGTGTAGAGAAGAACAAGGAAACCTGGAAGTGATGGTTTCTGCTCCAACAGTCCTGATCTCATCATCATCGAGTCTAAAGAGACAGAAGGATCTGAGGAGCCTCCATCCACAGAAGAGCTGTACATAGTGATTTACCTTCTGTGTGGAAATGGAACTAGAAGAACTAGGGTTAGTTCATTTACTTTTTATTTTGTTCTTTAAGAAAAATAAATGTAGAGTTTTATTGGTGAAATCATTCCGACTGTACAAAATGTTTACACATCTAAAACTTTTACACAGTGTGTGTGTGTGTGTGTGTGTGTGTGTGTGTGTGTCTATGTGTGTGTGTGTGTGTGTGTGTGTACGCACCTCCTTCAGGCCACTGTAAGGTCCGAGAGCAGACACAGTGTTTCCCTGCACCATCACATAACAGTTTGTAAGCAGCTCCAGGGCCTTAACACACACACACACACACACACACACACACACACACTATAAGTGAGGTCATTACAAGAGGACACCTGATACAGGAGCCATCTGGTTTGTGATGACCAATGATTTATGATATGTGAGTGTGTTTGAGCACATGCGTTAGTGCGTGTGTGTAAGAGTGTGTAGGAGAGTGCATGTGTGGGAGCGTGCGTGTGCGAGTGCGTGCGTGCGTGCGAGAGTGCGTGCGGTGGGTGTGTAAAAGAGTGCGTGCGTGCGAGAGTGCGTGCGGTGGGTGTGTAAAAGAGTGCGTGCGTGCGATGATCTGACCTTCAGAGTGGACCCTTTGGGGCCGATGAGTCTCTGTCTGCGTTTAACAAACCGCTCTCTGTTCCGCACCAACGTCCCGATCTTTATAATATCACACGCCATGTCACTCTGCAGAATCCGTACTGCCTGCACACACACACACACACACACACACACACACACACACACACACACACATTATATACTACTCACACATGCCATGTCACTCTGCAGAATCCGTACTGCCTGCACACACACACACACACACACACACACACACACACACACATTATATACTACTCACACACGCCATGTCACTCTGCAGGATCCGTACTGCCTGCACACACACACACACACACACACACACACACACACACACACATTATATACTACTCACACACACCATGTCACTCTGCAGGATCTGTACTGCCTGCACACACACACCATAAACATACTATACCCACATCACCCACACTATACACACGATTCGCACACACCACACACACACACAAGCTGTTTCATAATTGTCAGGTTGGTATGAGTGTTGTGTTAGTGTGTTAGAGCAGTGTCAATACCGTGTAAGACACAAGACTGACACACTATTAAAACTGTGTTGTCTCAGTGTTGTGTTGTCTCAGTGTTGTGTTGTCTCAGTGTTGTGTTGTCTCAGTGTTGTGTTGTCTCAGTGTTGTGTTACTGTACCTGTTCGAAGGGAACACTCCTTGCCAGTAGTTTGACGAGGTCTCGGGCTCGGAGGACGGCGTAGGGATCAAAGGTTTTCTTCGTAGTGCTGACTGTGATGCTTCCTTCAATCAGATCCAATGTAGCGCTGATGAACTACACACACACACACACACACACACACACACACACACACACACACATTTAGAGATATACAGATAGAGAGACAAACAAAAAGACAGCAAGACTAAAAGAGAGACAGACAGATAGAAAGACAAATCTAGAGACAGAGAGACAGACAGATAGAGAGACAGGGAGAGAAAGAGAGGAACGTACGAGTTCTCCGAGAGCTCTCTGGACCAGAGGCCAGCACTCCCTCAGGTAGCTCTCTCTGTATTTGGGGAACAGTGTGGCGAAGCTGCTTTCCTCCAGGAGACCCCGCGGGTTATCATCACGCGTAAACACAGGCTCCGCCCACCCGTCTGGTACCGTCAGCAAATCACTCTCGTCTAATTACCATATTTAACACATCAGTACACACACACACACACACACACACACACACACACATTTACTCACTCACCCTTGTAAATGTATGTGTGTGTGTGAGAGAGTGTATAAAAGTTTGTGTGTGTGAGTGTAAATGAGAGGGGGGGTGAAAGAGGGGGGGTCAGAGAGTGAGTGTGTGTGAGTGTGTGTGTGTGTGTGTCTGTGTGTGTAAACGAGAGAGAGAGTGAGTGTGTGTAAATGAGAGAGAGAGTGAGAGTGAGTGTGTGTGTGTGTGTGTGTGTGTGTAAATGAGAGAGAGAGTGAGAGTGTGTGGGTGTAAATGAGAGAGAGAGAGAGAGAGAGAGAGAGAGTGTGTGTGTGTGTGTGTGTGTAAATGAGAGAGAGAGTGAGAGTGTGTGTGTTATGGATTTTATAATCGTAGTAAATACTCCCCCGCGCCGCTGTATAAAATAATACAAATATAAAAAAAATAAAGTTTTTACCTGGGTTTTGTTTTTTATTCCCTTTTTTCTCAGCCGCACTCACACTCACGTCTTCTCTCGTGGAGGCCGCCATTGTTGATTTGAGCGCCGGATGTGAGGTCACATAAACGTCATATCTGCGCCGGAAGTGTAATGTAACGATAACAGCAGGCCAAGAACGATATGCACATCAGTGATGGGAAGATCGAATCATTTTAGTGACTCGGTTCTTTGAATCTCCATCAAAATAAATGTTTTTTTTAAACATTTAGTTAATTTTGTTCCTTTGATCAGAAATAAAATATAAAATGATCAATAATCAGATCAACACGTCTACATACACCAACTTTAACTATAATAACAATAATAAAACAAATGATAATAAACAGAATGAGGAGCTTCACCTCATATCTTCTCGTTTGTAGTGTTAGTTTTTTGTCACGTGACAGAGACCCCTGATCTACTGCACTGTTTAGTGTCTTGGGGATTTAGATGATAAAAGAACGAGCGACTCTGAGCAGAAGATGGAGAGATGAACTGCTCAATTCTGTTTCCTGCACATAATCTACTGAGATTTTCTGATGCTTTGTTCATGCGCGTAGAAAATGAATGAATCACTGAGTCGACTCGTTCTTCTGAGTCACATTAAAGACTCATCACTACAGGCTTCTGAACACTGGAGAAAACAGGAGAGCTCTAGCAAATGTGTTCCCAAAATCGGTGTTTTTCATAAAATCACTAAACACTTATACATTTTAAGCCTTCATTTCAATGCTGAGGTTTCAGTGCTCTGAGATAAGAAATGTACACAACCCATCGGAAAACCCACACCACTCCAGATACATGTGAAGTGGTGTGGGCTCTCTGATGGGTTGTGTACATTTCTTATCTCAGAGCACTGAAACATCAGCATGGTGGCCAAAGAGACACAGGAAACCCAAAAATGCTCACACACACACACACACACACACACACACACACACACACACACACACACACACACACACATATACACACCAATCAGGAGACAGGAAATCAGTCTGCGGGAGCCTATCAGATGGTGTTTACTGCACAGACACAAACAATCTGAACACAACACAACCACAGGGTTTTAACAAAATGCACATAGTCAGAGCTCACAAACCGCATCTGTAACAAACTGCACAATCTCAAATATATTAATGTGGATTTAATAGCTGTTACATTCCACAAGGACTGACAGAGGAGAAGAAACTGATTTGGTCACAGATACACTTACAATGACATTTACAAGACACACATTTTAACAAAAGCTGGATATTTATTTTAAATCCCCCAAAAAACTATAATACACAGAAATGCAGGAAACCCCGGCGTGATGTGATGAGGTTAATATGGACACATTGTAATGCCCCTTGCAATAAGTAATGTTATTTGTGTTATTAGTAATCATATGACTGTATTTTGACCTTACACACTGAAATGATAATGTCTCATGATAAATATATTGATGATCTACACACATCTGAATAGATCAGTGATGGGGGAGTGCTCCTGATCAACCTCATAGATACATTTTAAGGTTAATGTTTTTTATACTTTATATTAAATTCATATCAACAGTCTACGATGTGCTCATGACCACAGTTTGCATGTAAACATCACTGAACACTTTATAACCTCTACACTGATGGAACCATAATGATGGGCATCCGGTGTTGAGGATGAGGTTCCCCTTTGAGTCTGATTCCTCTCAAGGTTTCTTCCTTATCTCAAGAGGGAACCCATCCTCATCTGGGTTGCACCAAATGTCCATTTGAAGCAGATATACAAAGTTGCGGGGTGCAGTGATGATGATCAGAAGCAAACTGCACTCCCGAGTCAGTGCAGCAGACCGCCGACACCAACTACAGTCCAATCCGTCCTCAAAGCACCCGTTCTACTCCGGAATTATGTGGAACCACCCAAGGTGTTGAGGAGAGACCGTCCCAAGCTGCATAGAAGTGTGAAGATCCACGGAGGGGAGAGGGGCAGGAACAGTGGTCACTGAAGCCTCAGGAGCATGTTTAACTCGAACGAGAGAGAGAGAGAGACAGAGAGAGAGAGAGAGAGAGAGAGAGAGAGAGAGAGAGAGAGAGAGAGAGAGAGAGAGAGAGAGAGAGAGAGAGAGACAGAGACAGAGACAGAGAGAGACTTTGACTTTTAACACACCTTTATTTTTCCTCTTTTTCACTTAGTTAACATTCCAATAATATATAATAATAATAAATAAAAATAAATAAACAAATGCACAGATGGATGGACACTTTCATTATTAATTAGATGGATAAAAGGGTAAAAGGAAAAATTAAAATGAATGAATAATACTGGTGTGCACGTTAAGATGCAAAAAATTAATAAAACCTGCTTGTGCACCCGTTAAAAACGAAGCTTGGATCAAACAAGGACACACAAATTGAGGAGAGAAAAAAACATAAAACAAATTAAAACAAATACATTTTTAAAACATCACACATTTAAAATGAGTTGACGATCCTGGTCCAGGCTGCACAAGACACCATTCAGTGCCCAGGTGTTCACAAAACCATCCAGACTGTTGGTTAGTTTAAAATATGCGAATTCCGCCCTGAGCCTAGCAGATATCAGAGCTCTAACCATCACCTCAGTATCTACTGTGCCTTCGCTCCTGAGCTTCCTCTTCCTAGTTAACCAAATGGCCAGCTTTGATTCTCCTATTATGAAGTTTGTCAGGCAGATACGTTTTCTGTCTGTGCTCACGTACCTAGGCCCAAAGATAAAAATCTCTTCACTGAAGACACTGCCCAGGTCTTGGACCCATCCCTCTAACACCCTGAACAGTCCTCCCAGCCTGGGACAGTGTAGAAACAGGTGGTCCACTGACTCGTCCGTGTTACAGAAGACACATTCCCTCCCTATGGTGGGGTCGATGTGTGCCACGTGTCTGTTCGTAGCTACCGCCCAGTGAACAATCCTCCATTGAAGATCCGCAGTGCGTTTCTCTATCGGAGGTTTGTACAGGGATCTCCAGCAGCCCTTGGGAGACGAGTCTGGCCCAAAAACTCCTGACCACTTCGATTCCCTACAGTCTTTGAGCGTGCTGTAGTGTGACACCTTTATGCAGCTGATGTACAGTGCCTTCTTAGAGGTGTTTTCAAAGTCCTCTAGTTGAGGGGTCCTGAAGCTCAGAATAGAGCCTTTTTCTGGCTCCGCCTCCACCGCAGCCGAAACCTGCACCCTAGGGAAGAAGCTGTGGTTTCCTGCCTCTAGCTCGGCTTCTCCATGTTCCTCAAGGCTCTGTTTGAAAGCGGAGGGTAGTGCTGAGAGGATACTCTCCATCGTGAGCTTCATGAACCTCTTGGACTTGATGCCTGTCAAGCTGCACATCTCCTCTGGGCTTCTCCAGCTAGCACCGTCCCTCAGGTCTGTGATCTTCATGCATCCTGCTTGGGCCATGGTGAGTTGAAAGCCCCTTTGTCCCAATATCTGTGCTCGGATTAGCGGGTTGTTGAAGAGAGGTTCATTCACTCTCTAGTTTCCATGACTAGAAAGGTCCCTCTAGACTTTAAAAACGTGTGTCCAAGCTGTTAGAACAGATCTGTAGAAAGGAGAGAACTCCCTTAACTCCGTGTCGCACAGTCTGGTTAAAAACAGATCCACGTCGTATTCAAAAATGTTCGCTTTCCGCAGCAGGGTGCAAGCCGTGTCTGCCCAGCATGGTGTTGAGTACAGGAGCCTTTGTGCAGCTTGAAGCCTGAAGGTCCTGATTCTGCTCCTAATGTCCATCAGGCCCTGACCCCCCTCCAGGACAGGAAGGTAGAGTGCAGCAGCCTGTATCCAGTGCTGTCCGGCCCAGAAAAAGTCAGTAAGCTTCTTTTGTAATGCCCGCACAATGCTGCTGGGGGGATCCAAAATGCTCATCTTGTGCCACAGTGCTGAAGCAGCCAGGTTGTTTGCAACCAATACTCGACCCCTGTATGAAAGCTGCGGTAGCACCCAGGACCACCGAGACAACCGGTCACACATTTTTTCCACCATGCCCACCCAGTTTTGCTGCATATAGTCTTCATTCCCGAGATGTACACCCAGAATCCTCAGACCTTCCCTACCCCACTGGACTTTACCTGGAAGTACCGGAGGCGTCTTTCCCTGCCAGTCACCTAATAGGTAAACCTTCGCTCTTATCCCAATTCACCTTAGCAGACGAGACTTTTTCATAGTTGGATAAAACGTCCATTAAAACTGATACATCATAATCACCCCTTATAATTACGATGACATCATCAGCATAGGCAGAAAAGGTGATTGGTCTATTTTCAAAACCCTCTACATAAAACCCTAGCAATTTCACCTTTAGTTGGCAAAGTAGCGGCTCAATCGCCAATGAGTACAACTGGCCTGACAGCGGGCATCCTTGCCTGATGCCCCTGTGCACCTGGACCGGGCGGCTCAGCCCACCCCCCACCTTTAACAATGCAGCAGCTCCCGTATACAAAAGTCTCACCCATGAAATAAAATTCTCACCCAAACCAAAGGCTTTAAGGTTTTCAAATAAATATCTGTGATCAACTCTATCGAAGGCTTTTCCTGATCAATAGAGAACAGTCCCACATCCGTATTATTGTCGCCGGCCAACGTAATTACGTCCCGCATAAGGAAGAGGTTGTCTGTTATTGTTCTGTTCGGCACACAGTACGTTTGGCAGTCGTTTAGAACGTGTTCTAAAACCAGTTTTAGTCTGTTAGAAAGACACTTCGCAAGAATCTTGTAATCCGTGCACAGCAGCGACACTGGTCTCCAGTTCTTCAGTAGTCCGAGATCCCCCTTCTTGGGTAATAGGGATAAAACGGCTCTTCTGCAACTGATTGGCAGCTCGTTCTTCGTGTGGGACGTCCTGTAAACTAAAAGCAAGTCATCCTTCAATAAAACCCAAAAATGTTTATAAAATTCAGGAGGAAGTCCATCTATTCCTGGAGACCGTGCAGTGGAGAGCTGACTCACTGCCTCAGACATTTCCTCCAGTTGAATCTCTGGATCTAGGCACTGTCTCTGTGCATCTGTTAGCCTCGGTAGATCCTTCAGCAGCTCCTTCATGCAGTTGAGATCGCATTCACCAGCATTGAACAGATCTGTAAAAAAGTCCTTCGCGATGTTCCTCATTTTTTTTTGGGTCAGATGTTAAAGTCCCATCTGGCAGTTTCAGGTGCAGCATGACTTTTCTTTCTTCTACTTTGTGCTCGAAGTTAAAGAAAAATGTGCTTGGGGCATCCATGTCTCTTAGTGAGGAGAAACAAGCCCTGATCAGAGCTCCCTTTGCTTGTTCGTGGAACAGTGACTCCAGGGCTTTCTTCTTTTCCCTTTGCTCTCCCACTCTACCAGAGGCTTTGTTTATAAGTTCATCCTCAGTCACAGTGATTTCCCTCTCAAGCGCTTTGATGGTTGATTTGGTGAGGCTGTTAGAGAAAGCAGTGTAGTCCTGACAGAACACGCGAATCTGCGCCTTCCCTACTTCCCACCATTGAACAACGTCATCATACTCCTTTTTCCGTTGCTGCCACTTCGACCAGAACATATAGAATTTTTCACAGAAAGATGCATCGTGTAGAAGTTTAAGATTAAAATGCCAGTAATAGCTGGTGCGCTGTGACTGCTTTAGACTTATATCTAACGTGCATGTGTGATGGTCCGTAAAACCGTTGGGAAGGATGATAGATTTTAAAACTCTGTTTCTGTTATCACTGCTGATGTAAAAACGATCCAACCGGACTGCATTAACGTGGTGACGAGATGCCTTCACCCATGTGTACTGCTTTACTCCTGGATGTTCCGCTCTCCAAATGTCACACAAACTGTACCTCCTAACAATATTGTTGAGTGAAAGTGCAGAAGAGGGATAAGGTTCCACTCCATTCCTGTCCAGTGTGTGATCTAAAGTACAGTTCCAGTCGCCCCCAAGCACCATGCACACGTCAGTGAAACTCTCTAGCGCGTCCCGCAGTTTTAAAAAGGACCGCACTCTTTCTGCCCCATTGTTTGGTGCATAAACATTAACAAAGAGAAAAGGGAAACCCATCAATTCCATATTAACGGATAACAAACAGAACAGAAATTCGCAGGAAAGGAGCTTCACCCAGTGTACCTTCACCATTTCAGAGAACTTTTTTCACCGCTGTTTTTCCTCTTCTTAATTTCGTCACAAACTTTTTTAATCTGTACCTTTTTCTTTTACTCAGTTCGTCAAACCCTACCGACTGCTGAATTTTAATTACTGACTTCAGAAACCTATTAACATCCGGG
>MU551583.1:0-14036 GCA_024362625.1 Silurus asotus
AGTGTGTGTGTGTGTGTGTGTGTGTGTGTGTGTAAATTTCTCACCTCTGACTGAAACCCAGCTTCTCGGTGACTCTCCTCTTTCTGGATGTTTACAGTGGTAGAAACCTTCATCTGACTTTGACACACTGCTGATGGTCATCACTCCTGTAGTCTGATTCTGGATGATTGAATCATTTTTATAGAAATCAATAGTAGTTGAAATGTTTATGTTGTGATATAAACAGTGTAAAGTCAGAGGATTTCCCTCAGTTACAGGATGGGCAGGACTGTTCAGGATCACATCACCATCTGTAGGAGAGAGAAAGAAGACACTAAAAACAGTGAAAAGATGTATATATTTTATCTGGGAAGGTACATGTATAGTAATTAATATTCAAATGAACAAGTACAGATACAGTTTAGGTACAGGTACAGTATTTTAGTTTTTGAGTGTGTACAGAAAAAAACTGACATTTGAAGGCAGCAGAATGGGGAAAAGATTGATATTTTAAAAAATGAGGCCAATTTACATGAAATGTTACTAAGTTGACTAATATGGTCCAAGCAGCTGTGGTTTTTCTCTATGGGCAGGTATAAAATATTAATTTATTAATATTCAGTAAAATATTCAACTCGCAATTGTATTGAACATTATTCCAAAAATATTGTTTAGACTAAAAAGATGGTTTCTAGACAATTTGAAGTGATAAAGTGAGATGGATATTTGAAATGTAGCACATGGCTTAGGCAGACAGGATCACTAGGTTATGATTGTTCTAATGGGGCAGAGGGGGTCAAAGCTCTTCTGAACTTAACAATCACATGTTTTCCAGTGTAAATTTTTGGTAAAAAATAGAAATGAAACACGCTATAATTGAGCCCTGTTGTTTTTATGCTACGTGAAAGAAGATTTGCACAATAATATCAATATAAGTAAGAAAAGTGTATATGAGTCTCTGTCATTTAAGCAAATGTGTCAGACTGTTAACATGTCTAAAGCCAAGGATCAGCCAAGTGTGTAAAAATTTCAAATTTCTGTCATCAGAATAAAACATCAATAAAATGGTCCATCAACTTGGTCCTGAGAAGCGAGGTATAGAAATTGACAAAATAAATCTGTATTTTCTGGTTGAGCTAAACAATTAAAATATACACATTCTCTCAAAGTTATCTGGCTGCATACGCTTTTGTGGGGCCTTTGATTAGCTATTCGAGAGCATGATGAGATGAAAACCTTCAACAAACCTGATGTAAATTGGTTTTGTTTTTCTCATACATTTTTTTTACAACTTGCAACATTCTAAATCAATATTTGAACATAATAAATACAACATCAAGGTATGCATTCTAAGATAACATCTGTATCTATGTTGAGTTTGTCACTCAACATTAGAGCACCACCTTCAGGCTGAATTACGCAAGGACACCAAAAGTGATCTGTAGGTTTTCAGTCATTTGAATGTAAAACTTCAAAAACGTCAATCATAGTTTAGTCATATAGCCTTTGATAAGACCCAGAATCTGCCCCATGTAAATTTATGCTCAGAAGCTGCTCCTGGTCAAATATGCGAACATCTTTTTTATTTCTTCAAAAATACATTTGAAATACATTTTTTGGATTATTTTCCATTATAAATAATCTTAATAAACATCACAGTAATTTAATACCTATCTATTAATGTAGCTTAGAGAGCATTTTCTCATGTTATGAAAATCGACAAAAATGCAGTTATGTTAATCATGTTATAGTGTCTGAGAGACTCTAGATTATCAGTACATTTAAAAGAATGAATGGATCTGTGTTCAGTAAAATTTTCAGAAGTTCAGAATCACACTTTTGGACATTAAATTAGATTTTACTCCAATGCCGTCAGTTACAAGTTACATTAATTTTCATCTTTTATTTTATTGAATCTATTTCAGTATCAGAACTTTATGACATCTTTATGGTATGTCTGGCTTATGTTTAAATTCTACTGATGAGAAGTGATAAAGACTCACTGTGTACTGTGATGTTGACAGAATCAATGCGTTCTCCAGATTCAGACTGACACCAGTAAACTCCAGTGTGTGATGGAGAGAGGGAGCTGATGTTACATGTAGATCCTGAAACTGATGAACAATTTAAAGTTGTCTGGTTGAGTGTGTCGCGTCTCACTGTCCATCCAGTAGAGTCTCTCTGGTCCTCACAGCTCAGTGAGAGAGAGTCAGCAGTAAAGTGTTGAGATCTGCTGGGATTGATGATCAGAGACACTGGAGGAGATTCACCTGTTCATAATTACAGTATATTAATATTGCTTTATTATATTTATTTAACATTTTACTAACTTATTGAAATAGAAGACAAGTAAAAGATATAGAAAGTAATGTAGATTAATTAATTAAATAATGAATAAAATAAAATAATAATTAGATAAAAGATTAAACTATACTGTGCATAGACTATAAAAGATGCTGTTAATGATATTTTACTGTGTAAAAAGCAGCTTCTTTTGGAAATGCTGCAGTGTACTGGGATTAACTGACAGAATTACATACACATTTTTGGTTTCAGGTTTTAGTTTTTCTGTAAGAAAAGAAACACAATTTTCAAGAGTAATGCAAACTTTTATCTAGATTGTGATTATAAAGTAAGTATACTTACAAAGTATACAATATACTTTATTATTATTATTATTATTATTATTAATATTATTATTAATATAGGTTAAGATAATCATGATCACATGTATTTGCTAAACAGGAAATTGAAAAAGTGATACTAAATAATTTTTTTTTTAGATAATAAATGATAAAGGCAAATTCTCATTTCAAACTTGTTTCTCATTTTATATTTGTGACATCCGGTTTTGCATGTTTTTATAAAGAGTGGTTCAATATAAAAGTTTAAACCTTCTTCTCTTTACTCGTTCACACAAAGGCATGTAAATACTACTGAAAATAGTACTACTGTACTGTACTCACCAGTAACATTTACCCAGAGTGCATCACTGTAGTGTGTGTAGTAGACTGGGTTTCCTCTTCCAGCTCTGCACCTGTACTGACCTTCATCAGAGACACTGACTGATCTGATGGTGTAGGAGTGTGTTGCAGTCTCAGTCTCACGGCTCTGTGTGTCTTTGCTCCAGTAAAACTTCCATCCAGCAGACTGCAGCTTCAGTGTACAGTACAGAGTCACTGAGTTTCCTGTCAGTGCAGCTCCTTTAAGGTCTGATGTGAGTTCAGGTTCAGGTTTTTCTGTTAGAGACAAAACACACAGTTCAGAACAGTTATTACTAATCACCCCTTTACTAACGTTTTCCGTCTTTACTATCATTTACTTCTACAGTAAAACAGTACAATAATCTCTGTGATGATGCCAACAAACTTTTATATTCCTGCAGTTTGACACATAATGAGCATGAAATTAGGGAAATTAAATGTAAAACTCCACTTTGATTAAAGTGAGGTTCAGAAAATAACTGCTGTGTTATGATGCAGGTCTCTAATTTCTATATACTCTACATTCATTTATGTGAGTGTAGAAAATAAAAAAAAGATGTTTTATTCATGTTTAGGCTAAACACAAAGTGTAAAACCATTGTGTATATAATTTATATATATATTTTACTTTGTGTTTTGCCTAAACATGAATAAAACTGCTCACAGCAAACACACCAATAAATACATATACATAATTAAAATGACTCAATAGGAAGACCAACTAACATTTATTATTTTCCAGTTTACACTAATTACCTGTTTATTAGTTACCTATTTACACATTAAAAAAACCATAACTTAATGCACATATTAAACAGTTCATAGTTTATTCATAGTGTTTTATCCATCCATCAGATTCCTTCACTTCTCCTCTCCACTTACTGTAAAACTCACAAATAAACTAAACACTGCCTGAAATAAACACAAATACATTTTGTAAATGATTAAAGTATAAACAATGTACATTATTTACATTTTTTTACTGATTTTGCTACAGTCTTATTACAAAAAAAAGTACATGTATGTAAGTTTTCCACCACAATGAATCTTTGTGAGCTCGTTAGTGTAACGAGTTATGAGTGCAATATAAATAGAATCATTTGCTTTTTCACAAAAATCCTGTATTGCTGTATTATTTCCGTTTTCTTTCTTTGAGTAATAAGTTTTCATTTTGCTGTTTGCTGTTAAGAGACTTTTATTTTGAAATTCGCTCTTGTTGTTATGCGGGCTGATATTTTGAAGTAAGCGCGCGCCCCTCGTCAGTTTGCATTGCATATGCTGGAGAGAGGAAGACTTTTGTGAGAGCTCTTCAATTAAAGAGATTATTAAGATTATTAAGTGTAGAAATCCACTAGATTCCACTTTGTAAACACTTCTGAGACTATGAGATGTTCTGGTGTATGTTTTATGTGTAAGTGGATTTAGAATGTGAGGATTTATTGTATGTATGCAGTGTTAATGTGCTTCTGAGATGTTAGCAGTTAACAAGTGTTTGTATTATACAGGAATGCAGTGTCACAAAGTGCACACGAGTGATTTATCTCCTTATTGACATTCATCCACAGAAGAGGAGTGTTGAATGGTGGTGAGACTGTTAATAAACCCTCTCTGGTGAACTGAAGTGAAAGTGTCATGAGTTTTCCTTCAACACAAAGCAGATACGATAGACTTTCATCTCATTATACAAATATAACAAAAACCTAATAATAATAATAATAATAGAAAGAAGAAGAAAATAGGTGTATTGTGCACAGTGCAAAACAACAGCCAGACAATAGACATGTGCATCATGCACTTTGCAAAATTCAGTCAGAAGTCATGTATAGAAAATTTTAGAAAATGTCAGTTAAAGTCCAACAAATATATTGATACACATCTGCTGCCTGTGTGGTTAGAAACTTAAGTGAAAAATCATATAAAAAATATAAAAAATGAGAAGAGTAATAGGATAATAGGCACAACACATCATCAGATAATAAAGAACGTAGGAGAATAGAAGCAAGAAAATGTATAAGAGATCCAATGCCTGAAACACACAGGAAGTAAGATGTTTCTATCAGCACATGAGTTTAAGGTACAGGCAGGATGAGAGTAATACAGGAAATTCCATATAAAGAAGGAACTTTAACAGAAGAAATATATTTTGAGAAAATTTTACGAAAACGTAAGTAAAAGACACGAGCTATGAAAAATAAGAAAAGTATCTGGAGAAAAGAGCTGGTGTGTTAAAACTAAAGCCCTGGTTTATAAAACTAAATAAAACTAACATGTTTCTATACAAAGTGCACACAAAATAAAGGATGATTTGCAGACAGAGAAAAAACCGAGATTTTAAGAAAAGGTGTGAATATTGCGAGAGGATGATCTGTTGCATTGTTTTTGCACAAGTCCACGATCAGTGGAAGAAAAGGTCACTATTAAGAGATATGTTTTGTACATGTAAATTAGAATTGTATAGAGGGCGTAAATGAGCGTTCCTAAAAAAAAGGATGAATTTACCAGAAATCATGTAAGGAAAAAGGTGGGATAAATGATTGGGATAAAATGATTGGTGTATGTAAATTGTTAGGGAGTAGATATTAGAGAAAATATGTACATTTCACTAGGTGTGAAATATAAAAAGTGAGGATTGTTTATATTAATTTTGCACTCGCATGTGAAAGCTGACGGATGCCATTGCTGTCAAGATGATTCTCTCCTGAGAGCTCCATGAGACGACCTGAATTTACTGCAATAATGCTGATTTGCTCCTTCAAATTAGAATTGTATAGAGGGCGTAAATGAGCGTTCCTAAAAAAAAGGATGAATTTACCAGAAATCATGTAAGGAAAAAGGTGGGATAAATGATTGGGATAAAATGATTGGTGTATGTAAATTGTTAGGGAGTAGATATTAGAGAAAATATGTACATTTCACTAGGTGTGAAATATAAAAAGTGAGGATTGTTTATATTAATTTTGCACTCGCATGTGAAAGCTGACGGATGCCATTGCTGTCAAGATGATTCTCTCCTGAGAGCTCCATGAGACGACCTGAATTTACTGCAATAATGCTGATTTGCTCCTTCTTATTTGTGACTGGAAAATGTCTTCATTTGGTTTGTTTATATATTGTTTGAAGTTTTAAAACTTAATGGTAATTGATTAGTGAATAACTAAAACTGATTTGAGTATTGAGGAACTTAACTGATACGTCTGCTTGGACATGGGGCCTGAGATCTGACAACTTTCATCCCATAATACAAAGATAACAAAAACTTCAACACATATGAGTGTAAAAATCATGTACCACAACCTGCACCTATCAGCATGGACTATTAGATGAATACACTGAAATAATTTCTATATCACTCAAATAATAACAGAAGGAAGATGGTTTGATTTTACTGCCTTTTTTAATTGATGTTTTTTCTGTTTATTCAGAGCGATTAATCAGTTATAGTGATTCTTGTTGAGGGAATCTGAGGCTTTAAAATTAAAAATCAAAGTAAATATAAAAACTAAACACAGAAGATGAAGCTGTAAAGACTCAGTTATAGTGGAGCTCAGTGGAGCACAACTGATGGCATTTTATATTTTACATGTGAAAATTACTGTAGTAGCATGATAAAAAGTAATAAAATAAATTCATGCAATCACCTGATACAGTGAGTGTAATATCACTTCTTTACATGTATTTTTTTTTCAAATATTTTTTTTGTTACTTCTTTTTAACTATTGATTCATGTCTGAGTGTCTATTCATGAACATGAATAAACATGAACATAAGTGTTTTTGATCTCCTGTTTTCTTGACTAATGATCTTTAGGAAGACTGAGTTTTAGGGAAACTAAAGGTAAAAGATACACACACACTAGGAAAAACTGACTATCAATTGATTACACTGATAACAGTAATATAAAAAAAATTGAAAGAAAGAAAGAATGAACACAAAAAAAGCAAAAGCTCTGCCATACGCATCCTTTCTCACCATCACACACATGGACACAAAGCTTAGGTTACGGTGGAAATGTTTAATATGAATTTCATAAAGTGAGTCTGTAATAGTCTATAAAATCTGGCTGGGCAATAGGTGTGTGTGTGTGTGTGTGTGTGTGTGTGTGCATGTAGGGTAATTAAATATTTCATTGTTAAGCTGAAATGCTGTAGTGGCCTGTGATAAAGTTCTCTGTCACATGTAAAAAAATCCATGTAGGCAATAAAAATGGAACTGACAATATGTGAGATAAAACACACTCACCTGCTACAGTCAGTGTAACTGCATCACTGCTCTGTGTGTATTTTGGGTCTGATGATTGAGTTCCTTTACAGCTATAAGGAACTTTATTAGAGTCTTTAACATCAGTGATTGTGTAGGTCTTCTTTCCTGCAGCAGCTCTGATTTCTTCATTATTTCTATTCCAGTGATACTTCCAGGATCCTCCAGTCTGTATGCCACATGTGAGAGTGACAGTTTCCCCAATAAACACATTCACAGCTGGCTGTATTTTCACTACAGGCTTTGGTCTCGCTATACAAAGATATTAAAAACATCAGTTAATGTAAACATTATTAAGTATATGATGTAATTTCAATAATTTTCAAATTATTATTTTTTTACTTGAAATATAGAAAACATGACGTACCTTTAACTGTAACTGTAGCTGCAGCACTGAACTCTGACTCGTAGTTTCCCCTGAGTTCTTTGCAGTAGTATGTTGTTTGTCCTTCATTAGAGATGATCACACTGAGTGGGTTGGTATTTTGGGTATTGGGTAATTTCTGGTTATCTTTATACCAGGAAAAGCTCCATCCAGTAGACTGCAGATTACAGTTCAGAGTAACTGTGTCTCCAGTGTAGATGAAGCTCTGGGGATTCACACTCACAGTCGGTGTGGGTTTTTCTGTTGATATGAAATGATGTGGAAATCAGAGTTGCTTTTATCTTTGCACCCTGTATTTCATTTATCAAATCTCTCTTTTTTTATGAACAGATGCATTTATTTAATGAAAATATAAAGTAAATATTATGTGGAACACAACATGCCAAAATACACACATCTTTATTAGAAGAGATAAAGGGAATGTTTTGAAATGATCTTTTTAAAACACTGTGTTTTCCCAACAAAGCAATAACTGTGTGTTTTCTTGCCCCCTCAAACATGATCATTAAAATGATATGAACGCAGTGCACTTGTCATGGTGATGACGCGGAAGCGAAAGTAACTTAATCATGTCTTTATTTAGAACTAGAATAAAACACACACACACACAGAGAAGGCGGAGAGTCACGAACTGAAAGTATACGCTCGGGACAAGTATTCCACAATCACCAGCATGACATTCAAGAACCGACAGCCTGTGACTCGAGAACGTGAGTTTATATAGTCTTATCCTTAACGAGTCACAGCTGTCGGGAATCAAATCAGGCAGCGGCAGAGCGAAGACAGCGTGACAGCTACCGAGGGGGGCGTGGCAGGTGGATCTCTGACAGCACTACACTGGGGGTCTGAGTAACAGTCTGTATTTCACAGTCTACCTTGATAACCTGATTATTTAAATATTTCTTAAAGCACATATTAAAAACACAGAATCTATAAATGCCTCATTTAACCATAGTTATGGGCTGCTTTATGCATCCATTTATGCACCCATGATATCTCTTTATTACATTTTAATTATATTCAATTGCGTTACAAATAAACACTGTGGTGTTCCAAAATACTTGTTAATGTTTATAAAAATATTTTAAAAATTGGTGAATTAACTTACTTTATGCCTATTTTTTACTGTCTATCACATGTTTATAAGGAACATAAATAATATTTTAAAAAACTTATTAAAAATGCAATGTGTTTTGTCATTTTATTCCCTCATGACATTTGTTGGTCAAATTGTTGAAATACTCTAATGCTATAAAAACTCTAATGTTTTAAAATTAAATTAAATTCAAAAATGAAATTCCTTTAATTAGACAGTGAAAACTTTACAAATTGAATCCTGTATTGTTCAGTAATCAAGGAAATGTGAGGCTTTAAGACAGAACAAAAAACCAAACAGACAGGAGGAAACTGTAATGTTATAATGAGACTCAGATTCAGTGTAACTCATTTAAATAATCTGCACAAATCTCACATTTCTATAACATATATTGTGTATGAAAATAACCAAAATTAATCACAAACTCACCTGATACAGTGAGAGTAACAGAATCACTTGTCTTTGAGATCTGATAGTCACTGTGTCTCTTCCCTCTGCAGGTGTATTTCCCTTTATACGAGTGTGTAATAAAGCTGATGCTGAACTGCTGTGTTGTTTGGTATGTGTAGTATGGGTGGTATGTGTGGTATGTGTGGTATGTGTGGTATGGGTAGAATGTGTTATCATCCCTATACCAGTCATATATCCACACTGAGTCTCCTTCTCCCTGAAATTCACATCTGAAAGTCACTCTCTCGTACATAAACACGTGTGTATCAGGCTGTATTTTCACCACAGGTTTAGGACTCTCTGTAAAATAAAAATGTATTGTTAGGTATGTTAAATCCCAACACCTTTATTTAAATAAGTAACATTTCGATAGAAAATACAGAATATAAAATATAGAATATCCTCTGAACTGTAAATAAATGTTGAAGCTCTTTCAGAGGTGAAACAGACATTTTTGTCAAGTACTATTAATGAAATAAATGCAGATCACACTGTGTCTCAACTCTAAACATTTATCATGTTACTGATACTGATATTAAAATGTTAATATTTTTCACTTGTGATTTATGTTTGATTTGCAGTGTTTGTATCCTGTTTTCCTGACTATTCATTTTCATTGCATGTTTGTGCACCCACACACACACACACACACACACACACACACACACACACACACAAACACACATTTACACTTTATTCGTTTATAATCTCTCATACACACTCTTTAACTGATCTTATTCTTCCAGATTCTGCAGCCTCTTACACACATTGATTGAGTATTGGGTTCGATTCCTGGTCAGGGAACCATCCCCAGCCACTGTCAGTGCCGGTCCCAAGCCCGGATAAATTGGTGAGGGTTGCGTTAGGAAGGGCATCTAGCGTAAAAACATGTGCCAAATAAAACATGCGGATGATCCGCTGTAGGGCTGTGCAATATAGACAAAATAATCATATTGCGATTTTCTGAATGGATATTGCGATTGCGATTTTGGCAATTGTTTTTGCTTTTTTAAACTTTTTCTAAATGTATTCAGTGCACAAGAAGTGCATAACAAAACATTTCACAATAAAATAACAGTATTATTAGTTTAATAAACAAAACTATAGTAAAATTGTCTTTTAAAACAGACAACATAAAATAAATTAAGATTAACTAAACTAAATTCCAGCCATAATAAATAAACTTCCAAACTGTTTTCAGTGCACACATTTCAAAAACTGTACAGTAGTACTAACTGCTTGATAAACAAAACTGTAATAAATTGTCTTAAAAACAGACATGAAATAAATTAAGATTAACTAACCTCAACTCCAGTCATAACAATAAATAAAAACTAACAGAAATCAAAATCAAAGTTTTTTTTGCAAGAAAAACCAGCATGTCCACCATATCTGTGGTCGTGGCGTAGTATTTCACCTGCTTGAGCTCGTATTCAACACGCGCCTTACATTTCTCATACATTTCGGGAATAGCAAATCGTGTGAAATGAGTGCGAGATGGCAGCTGGTATCTTTTGTCGAGTGTTTGTATTAGTCTTTGGAAGCCGTCTTTACTGAAGCTGTGCGCAGGCATCATATATATGTGCTGTTTTGATCCTCTCTCATAAGACATGGCGCTTGCAAATGCTTGAACAATGGATACTTGTTCGATCTGTTTGGGCTGGCTTTGAGGTGTGCTTTTGTTTGTTTCCGTGGACTTTGTCGACATGCGTTGATCATGCAGTTTTTTTATGACGCTGTTTTAAGTGCTGGAACAGATTTGTAGTATTGCTCCGTTTTGTTGGAATAATCATTTCACAAGTCTTGCAAATGACCTTGCTCTGTGACACATCCTCTCTCCTGAATCAAAAATACTTCCAAACGACTGACGTTGAATTTCTCAAATTATTTTTATTTTGACCTACATCCATATTTGATGTACTTTCCTCCCGTTTGCCGATTCGGTTCTTCAGCTAAGCCTCGCCGTGCGCTGCGTGAGCTCTGATTGGTTAACGTCTTAAAAACATGCGCACAAGCATATTATGAAAATGTACATACGTTTGTTAACAACAAAAGGCATAAGTGCACCAACTAACAGCAGAGATTCACCAGTATACAATACAAACCACCGTCCATTCGCCATACAAACCTTTATTATATTCTCCAACATTATAAACACACAGATCGCTCAAAATTTAAAACAAAAACACAGCGGCTGCACAGTGCCGTCTCACATTTAGTCCACATGTGGAAAAAAAAGAAAAATAAACAGTAACTAAGTTTCTAAAAACTTATGACCATCAGGCTGAAGTAATCCACACAAACACACAAAGCAAAGTGTCCGAAAAAACTTACGTCCGCGATGCCGACGGGGAGAGAGAGAGAGAGAGAGAGAGAGAGAAAGAGAGAGAGAAAGAGAGAGAGAGAGAGTTTGTGAATGGAAAAATAGGGAAAATACCGCGACCAGCCCACGGCGCGAAGCCGGAAAAAACCCCCTGAAGATCCAAAACCGAACCCAAAACCAAAAACGAGGGACAGAAAAGTCGCAAACGTGAATGGCCGAAGGGGGCGTGGCAGGTGCTTTCTCGGCCGCTTTCTCTGAAGCTCCCGTCTTCAACTCCTTACTGAGCGCGCGCGCGTCGCTCCTTACCGAGAGAGCCGTGCTCCTTACCCTGCTCGCACGCGCGCTCCCGTTCATCGCAAAACATTTAACAAAGGAATGCATACGTGCACTTACTAACAGCAGAGATTCACCAGTATACAATACAAACACCTGTAGCAGCTGTAAGGCTTGATTTTTCCGCCACTTTCGTGAGTTCTTCTGTGGCTGCACCGCGCCGATCCACATAACTGACGATAAAATTTCTAATTTGTGCTCGAGATATTAGGGTTCGGCGACATAAAAAAAGACATAACCGATAAAAAATGCTAAGTAAAAAAGCGAGAATTTGGCGGTTCCACTTCAAAAACGTCGACTTAATAGGGTTGTTGAGGTAACCGAGGGCGAGATAACCGAGGGCGAGATAACCGGGTTCCACTGTAATGAGATATTTTATATGTGCACAAGTGGCCAGAATGGAACGGAAATAGCCGAGTAAAAGTTTTCTTCACTGATTGTTGCACATGGCACATTATTTTTTGAGAAAATTAACCCCATGCTGTAGTGCTTGTACGATCTAATTTACTGATTTAAATAGCATATTTCTTAATAAATATTATCCAATTGTACAAAATATGCACAAAATAATTAAAATGCTGCATCTAAGAGAACATTTAAAGTGTAATGTTAATTAGATGCTTTCAGTTCACATCCATAACAAGTGGCTCCTGTGGTGATTAGTGACACAGACTGGATATGCACATTTAATAAGTAAGTTTCTTTCGGCTTCTCCCGTTAGGGGGCGCGACAGCGGATCATCCGCAGGTTTGATTTGGCACATGTTTTACGCTGGATGCCCTTCCTAACGCAACCCTCCCGAATTTATCCGGGCTTGGGACCGGCACTGAGAGTGGCTGGGGGTGGTCCCCTGACCCGGGAATCGAACCCGGGTCGCAGCGGTGGGAGCGCTGCGTCTTAACCACTAGACCACCAGGGGACCTGGATATGCAAATTTAATGATTAATAAAATAAATGTTTATTAAAGGATATAAATCTGATAAATTTGTTAAGATGTGAAACAACGGTAAATGTCGTTGATATCGTGTCTCTATTTCTCTTGTACCTCACCACTGCCAGATTTCATTTTGTTATATTTTTCTGTTTCTTTTTTGTATCTTGGCTTAACTTGGTATAGTTCTAGATGAATTCCATGCATTCAGGGATCATACAAAAGGATAATAGGAAAAAACGTTCACTGTCACATGGTGAAATCACAAAAATAATAGTAGGGATAAATATTTTTAAACACTTTAAATATAATGGGACACACATGTGTCCCAATCCACCTCTGGAATCTTGAATATGGCAGGTTGACATATTCTTGCATTTGTCAACATCAGCACAAAATAGATGAGTCAGCTTCTTCTCCACCTCAGTTTTCCTTTTTTTCAGATTTTATGTTACTGTCTGATACTACAATTGTTCAAATTCATTCTTTTTCTTACTAATCTACACTCAGTATCACATAATGGCAAATTGAAAACAGAATTCTAGAAATATCTATAAATAAATAAAAATATATAACACATAAATACACTATATTGCCAAAAGTACACCTGACCCTTCCTGCTATATGTGGTTCTTTTCCAAACTTTAACCACAAAGCTGGAGGCACTCAACTGTACAGGATGTCTTTAGATGCACTATATTACAATTTTGCATTCACTTGAACTTGGAAACCCAAACCTGTTCCAGCATGACAACACAAAGTGCACAAAGTGAGCTCCTTAAAGATCTGATTTACATGCTTTAGAGAGGAAGATCTTGAGTGGCCTGCTGTAGAGCTCTGATCTCATCACTACTGAACACCTTTGTGATGAATAAAAAACACTGACTGCACCCCAGGTCTCCTCACCTACATTAGTACTTGCCTTTTCATAACACTCTTGTGACTGATGATTATTACAGAGTTAAGGTGTTACTACACCTTGGTGAAAAAAGAGGTTACTAATTGGACATGATTTGGAAAGGCACACACACCTCTCTATAGAAGAATTGACAGCTGAAAATGTATATCTGAAAATGCAAAAAAACAAGCCATGAGCTTAAAGGAGCTGCCTGCAGAGTCTACAGACAGGATTGTTGCAAGACACAGATCTGGACATGGCTACAAAAAAAAATGTTGCTGCACTGAAGATTTCCAAGAGCAAAATTACCTCCATAATTCTTAAATCTAAGAAGACTCTGATGATTATGTGTGGAGATTCAAGAAGGACATTTGGAGACTCTCCTCAAACAAATTCCATG
>MU551583.1:14156-27314 GCA_024362625.1 Silurus asotus
TATTAATGAAATAAATGCAGATCACACTGTGTCTCAACTCTAAACATTTATCACGTTACTGATACTGATATTAAAATGTAAATTTTTTTTTACTTGTGATTCATGTACGATTTGCAGTGTTTGTATCCTGTTTTCCTGACTATTCATTTTCATTGCATGTTTCTGCATGCATCACACATGCACGTGCACATGCACACACACACACACACACACACACACACACACACACACACACACACACACTCACTTTATTCATTTATTAGTATATAATTTCTAATACACACTCTTTAACCGATCTCAATCTTCCAGATTCTGTTTGTCCTCTTCACTCATTCACACTCAACTCAAACATTCTCCTGTTTCTGAAACAGTAACTTTATAAAGCTCTTTATAGCCTCTGAGCAGCTTATTAAAACAGTTTTAGTGTTGTGCCAATTGATTTCTAGTTCACTTCACACCAGTCCTTCAGCAATGCTCACACTGTCTCACTTTAGCTTGTAAACGCCATCAGTTAAGTAATGAGATATTTTGTATGTGCGCAAGTAGCCAGAATGGAACGGAAATAGCTGAGTAAGAGGTTTCTTCACTGATTTATTGTTGCACATGGCTTATATATTTATTTCTTTATTTTTGTTGAGAAAATCAACCCCATGCTGTAGTGCTTGTAGGGATTTAATTTACTGAGTTAAATATCATCTTTCTTCATAAACATTATCCAACTGTACAAAATATACACAAACTTATTAAAATGCTTCATCGAAAAGAACATTTGAAGTGTAATGTTAATTAGATACTTTCAGTTCACATGCATGACAAGTGGCTCTTGTGGTGATTAGTGACAGACTGGATATGCACATTTTATGATTATTAAAATAAATGTTTATTAAAGGATATAAATCTGATAAATTTGTTAAGATGTGAAACAACGGTAAATGTCGTTGATATCGTGTCTCTATTTCTCTTGTACCTCACCACTGCCATATTTCATTTTGTTATATTTTTCTGTTTCTTTTTTGAATCTTGGCTTAACATGGTATAGTTCCAGATGAATTCCATGCATTTAGGGATCATACAAACGGATAATAGGAAAAAAACGTTCACTGTCACATGGTGAAATCACAAGAAAAGTAGTAGGGATAAATATTTTTAAACACTTTAAATGTAATGGGACACACATGTGTCCCAATCCACCTCTGGAATCTTGGATATGGCAGGTTATCTTGCATTTGTCAACGTCAGCACAAAATAGATGAGTCAGCTTCTTCTCCACCTCAGTTTTCCTTTTTTTTCAGATTTTATGTTACTGTCTGATACTATAATTGTTTAAATTCATTCTTATTCTTACTAATCTACACTCAGTACCACATAATGGCAAATTGAAAACAGAATTCTAGAAATATCTATAAATAAATACAAATATATAACACATAAATACACTATATTGCCAAAAGTACACCTGACCTTTCCTGTTATATGTGGTTCTTTTCCAAACTTTAACCACAAAGCTGGAGGCACTCAACTGAACAGGACGTCTTTAGATGCACTATATTACAATTTTGCATTCACTTAAACTTGGAAACCCAAACCTGTTCCAGCATGACAACACAAAGTGCACAAAGTGAGCTCCTTAAAGATCTGATTTACATGCTTTAGAGAGGAAGATATTAAGTGGCCTGCTATAAAGCTCTGATCTCATCGCTACTGCACACCTTTGTGATGAATAAAAAACACTGACTGCACCCCAGGTCCCCTCACCTACATTAGTACTTGCCTTTCATAACACTCTTGTGACTGATGATTATTACAGAGATGTTACTACACCTTGGTGAAAAAAGAGGTTACTAATTGGACATGATTTGGAAAGGCACACACACCTCTCTACAGAAGAATTGACAGCTGAAAATGTATATCTGAAAATGCAAAAAAACAAGCCATTAGCTTAAAGGTGCTGCCTGCAGAGTCTACAGACAGGATTGTTACAAGACACAGATCTGGACATGGCTACAAAAAAAAAGGTTGCTGCACTGAAGATTTCCAAGAGCAAAATTACCTCCATAATTCTCAAATCTAAGAAGTGTGGTACAACCAGACTCTGACGATTATGTGTGGAGATTCAAGAAGGACATTTGGAGACTCTCCTCAAACACAACAATTTCTCTACCTAGAACCTCAGTCTTTTAACACTCGCACTCACTTGGTTTTCATTTCAGCTCACATCAGTGCTGCTCAGTCGTGCTCACACTGTCCCTTTATCCTCAATAACAACATCACTTACATAAGCGTTCTGTTTATATAGGTGTATAAATATTACTATACTGTGACTCTGCTCACATATGGCAGGTTATCTTGCATTTGTCAACGTCAGCACAAAATAGATGAGTCAGCTTCTTCTCCACCTCAGTTTTCCTTTTTTTCAGATTTTATGTTACTGTCTGATACTACAATTGTTCAAATTCATTATTTTTCTTACTAATCTACACTCAGTACCACATAATGGCAAATTGAAAACAGAATTCTAGAAATATCTATAAATAAAAAAAATATATAACACATAAATACACTATATTGCCAAAAGTATCGGGACACCTGACCTTTCCTGTTATATGTGGTTCTTTTCCAAACTTTTACCACAAAGCTGGAGGCACTCAACTGTACAGGACGTCTTTAGATGCACTATATTACAATTTTACATTCACTTGAACTTGGAAACCCAAACCTGTTCCAGCATGACAACACAAAGTGCACAAAGTGAGCTCCCTAAAGATCTGATTTACATGCTTTAGAGAGGAAGATCTTGAGGTGCCTGCTATAGAGCTCTGATCTCATCACTACTGAACACCTTTGTGATGAATTAAAACACTGACTGCACCCCAGGTCTCCTCACCTACATTAGTACTTGCCTTTCATAACACTCTTGTGACTGATGATTATTATTGAGATGTTACTACACCTTGGTGAAAAAAGAGGTTACTAATTGGACATGATTTGGAAAGGCACACACACCTCTCTATAGAAGAATTGACAGCTGAAAATATATATCTGAAAATGCAAAAAACCAAGTCATGCGCTTAAAGGAGCTGCCTGCAGAGTCTACAGACAGGATTGTTGCAAGACACAGATCTGGACATGGCTACAAAAACGATGTTGCTGCACTGAAGATTTCCAAGAGCAAAATTACCTCCATAATTCTTAAATCTAAGAAGACTCTGATGATTATGTGTGGAGATTCAAGAAGGACATTTGGAGACTCTCCTCAAACAAATTCCATGGAAGCCTGCTTGGAGTCAACAAGCACCTGAAACACTCTCAGACTGTGTGGAAACAGACTTTCTGGTTTGGACGAAACCAAGATTGAACTGTTTGGCCTCAATTCTAAACGTAATGTCTAAAGGAAATCAGGCACCACTCATCACCTGCCAACAACCATCCCAAAAGTAAAGCAAGATGGTGGTAGCATCATGCTGTTGAGGTGTTACTGGGCAGCAGAGACTGGTCAACTGTCATGGTTGAGGGAAATCTGAATGGAGCTATGTACATAGATATCTTTAATTAAAACCTGTTCAACAGTGGACCTAAAGATGCTGAAGATTCCTACATGACAATGACCTTATCCTAGAGTGGCCCAGCCAAAGCCCTGACTTAAACCCTACTAAACATCTCTGGGGAGACCTGAAAGTGGGTGTCCACTGACTTAAGAGGATTTGCCATGAAGAATAGCAAAAGAATAATAATAAAAAAAAAAATACAGGTGTACAAATCTTAGAGGAAAATATAAATTTGAAAGATTGTAGTATCACACTACAACATTACAAAAGGTGAAAAAAAGTGAAGGGGGTCTGAATATCTTCCAAATGCACTGTAAATAATTGATGTGTGACGAGTCAATGATACTGAAGTAAATTTTAATCACAATTTTAAATACAGACGCAAACCTACACATAACCATGTTACACTGTTTATTTAATTACAGTGTGTTTTTTTATCTCTCTCTCTCTCTCTCTCTCTCTCTCTCTCTCTCTCTAATTAAGTAGGGATTTTATAGTTTATATAGTTGATATTCATGTCTAAATATATGCGTGTTTATTCTGTTTTTCTGATTGTTCATTCTCTCATCACATGTCTGCATGCACACACACACACACACACACACACACACACACACACACACACACACACACACACACGCACACTTTCTCTACCAAGAACCTAAGTCTTTTTACATTTGCACTCATTTGGTTTTCATTTCAGCTAACATCAGTGCTGCTCAGTCGTGCTCACACTGTTCCTTTATCCTCAATAACAATATCATTACATAAGAGTTCTCTTTATATAGGTGTGTAAATATTACTATACTGTGACTCTGCTCACATGTTGTGTGTTCAGTGTTGTGCAGAATCACTTAACAGAAAGTCTCTTACTCACCAGTAACTTTTAGTGAAAGTGCATCACTGTAGTGTGTGTAGTAAACTGGGTTTCCTCTTTCAGCTCTGCACCAGTACTGACCTCCATCAGAGACACTAAATGGTCTGATTGAGTAGTGATTTTCTTTAATCTCAGTCTCACGGCTCTGTGTGTGTTTGCTCCAGTAAAACTTCCATCCTTCAGACTGCAGATTCAGTGTGCAGCTTAGAGTCACTGAGTTTTCTGTCAGAACTTCTGTAAGGTTTGATGTGAGGACAGGTTTAGGTTTTCCTGCAAGAAAAAAAAAAGTAACAGAAGTTTGGAGTTTGAAATACAGTAATCACTCTATCGCGAGGGTTACATTCCAGACCCCCTCTGCGATAGGCGAAAATCCGTGATAGGTGAAGTGAAAACCTAATATGTATACAGTACACTACATCTTAAGTATCTTATGTATATCTTAAGGCTTAATAAACCGTCCCCACACTCTTATAAACCTTTCCTCTGCCCTTCAACACTTTCAACATTCTAATTTTAGTATTATTCATATAAAAAGATTCTATATGGGTACTCACCAGTGGATAATTTTATATATTTTTTATATTGTTTTTTATCTTTTGTTTAACAAAATAGCTAAAAGAGGATTATAATAGCTATATCGAATTAAAATGACTATGATCATAGTTGTGGTCAAATAATAACTGCTGTGTAATTATAAGTCTGTTTTCTTTATAACATTTTTAAATCTAAATAATTAAAATATTTTGGTTATTTATTAGTTATTTATGAAAAAGTGAGACCAACAGTAACAGTCTGTATATGTCAGTCTACCTTATTCATATTAAAACCATCAAATCCTTCATTATTTTTGAAATGTGTTACAATACCACAGCATATTTCATCCTGTAATTACAGTACATATGTGTAGCTTAAATGTAGTCATGATGAAGCAGCATAATTTGTTATATAGTCTTGTCTTAGGGAGAAGACTTGCTATGATTCCAAACATTCCACAGCACAGAAACTCCACATTCCATAATTCTCACTAAAACATTCATCTCTCAAATGTTGTATATGACTCTAAGTACATCTCTATCAGAACACATCCTTATGCCAGTCTTCACTCGGTTTGGAAGTCAGTAGGTGAGTCAATACAAAACGATAAATTAACAAATAAAACATCATGTAGTTATGACCAAAAAATGACCATATAAATGTGTCACATAATGAAGGGAGAAAGTGGACGCAGGTTTATATAAATTTAGATTTAAAGTCCATCAAGGCAACAGTGTGAACCCTTTTCAGGGTTGAAAAGTTCCCTCTCTGCATATAGTCATCTGGAAGGTAAGTAATCATGGTGATGCAAATTGTTACTCATGAATGTGAACACATAATACAGACATACAGAACAGTAACATGTTTGATGTAGTCAGTGTTCTATAAAGATGTTCATTAAAAATGGCAGCATCAAATTTACAGTTGCAAATTTACTGTAACAAACATGAAATGAGCAAATTAACTCATCTATATTTACTCTTCAATTTATAACCCAGTTATTAGGGTTGCATAAGCCAGTGCTCTCTTAGTGCCGGTCCCAAGCCCGGATAAATGGGGAGGGTAAAACGTGCCAAATCAAATATGCAGATCACGAACCAGAATTTTATACAGTCACAAAATGACACAAAATGTGCCAGTTATTTGTGTGCATCATAATATATTCAACTTCTTTTTTACTGATTTATTTCTGAATAACTGTGTTTGATATCCTAATTTCTTGACTACTGATCTGTAGAAATAATGAGTCTTAGCGAAACTAAAGGTAAAAGATTCACACTCACACAAGGAATAACTGACTATCAATTAATTAAACTGACAAGAGGAATAAAAAAAATACAAAGAAATAAATAAAATACTAGAAACAACAGCTCTGCCATACACATCCTTTTTTTAACACCACACACATGTACACAAACCTTTGTGTTTTGCCTAAACATCAATTATATTAGGTAGTGTGTCAATAACTTTTCTAAATTATGGTGGAAATGTTTAATTAGAATTTTATAAAACAGGTTAGTAAATATTATATAGTGTAACTTAATAGAGAAGAGAAACTGGCAAGGCAATAGGTGTGTGTGTGTGTGTGTGTGTGTGTGTGTGTGTGTGTGTGTGTGTGCATGTAGGATAATTGAATATTTTATTAAGCTGAAATGCTGTAGTGGCCTGTGATAAAAATTCTCTGTCACATGTAAAAGAAAATTCATGTAAACACTTTAAAAATGGAACTGACAATATGTGATATAAAACACACTCACCTGCTAATGTCAGTGTAACTGCATCACTGCTCTGTGTGTATTTTGGGTCTGATGATTGAGATCCTTTACAGCTATAAGGACCTTTATTAGAGTCTTTAACATCAGTGATTGTGTAGGTCTTCTCTCCTGCAGCACCACTGAGTTCTTCATTACTTCTATACCAGTGATACTTCCAGTAGTACGTCGACTGATACTTCCAGGATCCTCCAGTCTGTATGTCACATGTGAGAGTGACAGTTTCCCCAATGAACACACGCTGAGCCGGGTGTATTTTCACTACAGGCTTTGGTCTCGCTATACAAAGATAATAAATACATCAGTAAATCTAAACATTAATTAAGTATATGATGTAATTGCACAATTCCAATATTAATCAAATAATAATTTTTTCAGAGATCTGAAATGTAGAAAACATGACGTACCTTTCACTGTAACTGTAGCTGCAGCACTGAACTCTGACTCGTAGTTTCCCCTGAGTGCTTTGCAGTAGTATGTTGTTTGTCCTTCATTAGAGATTCTCACACTGAGTGGGTTGGTATTTTGGGGTTCAGGTGATTTCTGGTCACCTTTATACCAGGAAAAGCTCCATCCAGTAGACTGCAGATTACAGTTCAGAGTAGCTGTTTCTCCAGTGTAGATGAAGCTCTGAGGATCCACACTCACAGTCGGTGTGGGTTTTTCTGTTAAAATAAAATTATAAAGAAATCAGAGCTGCTTTTATTTTTGCACCATGTGTTTCATTTTTCAAATCTCTCTCTTTTATGAACAAATGCATTTTTTTATTAAAATATAAAGTAAATATTATATGGAACACAACATGCCAAAATACACATATCTTTATTATAAGAGATATTAAGTATGTTTCAAATGGTCTTTTTAAAACACTTTATGTTTTGCCTACAAAGCAATAACTGTGTTTTCTTTCCACCTCAAAGAAGATCATTAAAATGATATGAACGCAGTGCACTACATTGGGGGTCTGAGTAACAGTCTATATTTCACAGTCTACCTTTATAACCTGATTATTTGAATATTTATTAACGCACATATTAAAAAACAATCTATAAATACCTAATTTTACAATAGTTATGGGCTGCTTTATGCATCCATTTATGAACCCATTATACTTCTTTATTACATTTCCATTAAATTCAAGACTGTTACAAATAAACACTGTGGTGTTCTAAAATACTTGTATTTTTTATATATAATTGTAATGTTTATAAATCTTACAAATTATAAAATCAAACATCTGTAAATGCACTTACTTTATGCTTATTGTATAACAGTCTATAACATGTTTATAAGCAACATCAATAATATTTTTTTTACTTAAAAAAGAAAAAAAAAATGTTTTTGTTATTTTATTCCCTCAGGACATTTGTTGGTCAAATTGTTGAAATATTTAATGCTATAAAAACTCTACTGTATAATTGCTGGTCTGTGTTGCTTGGTGAAACTTTACATGGTGAATTATGAATATTAATAACTCCAGTTAGTGAACTTAAGGCTCTTTGGTACAGCTGATGTGTTTTACAGACTCTGTGTTGGACTGAGATGTGTTCTAGTTCATGTTTGCATGATAAATGGGGTAAATAATGTTTTGCAACCTGCACTAACTGCATTCATCAATACCTATTTAAAAGCTCTTTTCCCTCATGTTCACTCAAGTTACAGATCTTTACTGTGAAGGTACAACAGTGAAACTTGACAGTACAAACTGCGAAACTAAGATCATGACAGCAGGATCAGTCTGACTATTAGGTGAAAAACATGTTTCTCATAAATATAATTAATTTTCTAATAATTTAAAATATCATTAAATGCAAATTGACATTACATCATTTAGACAATTAACACTTTTTGATGAATTCTGTCTTGTTCAGTAATCAAGTAAATGTGAGGCTTTAAGACAGAACAGTGAAAACTAAACAGACAGGAGGAAACTGTAATGTTATAATGAGACTCAGTTTCAGTGTAGCTCATTTAAATTATCTGCACAAATCTGACATTTCTATAACATATTGTGTGTGAAAATAACAAAAAAGTAATGAAAAACTCACCTGATACAGTGAGAGTAACAGGTGGGTTTTTCTGTTGATATAAAATTATAAAGAAATCAGAGCTGCTTTTATTTTTGCACCCTGTGTTTTATTTTTCAAATCTCTCTCTTTTATAAACAAATGCATTTTTTATTAAAATATAAAGTAAATATTAAATGGAACACAAGATGCCAAAATACACACATCTTTATTAGAACAGATAAAGGGAATGTTTTGAAATGATCTTTTTAAAACACTTTATTACATTATATTGCTTTGCAAAGCAATAACAGTGTGTTTTCTTTCCACCTCAAAGAAGATCATTAAAATGATATAAATGCAGTGCACTACAGTGGGAGTCTGAGTAACAGTCTATATTTCACAGTCTACCTTTTTCACAGTCTACCTCTTTATTGCATTTCCATTAAATTTAAGACTGTTACAAATAAACACTGTGGTGTTCTAAAATACTTGTATTTTTTATATATAATTGTAATGTTTATAAATCTTACAAATTATAAAATCAAACATCTGTAAATGCACTTACTTTATGCTTATTTTATTACAGTCTATAACATGTTTATAAGCAACATAAATAATATATTTTTTTAACTTAAAAAAGAAAAATAAATGTTTTTGTTATTTTATTCCCTTGAGACATTTGTTGGTCAAATTGTTGAAATATTTGATGCTATAAAAACTCTACTGTATAAGTGCTGGTCTGTGTTGCTTGGTGAAACTTTACATGGTGAATTATGAATATTAATAACTCCTGTTAGTGAACTTAAGGCTCTTTGGTACAGCTGATGTGTTCTACAGACTCTGTGTTGTACTGAGATGTGTTCTAGCTCATGTTTGCATGATAAATGGGGTAAATTATGTTTTGCAACCTGCACTAACTGCATTCATCAATACCTATTTAAAAGCTCTTTTCCCTCATGTTCACTCAAGTTACAGATCTTTACTGTGAAGGTTCAACAGTGAAACTTGACAGTACAAACTGTGAAACTAAGATCATGACAGCAGGATCAGTCTGAATATTAGGTGAAAAACATGTTTCTCATAAATATCATTAATTTTCTAATAATTTAAAATATCATTAATGCAAATTGACATTACATCATTTAAACAGTTAACACTTTTTGATGAATTCTGTCTTGTTCAGTAATCAAGGAAATGTGAGGCTTTAAGACAGAACAGTGAAAACTAAACAGACAGGAGGAAACTGTAATGTTATAATGAGACTCAGATTCAGTGTAGCTCATTTAAATAATCTGCACAAATCTGACATTTCTAACATACTGTGTGTGAAAATAACAAAAAAGTAATGAAAAACTCACCTGATACAGTGAGAGTAACAGAATTACTTCTCTTTGAGATCTGATTGTCACTGCGTCTCCTCCCTCTGCAGGTGTATTTCCCTTTATAAGAGTCTGTAATAGAGCTGATACTGAATTCCTGTGTTGTTTGGTTTGGGTAGAATATTTTATCATCCCTATACCAGTCATATATCCACACTGAGTCTCCTCCTCTCTGAAATTCACATCTGAAAGTCACTTCCTCGTTCCTGAACACGTGTGTATCAGGCTGTATTTTCACCACAGGTTTAGGACTCTCTGTAAAATATAAATGTATTGTTACGTATGTTAAATCCCAACACCTTTATTTACATATGCAATACCATTTTAATACAAAATACAGAATATCTGCTGAACTGTAAATAGATGAAGCTTTTTCCAGAGCTGGACTGAGACTTTTTTGTCAGTGTTATTCATGAAGTAAATGTAGATCACACTGTGTCTCAACTCTAAACAATTATTAAAAGGCTATAAAATGTTAATATTTTTCACTTGTGATACAGTGTTTGTATTATGTTTTCCTGACTATTCATTTTCATTGCATGTTTCTGCATGCACCACACATGCGCATGCACACGCACGCACGCACGCACACACAACCACACACACACACACACACACACACACACACACACACACACACACTTTATTAATTTATTAGTATATAATTTCTAATACACACTCTTTAACCGATCTCAATCTTCCAAATTCTGATTTGTCCTCTTCACTTATTCACACTCAACTCAAACATTCTCCTGTTTCTGAAACAGTAACTTTATAAAGCTCTTTATAGCCTCTGAGCAGCTTATTAAAACAGTTCTAGTGTTGTGCCAATTCATTTCTACTTCACCTCACACCAGTCCTGCTCAACAATGCTCACACTGTCTCACTTTAGCTTATAAAAGCCATCAGTTATAAGAATGAACATTTTGTATGTGCTTCAAGGCCAAAAATGGGTCAGTGACCTCATCACATCTCGCACTGCACCACGCTGTCTGAGATCCTCCAGCACTGCTTGATTGGTACCACCTTCTCTAAGAATGAGAGGTAGGTACACTTCAAGGTTCTTCTCTGTTCTGGCACCAAGGTGGTGGAATGAACTTACCCTAGCTGTCCGTACAACGGAGTCCCAGACTATCTGCAAGCGCCAATTAAAGACCTAGATCTTCCTGAAACAGCTAAATTAGCACTTTCCAAGTTTGCTTTGTCACGATTGACAGCTTGATCTTTGAAACATTCCCTGTAGAGCCCGAAAATAATAATTATTATAATATAATAATACGTTCCATTCACTTGAATTGGCTTCCAAACGTTCGGCGGTCAATTATTTTTCATATAACAGACTGTTGCTAATAATAATGTCTGTCTGTCAATACTATACATGGTAACATATAAATAATAATAATTTATAATAATAAATAAAAAACATTTGTAATTGATTTATTCTTTGAATTGCAATTCATTGATTTTAGTGAGGTTAACAATACTTTTGTTTTGTTTTCTTATTTGACCTATACACCATAATTTCACATAAATATTTACAGAATAGTTTTATTCTTCTGATTATCAGTACCAGCTATTCAGAATATATAATTTAGTGCATTTTACAATGGAATAAATTGAGCAGAATGAAGTTCAAGTTATCGTTGGTGTGGCCCTCTGACACAATTCAGATTTCTCATGTGGGCAAAATTAATTGCCCACCCCTGCTGTAAAAGGCTTCATATATCAGAGCAAAAACCAAGCCATGAGATTAAAGAAGCTGCCTGCTGAACTCAGAGACAGGATTGTTACAAGGCACAGATCCGGATAAGGCAACAAAAAATTGTTGCTGCACTGAAGATTCCCAAGAACACAGTGGCCTCCATAATTCTCAAATCTAAGAAGTGTGGTACAAACAGGCTCTGGAAAACATTTGTGTGGAGATTCAAGAAGGACAACCATCACTGCAGGCCTCCACTAATGTGTTCTTAATGGCAGAGTGGCTAGATCGAGACCTTCCTCAAACAAATTCCATGTAAACCTGTTTGGCCTCAATTCTCAACGTTTTGTCTGGAGAAAATCAGGCACTGCTTATTACCTGCCCAAAACAATCCCAAAAGTAAAGCAAGATGGTGGTAGCATCATGCTGTCGAGGTGTTTTTGTGCAGCAGGGACTTGGCAACTGGTCATGGTTGAGGGAAAGCTGATTGTAGCTACGTACTGAGATACCATTAATAAAAACCTGTTCCACAGTGCTCAGGACCTCAGTCTGTGCTGAAGATTCACCCCCCTACATCACAATGACTCTAAGCACACGGCCATAACAACACAGGAGTGGATTAGGGACAATTCTGTGAATATGCTCGAGTGGCCCAGACAAAGTCCAGACTTGAACCTACTGAACATCTCTGGAGAGAGATTTTTTTCACTGACACTCCCCATTTAACCTAATTGATCTTGAGAGGTTTTGTAATTAGGAATCTTGCATCATATCCAAAAAGACTTGAGGCTGTAATTTCTGCTAATAAACAAAAAGTATTGATAATGAATGATCCATAAACAGTAACCTACAACTTTTCCTAAATTAACTTAAAACAAAAAAACCTGAAAAAGAAAGTAATTCGCATCCATCATTATTTTTTTCATATATAACAAACATTTTTACATTTGATTTTTGTTTCAGCTGAATATTTTAAATAATGGTAAACCACTATTGTATGGTAAAAATTGTATAAACAAATATAATGGCACCCATAACCTAATATTTTGCTGCACAGCCTTTAGAGGTAATTAACACAAACAAGTGATTTCAAGATAATTCTGACCTACATTCTTTCTCATCACGCGTCTGTATCCCCACACACACACACCCACCCACACCCACACACACCCACACCCACACCCACACCCACACCCACACCATTCCTGATTATTAATCTTAAAATATTAAAATATTTCAAGTAAACAACAACAAAAAGTATAAAGATCCAAAATAATGCTAGAAATAACTCAGTATAATCTGATTATACTGTTACATATATATAGGAATCCATAATTCTGACC
>MU551583.1:47172-140716 GCA_024362625.1 Silurus asotus
ATATATATATAATATTGATGATTGAAGTATAAGCCTGCAACATAACAAAATTCAATAAAGTGAAGAGGGATGTGTATATGTATGTGTAACAGATAAATGTTGTTTGATTATTATTATTTATTTTTTTTCTTGTACTTTATTTTATTGATTTGCCATCAGATCTTTTATTTTGAAGCAACTAGCTTGTGGTAATGGTTGCAGTGCGCCCATTGGCTAAATCATGTAGGCTAGGCTGAAGTAAAGTTGTAGCTAAGTGGAACTAACTCTCTTTTAGCAGTGCCATTACAAAGCAGAGGCAAGGCAGGAAGAGCAGTAGTGTTGCTAATGCTTGTCTATGTTTTGTTACCCAAAAATAAAAAGAAAAAGGTAGAATCCAATTGGTTCGAATGTCTTTGGTATCAAGCAGTGCAGATCATCAAAAATACCCGAAAACCCAAAACAATGACCACTACACATGCATAACATTATGGCCACCTGCCTACTATTGTGTTGGTCACCCATTTTCTAATAAAACAGTTTTAATGAACTTATTCAGCAATTATAGTAACTGGTCCATTGGATCAGACCACATGGGCCAGCCTTCACTCCCCACGTGCATCAATGAACTTTCACCCATGACCCCGTCGTTTGGTAACATGACAAGTTCTGGTTGGCTGCTTAGTAATCATGGCAAGTTTTGACCTTCAGACATTTGTTGCTACTCCAAGTCTGTATGTTTATAAAAGGTGTTGTAGGATGTCTGTTTGATAAATGGAGAGTTGGAGTAAAGTTCTCACTAAGCTGTGTGTATTAGGTGTTAGTTGTAGAGTTTTCCCTACATTCTGATACAACTGTGGCTAGTGGTGTGGAAAATTTTGATATTTTGGGGACTGCAGTTGAAGTGCTGTTTGAGGTGGTAGATGAAACTAGAGTTTCACTACCCTGCGTTCCCCCTTTTTCTCTTTCTTTGTCACCAGGATCAAGGGATGAGGCCAAAGTGCACATTCTACCACATTGCATCACAGGATCACAGCAAGAAGAAGCAGAGGCATGTAAAGCAAAGATCTAGTAGCTGTGTGTAAGATGGACATTGAAATAGATCAGGAAGTCCAACTGCTGTTACAGCAACTATTGCCTCCTTCCGCATGCTCCGTCTCATCCATTTTGTGCTTATAGCCAAACCTTAAACTGGCACAAAGATGTATAGTCATTCTTGCTTTAATGTAAGCTTGTAGGAAAGGTTTAAAGTGTGCTCCTCATTATCTTTGCAGGATAACTTACAGTATGAGCTTGTTAAAGTGGCTATACGCTGTGCTTTTGTGTTTGTTTTTAAAGCCTACAGACAAAGGTTCAGAAATTTTAAAAAATTTGCTTTGCAGACATTTGTAGAGCTTGCAAGAGAAAGTGACTTTGTTGAACAACATGTGTGCTTCTAGTAAAGCTAATAACATTGACTCTTGCAGGAGCTGTCATTGCTTGAGGAATTAAGAACTGTCTACATAAAGTGTTGTAGTCCACCTGAATGAAAGGAAGGTTTTCTCTGTCTCAGATGTATTTGCTGATGAGTTTGTATTGACATACAAGACTGGTTAAGCAGACCAAGGTAAAAACTTCGGTAACAACTAGTGGTGGGCCGTCAGGGCCAGCAAGGCCTTCTCTGCTTTTCTCTAAACGTTATCAAAATCACTGACTTGGGTTTTAATATTTGTCTTTGGCCATGAATGTGTTAAATTATTCCCAATATTCTATTGTCATCATTTCATAGCTTTTCTATCAAATATACTGCTGCAAGGAGCAGTGCCACAGAGTTCAAATTTACATTTGAGTTGAGTTGTACATATGTATTGCTGTAAGGCCTAGGGAAATAAACAGCACAAGCTCTTTGTAGCTTCAACAACATAATTGATAGTTAAAATAGCGTGGTGTCATAAAGATATAGTATTAAGAGGTGGACTGATTCAAGTAGGACACCATTAAAGGCACGGGTGTGAAATACATCACAGCCTGCCACTGGTAACAACTAATCAGGAGCCTAGCCTAAGATTATTCAACTGCTCTTTTCAAAACTCTTAGGCATGTTCCAGGTTTTGCTGGATATGATGCTGAAGGATCTCTTGATTGAAGTTATCAGCCATATGTATTTGAGGTACATGATCCTTGGTTAGTAAAAAGCAGACTTTAGTACCTGTTAAAAACCTCCATAATACTGGAGCCACTCAGTCATTTATCTTAGCTGGCTTTTTACCTTTTTAAGACAAGTCCTTGGTTGGATGGTACATGCTGCCAATTGTATTTTTTCTTAGCTTAGCCTAGTACAGTCAGCTAGTTTGTTTGCTGGGTGTTAGTTAGGTTGGTTTATTTAAAATACAGCCTACAGTAGTACATTTACATTTATTGCATTTGGAATACACCCTCCTCCAGAGCAACTTACAATTACAACTGAGAAGTTTTGTGTTAAGAGCCTTGCTCAAGGGCCCAGCAGGGGGCAGCTTAGTTTGGTGGTTCTGCGATTTGAACTCATGACCTTCTGGTCCAAAGTGCAGTGGCAGTGGTAGTGGTAGTAGTCATTACAGTATGTTCATGTGTTTGGCACTGTCTATGTTTTCCTTCCTCTATGAGCCTGGTTTCCCTGTCACCATTGAAAGGTTGTCTTGTTTTAAATTGATGCAAGATGGCTCTGTGATTGGCAGCCTCAGCACAACTCTTTCTAGTACTTTCTATCTGTTTATTTACCGTAACCTGATTACATACCCTAGAAAGGAACATGGGACAGTTCACTACAGACACTTTTTAACCAGAATTTACAAACTTGAAAAGTTTTTAGAGATCTTAGTTAGAGGAGGAGCTGCTCTCTATGAAACAAGAAAGAGACGCAGATGAGAAAGCGTGCTGGTGCACTAGTGAAGCTATGACGGCGGGGATTTTGAACTGCGCTCCCATCGATTCACTTGGCGAAACTCTGCTCATTGGCAAAAAAAAATGGACGAATTGCCTTTTCTCAACATAACACAGATAGACTTTGCATGCTCCGCTGCTCTCTATTTTAATGTAACTTGGCTCAGTCACTCAATCCCAGACAGTGGATCACTTCTTTCGAGCTTCCACTTACACTGAGCAGATTGCATAACGGATCTATCTGGTAAAATAAAAGGCGGTGAAATCTGCTTCAACATTAATTAGAGATCTTGCATTAATCATCTATTAAATAAAGGACAGCTTTTCACATACATATTACAGACTGTCAATAATTTAATTGTACTTAAATCACCTGTTTGTGTACAGAAGATGACTCCAGTTAGCACTAAAGAAAAAAGAAAGGACACATTAATTAAAGGATAAAGCACTTGAGGGTCTGAATTTATAGTAAATTAATAACAGTGATGACGTATGGCCCAATATAAAGCAGGTTTGCTGTTACCATGAGAAAATTAAATATTTTCCAATAGCCATACATTTTTTGATCATCTGATACCACAGCAATTTACCAACAATTACAGTGCTTGTTTATTCATGAAGTAAACCCAGCCATTAGGGAGGCACAAGCCAGTGCACTCTAAGTGATGGTCCCCAGCCCGGATAAATGGAGAGGGTTGCGTTAGGAAGGGGATCCAGCGTAAAACATGCGCCAAATCAAATATGCAGATAAAATCAGAAATTCTTACTAGATCAGTCAAGGCCTGGGTTACCAATGACCGCCACAGGTATTGTTAGCCAACAGGGTACCAGTGAAAATTGGGCTACTGTTGGCCGAAGGTGGAAAAGGACAGGAGGAAGACGTCTACAGAGACGGCAGGGAAAGGAGAAGTGTAGGAGAGTGGAGGTTAGGGATGGTACTTTAAATGTTGGTAGTATGGTTGGTAAAGGGAGAGAGGTAGCTGATATAATGGAGAGGAAAAAGCTAGATATGTTGTGTGTCCAGGAGACCAGGTGGAAAGGAAGTAAGACCAGGAACATTGGAGGGGGGTTTAAACTGTTCTATTAAGAACTAGACAACAAAATGAGTGAAAGAAGTTAAGGGAGAGAAGAACTCGGGAAAAGAACTTACTCTCGTGATCCAGGAGCTCTGGGAGGAGATACAGGATTTGAGGTAAGCCACGAGAGAAAAAAAGCCTGGGGAGAAGAACCTGGATGCGTGGGGGCGGGGAACCTCGGGACGAATGGCGAACTTGGGAACGCTTCGGGGAAAAAAACTCCTGGATGTAAGCAGGAACAGGAAACTCGAAAAGGCTTGGGAAAAAAACTCTGAGCAGGAATGTGAAACTCAAGAAGGCTTGACAAACTCAAGAAGGCTCGACAAATTGCGAACAGGGAAAAGTCACAATAGAAAAATTAAGGAAAAAAAGGACACAATCAGAAACGATAACATTTGAGAAGGCTTGAGCCGCCTACCAGGAAACGGAGAAAAACCTTCACTAGGGAAAAGGGCATTTGGGAAGGCTCTAATGGCGTGAGAGAGGGAGAAACCTAGTGTATATGAATGCAAGCTATATGGTTAGGTGAACTGAAAACCAAACAGTGCATGCGGGACATAAGAGGTTTAAATAAGGACAGGATAATGGGAAACAGGTGAAGGAGGGGGGGAGGGAGAGGGAGGGGAGGAAGAGGAAATGAACAAAAATGGGGAGAGATAGACAGCAGGGGGCAAACAAGGGAAGGGCCCAACAGGACCTGTGCTGTGGCGACCCCTAATGGGTGCAGCCAAAAGAAGAAGTTGTTTATTTAAGAAGTACATGCTGTTCTGTTAAAGTTCCTGTCATCACTTATGTTAAGGCAGTGTCAGCTTTTTATCACACTTTTTTTTCCATCACAAAAAATGTTCATATAAAAAAAGGGGAAAATGTTCATATAAATGTGTACTTGGTCTTGCAGCCTGCATTATTTTGTCATGCAAACTTTTAAAACAGTCTATTCCTTTCAAAATAAAATTGCACACACAGTATTCTGTATTCACACTGTATGCAATTTAAAATGCTAAAATTAGATTCATCCAAAGCAGCATCGAGTCTGTTTTGATTTCCTGTCTGCTTGGCACTAACTATGACCTGAAGCATTTCACTGCCTTTTTTTTCACAGATTATCTATCTAACTCATAAATAAATTGGGTTAAATGTAAAAAATTTATATTTTTTGTTTTTAATTCAGTGTCAAACCTTAGCAATAGACAAATAAAATAATTAAACAGACATGGGTATCAGAAATCTTGGTTGTTAATTTAAAATGACTGCAATGAGAATAGACAGAAAGCATTTACTTACAGAGGATCAGACAAAGTGGATGGAGCTCCATCCTGTCCTATTATTTGCTGACTTACTGACTGACTAAGTGACAACTGTCTGTGTAGTAGCCTCGAAACTTCCTGTGCTCTTAAGCACATATCACACTTGACAGAGAGAGAGAGAAATATTTTTTGTTAGCAGGCATAAAAAAGTCTTATTTTGCTGACACTAATAAAAGCAACTGAGCAGCATGCAAACAGTCAAAAAAAAACTCAAATAAGTTTTAGTCTTAGACTTGTTAGCAACAGGCTGGAAATAAGACATCAGAATTTAATATTTTAGCTTTAAAAGTTTGTGCTAATATTAGAAATTTCCAGGTGATCATGCACATAATAGTGTAAGGTTTGAGGCAAACCAACAATCATGTTAAACACAAAGACTGTTTAACTTTAGGCACATAAACTCATTTTTTACACCACTCAGCAATGACATTAAAACCACCAACAGGTAAAGTTGTATAAAATGTATTATCTCATTACACTGGCACCTGTCAATTAGTAGGATATATTCAGCAGCAAGTGAACAGTAATTCACAAGGTCTCAAGTTGAGTGTTGGAAGCAGAACAAATAGGCAAGCATAAGAATATGAGCAACTTTGACAAGGGCCCATTTGTGAAGGCTAGTATCTTCAAAATTGTAGGACACTAAGGTACTAAGAATGTTTTAAGGAACATGTTATAGTGGCAGACCAGACATTGTACATGCTGACCCCTGCTCACTGCCATAACAATGGACATGTAAGCATTATAAATGAAGCATGGAGAAATAGAAGAAGGTGGCTTGGTGTGAGTAATTACATTTTCTTTTATGTTATTTGGATATCCAAATGCATGTGTGGTGCTAAACTGGAGAAGAGCTGACACCCAGAACCAAGCAAGCAGAGGCAGTGATGCTCTAGGCAAGTTTTCCTGTAGTCCTGTCATTCATGTAAATTCTAGTTTGACATGTACTACCAATCTAAACATTAATGCAGACCAAATACACTGTTTTGTGTTTATGTTATTCCCTAATGGTAGTGGACCCTTTCAGCAAGATGATGTGACTGCAAAAATAAAATAAAAAATGACTCAAGATCCCTTCATTTTGATCCAAGCATGATTGGCATCCGCTGGGCCTGATCCTTTTTGTGCAAGTCCTTTTGTGCCAGTGGTTGGGCTTCCTTGTGTTATGGCTGTCAGACAACCAGCCACGCCTCCCTGCTTCACTTAACACTCTTGCTCAGCCTCTCCCTCCTACTAATCACCTACACCTGTCCTGCTCCTACTAATCACCTACACATGTCCTCCATTTACACGTACCCTTTATAAGGTCCCTAATTTCCCTTCACTCACCGTTCTGATCTACAGGTTACGGCCATAGATCATTCTGGACTACCTACTGCTCCATTCCCAGTGGTTCCATGCTCCTGGCTTCTCTTCGAAGAAAGCACTTAGTTAAGTTTGCCATTTGCTACAGTCCCATCTGAAGCTCTCTTGTGTTTGCATGTTAAGACCAAATATAAACGACAATTGGTTTTACTTCCGGTTTCTGACGCCTGGTCTATCTGTGACTATGGCTATCAGGATATGGGGATGTACAGCAATTAATAATACCCGTAGTTTACAACCTAGATACTTATTATCTGGAACTCATTGAATACTTTTTTTTAAATATTTAATTTGTGTTTTTTTCCTTAGTCTGCAGTGCCTGTTTGGTCCCAGCAGTTGCACTATTGAGGTTTACCAAATTGTACTTTACATTGGCATTCCAAGGACAAGTGGCACTAATTCTAAAAGCAAACCATTTTTTAGCAGAAGTGTATTGTCCATAACACTTACTTGTAAAAACAGGGCAAAAAGAAGGTCATTAAATGTTGTTGCATTAAACCATTGCATTAAAAGTCTTTCCAGTAATTGGTTTGCATTAAACCAATTACTTGAAACTTCAGGCATAAATAATGGTGAGAGCAATGACGCTGAATTATATCTGTCTTTACCAAGATGTTTTTAAAGACCCCTGATGTGTGTGTGTGTGTGTGTGTGTGTGAATATATATGAATATATATATATACATTGACGTGCACGTCAATATATACATTGACGTGCACGCGACGCAATATGTAAATAAATGCTGTGCATTATTGAATCTGTCACTAACAGTTTCTTTCAAGCCAAATGGAGAGCAACACACTCACACATGCAAACCCTAAAAGAAGTCACACATCAACTGATCACCTCGGCATGTACTCATCCATGTTAGCAGCACTCCATGGTGAGTTGTCAGGGCTATTTCAAGATCTCAGACCACTTGAGAATAAAATGCACTTGATTCCCTCTCCCTTTGCCTGCAGTGTGGATAATGCACACTGTGATGTTCAGCTGGAACTAATTGACCTGCAGTCTGATGCGTTACTGGCACTTTAAATCAGGTTCACTGCTGGATTTTTACTCTTCTCTCAAGGAACAGAACTTTCCAAACTTTAAAAGACATTCTCAGAAGATGTTGGTTTTCTTTGGCTCTACCTACATATGTGAACAAACATTCTCAGTGATGATGTTTAACAAATCCAGGTATAGATCCTCTCACTGATGATCATCTGTCAGCTGTGCTTTGCATCTCCACATTCAACCTGACTTTGATGCACTCGTTAAAGCCCAGCAGAGACAAGATTTTTCCCAATGAAAAATAATGAGTCACAATGGTAAAAATTCTCATTTTGTAAAAAATTAATTAAATGACTTTTTTTGTAAGGCAACTTCACTTTTTCATTGAATAATAATAACATACACTTACCAGTTTTTCAAAACAATGCGAAGTGCTGCTTTTCATAAAGAAATACAATAAATATTATGCATGATTGAGTTCAGCCTTTTCCTTCGGCCCTCCACAATATTTATTGTTTCTCATTGTTTGTGGCCCCATGGAAATAATAATTGCCCACCCCGATCTAGAATATAATTAATATATTTTGTATAAGTATTAAATGACACATGCATAAATTAAATATACAAACATTAAAACCAAGCCTTTTGAACATAGTAAAGCCACAGTGAGTCACGTTTGAAAACATAAGTTACTGTTGCAGTAGAAAAATGCTATAAAAAGTGAATGGAATCAAAAAATGAAGCAAGCTAACAAACTTAAAAAGAAATTAAAAGTATGCATTGGTGTAAAAATGCAATCCACAACAGTGACTAAAAATGTAATCATTTACTGCTGCTGTTATTTGTTGCTTTTAGATTTAGTGTTTGTTTGCACCGGTTTAATTAAATCCATCACTATTTTGCGAGAGAACTGATGGGCTACCTGATCCTCGTGAGTCACGACAGGACAGATCCAGTGCGACTTTCCTGAAGTTACAAACAGTTTACACAATAGCACTTCATTACAATATACCAGTTTCACATGATGAGGATTCTTACAATATTTGGTTGCCGTTCTGATGTTTGCAGCCTTGAATACACATACGCACAATGTGATATAATGATTCAAATGAACCAGAAAGAGCTAAATGTACTTGACTTTGAGACTTTTATTTGTGTATGACAATTGCTACAGCAATATTACAGAGCAATGATTAAAAAAGTCAGTAATATTAAAATGTAAAAAAAAAACAAAAATAAATAGGTCATACATCAGGAAGACCAATTTATACAACAGTTTGAAATATAATACTTATAATAATAGATTAAAATGCAATCATAAATTGTATAGAATACCATCATAATGAAGTTATTTTACGGGTAAAGAAGTTCCGGGTTTTCAATAATTTTCACAGCATGAATGCAGCCTTATGGGTCACATGTTCTTATTCAATTATTCATTTTTATTTGTACAGTGCTTTTAACAATAACATTGTTTTAAAGCAGCTTTACACAGATAATGTGGTGACTAAAAATTAATAAGATGCTCTTTATAAGTGTAAGATGTCCCTGATGAGCAAGCGTGTCAGTGGCGACTCTGGCGAGGAATAACTCCCTAAGATAGCATAAGGAAGAAACCTTGCGAGGATACAGACTCAAGAGGAAACCCATCCTCATTTGGGCTGCACAGAATGTCCATTTATTACAGATAAACAATGTTGAGTTGTGCATTGATGGTAATCAGATGTAAATTGTAGTCCTGAGTCAGTGTAGCAGACTGTTGACTTTAACTACAGTCCAAATCCATCCTCAAAGCTTCCGTTCTTACTGTGAAAATTCATGAAACCACCCATGGCGTTAATGACTTTACATTTATGGCATTTGGCATGCACCCTAATGGAGAGCAATTATCTTATTTATACAACTGAGTAGTTGAGGGTTTAGGGCCTTGCCCAGCATTGATACAAAGTCCAATGTCTTAACCTAGTACTATAATGTAAATATTTTATATATTATAGAAGTAGTACTAAAAAAATAAAAACGCTTTAAAGAAAAATTTTGGAATATCAATGAGCCACTCACTCAAGCACAATACTAATATTGGTGCAAAATATCTCATTATTACTACATTTTATGGTTCACTAATAAGTAAATAAAAAAAATATTAAATATTGACAAACATACAGCAGTTAATGAGCACACAAGTTTCACCACTGCTGAACAGAGATAATACTCGAAAGTTATGAAGAATTTGAACACTTTTTTAATAAAATGCCTGGGAATCCCTGCAGAATCTGGGAAATGCCTGTTGCTCTGACAACAACTCCGGGAGGAACTTTGAAGGACCAAAAAATCCTGGATCATGTAAAATCATCAATAATAAAGTCCAGCTACCCTAACTGAGTAATCCATGTATAAAGAACAAACCATTGGGACCAATTCCGTCTAATTGTTAAATAAAATGTTTAATTGACAGTACGGACATTTAACTTGCTGATCCTCTTTTAACATCCTTTTCAGAAGTTTGTACTATGCTGAGAGTTGAACAAAGAGGCACAAAAATACAGAAATATATAATGCCTACTAAAATATGTCTTTATCATGTTCTCTGAAATAGCTGTTTTAGCAAATCCTGATTGGAGACTTCCAATCAGGATTTAAATTATGAAAAACAAGATTGTATATAATTTAGTGATGAATGATTCATTATTGAGTGTCAGTTATTAAACATAGTAAAATTATTAAATAAATGTAGAAAATATTCACAAAAATGCTTGCCAATTTGAAAATATTTTATAAGCAATGATTTTCTTTTCTTTTCTTACTCAGGAGATTTTGTTTATATGTGCACCATTAATTACTAAAACACTAAAGTGAATAAACTTATCTTATATGTGAAGGGTCTGGGGTTAAAGCAACCAGCCATTAGAGGGGCTCTGGGACATTTTAGATTAACTTTTTTATTCCCTGAGAGAATATCCAGGAAGATGCACATTTCAAAATCTCAATTCCAAAACACTCCATTCTCTTTAACAAGCACTTTACAGAACTTTCCTCCATGGTGGGACAAATAAAGGTATATCTTTATATACAGTATTAATAAATAAAAAAGAAACAAGACACACACATACAATGAAGGAAGAAAATAAAACTGAGAATTATCAAGCAAAATAACACACACCGCCTCAACATACCAAGTCCCAATTTCACATAAAGCAAAGCCTTTTTAAATTGTATTAAAGTTTGATAATATCTCGGAACATCCTAGACAAGGCTTAATAATTCAAAATCATTACAAAAAACATTACAGTGAAATATTACATCTCACACAGATACTGTATTATGACTTCCGAAATCCTGAAAGTTGATAATACTGGTCTTACCATTTAGCTCTATTTATACACGGTAAACCACGTCCTAATATTATCAAGATTTTATCCTTTCCTTTACATAAAAAAGAGGAAAGCAGAAAAAAATTGTTGTATCATAATGACACCATTTATCACCAGCCCCATTCTTGGAAAATAAAATGCTAGTAATAGATAAATAATCGATGTGATTCTCAGGGATACAGTTTCGGTTTTCGGGGACCAAAGCTTCAGATTCAGCCAGCCGGTCAAACCTCTGTTTGTCCGACGCAGCTCCACAACACAAAATACACTAACACGCGGGTAAATATGTATAAATAAATGAGCTCCAACATTCCCGTAGCATTAAAAGGGAGATTGTGAAATGTGTAAATGTGAATGAAAGCCAGTGCTGCTGCTCCAAACTATTACACACTTACACATGAGCTGACCTCATTATACATCTGTTTTACATTTTTACATTTACAAACACAACTCCTACTCTATCTAGCAATAAACATACTGATTAAATTACTTTATTACACACTACGTATTTGTTTTTTATTAAATACATGACTTGCTTTCCGTTAATAGCAGTTTAGAAATTAAGCTTAGAAACAATGAGATATTCTTGTGGATTTTCTAGTTGAAAAAAAAAAGTGTTGGACTTTATCCATTAAGGAAATTGATTTACGTAAAGATATACATTATATATTGAGAAATGCTCTGTCCTTTACATTCTCAGTAAAGCTATGCCACACATGCATGTTTCCACTACTGCCAGTTTCCATGGCATGTGCTGTGGATTTCAGCACAAACGCTGTGTGATGAACTAATTCCAAAAGAGGAATAATGTTAGACATTTATTACACCTCAGAATCTTCTCTTATAGAATTAATTTGTGCCATTAAAATGCACATAAACACAGATAATAGAAATAAATTGACATTTGTCCATCACAGTGATTTCTTTTTTAATTTTAAGTTCTTTTTTAAAGTGAAACACTGATTGATTGCATGCTGATTGTTTACTGTAAATAGTGACCACAACTTTTTTTTAGCATTATATACAGAAATCAACACATTTCTATTTCTCTCTCACTCTACTGTACATATATATCACCATCTGAAAGAGATACACATTTCCCCATTGCTGTAATTCAGCCAGTGTGAGAAAAGCAGGTGCGACTGGGTGAATGAGGGGAGTGACTGGAGGGGAGGACCCAAATGCAGGATGCACACAGGGTTATGAACTTTAATATAAAAAAAGTAGAGCAAAGGCAAAAGAAAAAAGTCATAGTCAGTCAGTCATATTTATTTATAGAACACATTTAAAAACAACAGCTGTTGGCCAAAGTGCTGTACAGAATTTAATCATATAACAAAATACAAAGGAGCAAAAACAGTCCAGGGTCTTAACACAGGTGAACAGGGCAATACAGGGAAGCAAAACAAAAGCAAAACCGAAAACACAGTCCAAAAAAATCCAAAAGCCAGAAAAACAAAACGAAATAGGCAGGGAAGACACACAAACCAAAAGCCAGTCCAGAGTTCAAACCAGGTAACTAGGGAGGCAGAGCAGAACAGAGATACTGTACCAGGAGGCGCGTGAAAGATGGCGCCGACACAGAAGTGCGCGCCGCGAAACCGGAAGTGCGCGCTGCGAAACCGGAAGTGCGTGCTGCGAAACCGAAATCTTGACAGTGCACATTGAAGTGTCACACTGTCACCTCTTAGTCAGACATCAGTAGGACAGGATGGAGCTCGGTCATTTGATGATCTGTGAGTAAATGTTCTCTGTGGGTCTTTATGATAGTGGTTGTTAATATAGTGATTTATTTTAGTGGTTCTAACAAACGAGTTCAAAGTCCTGATATCTGGTTCTGTGTTATTATTTCTTATGATTAGAACCTAACAGTGCATGCTACTTTTTATCGTGTATTTAAATTCCACCAATGCATTTAATACAAAAAACAAACTTTGTGATATTTCAGTACTCTATAAAGCAGTGACAGGCGGTGCATTTGGTACCTGGGCCTTCAGTGAGGACTTACCCAACTTAATCCACCTCTTAATACCACCACTATCACGTCGCAATTATAGAAACCATCACTACTATACATAAACGCATTATAACAACGTGGCATTACAGAGAGAGAGGCATTTAACATATAGAGGGTGAATACCATTTTACTAAAGCAAGAAACTCAGTTAAGACTCCAAACCTCTACATTACAACCTCAACTGTGCCACCAACATCATCTGGAGCAGTTCAGAAGCAATATTTACAAAAACATAAAAATGTAAATAAAATACAACCTACTCATCAGAGATGAAGACTCATAATTAGTGGAACAGACTTTATTGAATTTTGTTATGCTGTACTAATTCTGGATCGACTAGTGCTCATTGTGTGTGTAATCCATTTTTCCCCTCGGGGCTTGCCATAGATAGGTAAGGGACATGCGCACTTAGGGGGTGCTAAAGGGTCGGTGACCTCGGGGCTGAAGATGAGGCGGTGTTAATAAAGTGTTGAAGAGTTTGGATAATCTCGTTTATTGTTATTTTTTTACTCCATATAAAGTGTTTAGGCGAACCCTACACGAACGCTCGGTTACATTAGCTTCAGGGTTGGCCAACCTAGCAACCTCTCCTAACGATGTCTAGCTTTTCTTTAAAATGAATTTTTATGTATGTCCGAGACCAAATCAATTTCTCTTCCTCCATAGGCATAAACATGTCTAACTCTGATGTATTCATGTGCAGCGCTACACACATGTTTTGCCAGTCGAACTTGGCTGTAACACTTTCCCTCTGACCAACCAATCAGAGGACGGAAATATGCTGACGCTGTGAGGCAAATCTGAAATTTGATTGGTTAAAGAAACAGACCTGTTGCTAATATTCTCTATGGCCAAAGAGCCAGCAGTACAGACTTTGAAGGTCCTGGGCAGATTAGATTGACATGTCAGCACATATAGGCTGAAATCTGATTGGACAAAAAAAATTTAAAATCTACATACACGTACTAGAAGCAGTGCAACCAAGAGATACGCTACAAAATGAAGAGAACAAACTGTTAGGAATAAATTAATACAATTTCATGAAACAAATATTAGAATTTAGGTTGTAAATGTAGGTCAGTGCTTCTGATAGTGTTTAGGCCAGCAGAGAAGGCTTTGCTGGCCCTGACCACCCATCAGTGCTATAAATTGGAGGCCATTACTGATGTAGTTATAATATGAAACAGTAGGTAACCTGGTACCAGACCATGCTAAATAGAATGAATCTTATAGCTTGATCATTTGATGAAAAATGCAATGTAAAAAGGGAAAATGCATAATGGTTGGCTGTGAGCACGGGTTTTGAGTGTCACTGCTTCAAAATACTCTGCCGGAAAGAGTTAGAAAGAGCAGGAAAATATGGTGAAAAAAATCCAGTAAAAAAATGCAATTTATCCTCAAATAACTTCTTCTGAGTAAATATTTTCCCCCCCAAAAAAAAATCTTAAAAGTTTGAGTTTAAAAAAGGGCTTGCCATAGATAGGTAAGGGACATGCGCACTTGGGGGGTGCTAAAGGGTCGGTGACCTCGGGGCTGAAGATGAGGCGGTGTTAATAAAGTGTTGAAGAGTTTGGATAATCTCGTTTATTGTTATTTTTTTTACTCCATATAAAGTGTTTAGGCGAACCCTACACGAACGCTCGGTTACATTAGCTTAAGGGTTGGCCAACCTAGCAACCTCTCCTAACGATGTCTAGCTTTTCTTTAAAATGAATTTTTATGTATGTCCGAGACCAAATCAATTTCTCTTCCTCCATAGGCATAAACATGTCTAACTCTGATGTATTCATGTGCAGCGCTACACACATGTTTTGCCAGTCGAACTTGGCTGTAACACTTTCCCTCTGACCAACCAATCAGAGGACGGAAATATGCTGACGCTGTGAGGCAAATCTGAAATTTGATTGGTTAAAGAAACAGACCTGTTGCTAATATTCTCTATGGCCAAAGAGCCAGCAGTACAGACTTTGAAGGTCCTGGGCAGATTAGATTGACATGTCAGCACATATAGGCTGAAATCTGATTGGACAAAAAAAATTTTGAACAAACTGTTAGGAATAAATTAATACAATTTCATGAAACAAATATTAGAATTTAGGTTGTAAATGTAGGTCAGTGCTTCTGATAGTGTTTAGGCCAGCAGAGAAGGCTTTGCTGGCCCTGACCGCCCATCAGTGCTATAAATTGGAGACCATTACTGATGTAATTATAATATGAAACAGTAGGTAACCTGGTACCGGACCATGCTAAATAAAATGAATCTTATAGCTTGATCATTTGATGAAAAATGTAATGTAAAAAGGGAAAATGCATAATGGTTGGCTGTGAGCACGGGTTTTGAGTGTCACTGCTTCAAAATACTCTGCCGGAAACCACCGTTTTCAGTGCAACCTAGGCCATATTTCTCCTGGGTGTATGTATAATTTTCCTCATTTCCCATTTTCTTGGCTCTCTTTGAGAACCGGGACTCAAAAAATGGGTCGATATTACAAGAGTTAGAAAGAGCAGGAAAATATGGTGAAAAAAATCCAGTAAAAAAATGCAATTTATCCTCAAATAACTTCTTCTGAGTAAATATTTCCCCCCCCAAAAAAAAAATCTTAAAAGTTTGAGTTTAAAAAATGTCTGAATACACAGTCAAGCTTACACAACACACAGGCCAAGCAGCAACAAACACTAAGCTAAGAAATTGGAAAATGAGACGTTGTATGTGCACAGTGGAAACTGGATGCAGGCGGCAACGTCGACACTGAACATATGGAGTCAGCATGAGGGAGTAAATCATGTTGACATCAAATAGCAAGTCCATATTCTTTTAGAACTTGTTTGGTGAACTGGGTTTTGTTGCTATTTAAAAAGCTGGATTATAAAAAAAAAAAAAATTCAGGTCAGACATCGGGACACTACAAATGAGCCTCTATTACATGTTATGGTTTCATTTTTATGGCTAAGAACGAACACTGTGCATTCTGTCTTCGATCTGTAACACTTGACTGGTGAAACAGTAAAAAGTATTGGGCACCCAAAGCGCAATAATATACATGGAGTGCAAATGCTAGCCTACATCTTGTCCAACCCTCCTGTAGCACAAATTGACCAGTCAGAGTGCCCATGTTGCCCCCTGTCAACACAGCACCTACAGATCAGTATTTCTTTGGCTCCAGGATTACCATAATGCTATTGACCCTCCCCAAAACTTAGGGGATTGATGACTTCAAAACTGCACTTTCCATATTTCAAACTAACAAATTTGTGACTGTCTGGGAGGAAAGGGGATTCTGGGTGCTAAAGCTTAGAAGCTGGAATTAAAACAATTGAAACTTTAAAAAGATTTTTTGCTCATTTATTATGATTATAATTATGATTATTATTATGATTATTATTATTATTATTATTATTATTATTATTATTATTATTATTATTTTTAATCACTACACTGTCACCAGAATGTCCACTTGATAAACGAACCTGAAGCTGTTAAAACACAAAGTAATGACTTTTTAGACCTTCATTTAAAGTGTGCATACAGTGCATTATATAGAGCCAATCAGCCCTGACTAAATATTCATCTTGTAATAATATAGTCTAATAATAATACAAAAGAAATAACCTGAATTTAGGAGCTACTGTTGTTTGGAATAGAAAAATGTGTATTTATGTTTAAAAAAGGAACAAACACGCTTAATAAATACTGGTGTTTGGAATTTGTTACTGTTATACTTGTACATGAGAACAGAAATAAAATGAATGAAAAACACAATCAAATTGATTATTTGCATTATTAAAACATGATTAAAAAACAAAGCTATAATTTTAATGTTAAAATATACATTATAGAAGCACCTAAAGAGTTTGAACAAAATTAAATAAAAAATCTAAACATAAAATATGTAAAAAAAACAAAATAAAAACCCATTAAACAGACATATATATCCATATTAAAATATACTGTGCCAGTGAACTAGTAAACGTTCAGTTTTACCCAATGTAAAAGATAGAAAGTAAAAATACTTTATATTCCTCCTTTGACATCCCCACCAGAATTTCATACAATACAAATATTTGAAATAAGCAAAAAATAAAACACAATATGTCCCATACCCCATGTTCTTTAGCTGTTTCAACTTTCAGTTTCTGATTTGAAAACCTTTAGACTTTTTACATGGACCTATGGGGGAAAAGACAGTTTATAAAGTTTAGTCCAAAATGTTTTATCAGCAGTGATTATTATTAATATTTTCTTTTACTTTTGCACTGAAACAAACACATTATAAACAAAAGAAAACATGACCATGACAAATAAAGGATATTTTGTTGGAAGCCTGTCACCTGCCTTGAATTCCTTTTTTTTTCCTGAGCATCAAGCTTTTCACAGAGGGCTTAAGGAGTTCTTTTGTTTCCCACCTGTGTACCACATTGTTTTCTCCTTGGTTTCTCTTTGGTTTGTCTTTCCAATGTCAGCATAAGTCACATCACTAATGGCAAAATCTATATTTAAAAAAAAAAAGATATACACAGCTTTTTTACAGGGTTTTTTTCACTCTTCATATTTGTGTCAAAATTCTGTAGCAAAGCTAAAAAAATAATCAATTTAAAATACAGTCTCAAATCATTGGTACAAATCTTGGAAGCTGTCAGATGAAAGTTGTTGTGCTGTTATCTTTTGTATATTTAATTAAAATGCATTTATAACAAAATATATTGCAGTTATTTCAACTGATGTTAACTAAACTTGAAAACTTGAAAACTAGCCAAACACGTCAAATTAATTTATGGCTATAAAATGTTTTTTTGGATAAAAAAAAATCAGTGGTTAAAGAGTTTGCTGCAGCCAGCTACTTCCCACCATCCTGCAGCAATGTCTTAACGTCTTTGGTTTGATACAGAAATGTTAATAATAGATTTTTAAAAATTTTACTAACTTCTGCCATATTGCTGAATATAATGTAAATATAGTGCCGATATCTCTGTTTGCTTAAGTAATCTATTGTCTGTAGATATTTTGAATACTTTTTGAGCCTATACTATATTCATCTGTGTTCTGCTTCAGTTCTGAATATACAGTGGCAACTCTTTTACTGCTCTTTTCTAGTTTTTGCATTTAATGAATATTAAATAAATATTATTTAATTCATATGAACACTCAACATCTACTGTATATTTCCCTCCATTACATTCTATTAGTTTAGTTACTGAATGATTCATAGCAGAAGTAATCAAAAATGTTTAAAATGGTTAAATCAAATCATTTAAAAAGTCAATAAAAAAAAAAGAATGAAATCAAGTTTTCAGGGAAGAAAAATGTAAAGAATTTTGTCCCATATTGTTTTCTTTTTTGTTTTCTTTTTTGTTTTCTTTTATTTATTTATTTTTTTTTATTCAGTGTTAGCATAAGTCACATTACTCGGTCCAACATCAGCATCTATAAAAGATTATAGATGCAGCATTATTTATAGTTTTATATTTTTCCCGTTCTTTACGTTTGTCTATAAGTTATTCTCGAATTCTTAAAAAAATTATGTTTTACTAAAGCCAGCTTCAGCAATTTAAAGAATTTCAGCTAATTTCTTGACATTATGCTATAATATATATATTTTTTTATTGTAGATAACAGATTTTGATTCAGCTGCAATTAAGAACTGGATGATTTTCCCAAAAACCTTAAATTATAGTATAATGAAGCACTCCAGCTTCCTGCTAAATTCTAACCATGAAAGATGGCAAGTTATCAACCAAAACATTACAGTGTGCAAACGCATAGACACATCTGCAAACATGCAGCAAAAGCTCTGTTGTATACAGACAGTCTTTATTTCCTCAAGAAATTACTGGTGATTAAGAAGTTCAAGTTGTGTAGGGAAGCTATTGCTATGTGACTGCTGTATCACAGCAATTCCATCTCTATCATCTTATTTAAAAAGTAGTGCATTACAATTATTACACATCTTATTGAAATACAATTATTGAAAAGTTAAATCACATCACCTGACCTACTGGCAAAATGATCTGACATTATGTTTATCAAGTTCCCCTTCAGGAACTCGAGCTGCGTCGAAACGCTATGGGAACGCCCCTGCGTGACCACGCTCTGAACCACGTGTGAAATCTAGCCAATAGGCAAGCCGTGACGTCATAGACAGGCGACGTCGCGTAAACCAGGAAGCTACAAGATGGCTGTGCGGTGGTAGCGACATTAGCTTCTGCAAAGAGAGAAGGTAAGCGCCGCAGGGATGCAGGGAGTGTGGCACGGAGACGCAGCGTCTCGTTCCTTCGGGGAACTAGGGTTACGGTCGTAACCTAGAGACGTTCCCCTTCAGGAACTCGAGCTGCGTCGAAACGCTATGGGAACGAGTGTCCAATCACGCCACACTGACCAGACCCTGCCAAAGAGTGAGGGCCTCTTTTTTTGTTTTCTTTTTTGTTTTCTTTTATTTTTATTTTTTTTTATTTAGTGTTAGCATAAGTCACATTACTCGGTCCAAAATCAGCATCTATAAAAGATTATAGATGCAGCATTATTTATAGTTTTATATTTTTTCCGTTCTTTATGTTTGTCTATAAGTTATTCTCGAATTCTTAAAGAAATTATGTTTTACTAAAGCCAGCTTCAGCAATTTAAAGAATTTCAGCTAATTTCTCGACATTATTCTATAATATATATATATTTTTTATTGTAGATAACAGATTTTTATTTAGCTGCAAGTAAGAACTGGATGATTTTCCCAAAAACCTTAAATTATAGTATAATGGAGCATTTCAGCTTCCTGGTAAATTCTAACCATGAAAGATGGCAAGTTATCAACCAAAACATTACAGTGTGCAAACGCATAGACACATCTGCAAACATGCAGCAAAAGCTCTGTTGTATACAGACAGTCTTTATTTCCTCAAGAAATTACTTTGGTGATTAAGAAGTTCAAGTTGTGTAGGGAAGCTATTGCTATGTGACTGCTGTATCACAGCAATTCCATCTGTATCATCTTATTTAAAAAGTAGTGCATTACAATTATTACACATCTTATTGAAATACAATTATTGAAAAGTAAAATCACATCACCTGACCTACTGGCAAAATGATCTGACATTATGTTTATCAAGTTATCTTATCATGTTGTTTCTGGTTTCTAATAAGACCCTGTGAATAGGTTATATTGTTGGTTCCAGCTACAGAACATTTAGAAAATATTAAAATAAAACAACAAAATCTCTTGATATTTTATGTTGGCTCTAGTGCAGCTTAAGTCAACAGAGTAAAGCAGTGATACAAGTTAAAGTATTAAAATATTTGGTGATATGAGAAACGTTTTAAAGTGACTTATTGTGCTATAGACACAAATAACTGACAATCATACCTTTTGTCTGGATGTAACACAACAGCAGGATCAGTAAGATTATTATGATGACAAACACACAAGACAGACTCAGTCCTACAATTGCAACAGTGGATAAAGGAGCTGAAACTAAGCAAAGAGGAGAAACTGAATATTTGTTTAAACACTACAACATGAAACCATAATGTTACAAATCGAATTCAAGTAAGAATAAATGGTTTCTTTACCTTTTACTGTAATCCAGCTTTTTGGTGACTCTCCTCTCTCTGGGTGTTTACAGTGGTAGAAACCTTCATCTGAATTTGAGATGCTATTGATGGTCATCTCTCTTCTAGCCTGGTTCTGGATGATAGAACCTTTATTATAGAAATAAACACCAGAGACTGAGATCTTTGAGTCACGATGTAAACAGCGTAAAGTCAGAGGAGTTCCCTCAATTACAGGACGGACAGGACTTTCCAGGATCACATCACCACCTGTGTTAAAGAGAAAGAACAACCGAAAAATATTATTCTAGCATACAGAGCTCTATTAATATGTTCTATGTGATGTGAATTAATGACCTCAATGCCATATTTATGACAAATGAAAAAAGAAAATTTTACTCTATTCTCTCAATTACAAGTATTAATTTTCTATTTTTTTATCTGGTATGTTTGTAGCTGTAATATCATGTTCTAGGCTAAATATATTATCTGAGAATTTACCTGAGACAAATGTGCAAAGGTTTGATGTTTCATATTGTTTATTGGATTACCAATGAATATTTAAATAATAAAGACCTTCTTGTATATGCCTGCTGGCCATATCTACATATCTTTCAAGGATACAGTTTACTGGCTAGCTAAAACATAATACCACTACATTTCTTTTTCTTCTATTCATTAAGCTATGTCATAGACAATGCTATGCGAAAGCTCATTTAAAATGTACTGAGGCAAAGTGGAAAAGTATTTATGTTTGGAAACCATGGACAACATGTCCTCCAGAATAAATTGGAAAGAGACTATCTGACTTGTTATCAATGCTTAGTTAATAAATCTGCATCTCCTATCATATGGAAGTGCATTAGTGCCTGTTTAACATGGAGTTTACCTGTTTGGGAATGCTCTATCAATTCTAAATGGTATATAAAGGTTTTAGACCAAAACATTTTTCCATCCAAAACATATATATTTTTTCAGGGAATGCCTTACATATTTGAGCAAGACAATGCATATATTACAATAGCATGACTTTATAATAGAAGATTACTGCAGTACAGGCATTTCAGCATTTGAAAAAAATCATCATGAAACAAAATAAACAAACAAACAAAAAAAAACAATAAAGGACACCCAGAACCAGCAGCTAGAACCCTGAAGACACATACAGTATGGAACAATATTCCTCTCCCAAAATGTCATCAAACTGGTCTACTCAGCACCCAGTGGGACGCATTGACCTGTTACAACTTTTTAAAATCCCTGTTCCAGCCATCAAATTCACAAATGTTCACAAAACTGGTATTCTCAGTTTAAACATTTCATAGGGTTTTTGTTTGCTTGTTTTATTGGGAATAGAATTGATTTATGAGATTTGCAAATAATCTTATTCTGTTTTTTATTTAAATTTTGCACAGTATCCCAACTATTTCGGAATTGGTGTTATAATTAAATACTACTGATGAGAAGTGATAAAGACTCACTGTGTACTGTGATGTTGACAGAATCACTGCGTTCTCCAGATTCAGACTGACACCAGTAAACTCCAGTGTGTGATGGAGAGAGGGAGCTGATGTTACATGTAGATCCTGAAATTGATGAACAATTGAACAGCTCATTTTGTGTGTGTCCTCTCACTGTCCATCCAGTAGAGTCTCTCTGGCCCTCACAGCTCAGTGAGAGAGAGTCAGCAGTAAAGTGTTGAGTTCTGTTGGGATTGATGATCAGAGACACTGGAGGAGATTCACCTGTTCATAAATATTATTATATTAAAGTACTGTATATAAAAATATATTCACATTTATTTTGTAAAAAAGGAAAAAACATTCTGTATTATACATTTTTTTTTATCATACTGTAATATACATGTCTTCACTTATTATCAGAGTTGGGAAGTAATGAAGTATAAATACTTAATTACTGGACTTAAGTAGATTTTTCTGGTATCACTTTTATTTTATCTCTTTATTTTTCGGACAACTTTTTACTTTTACTCATTACATTTTTACACAAATATCTGTACTTTCTTCATCTTACATTTTTAAAACAGTCTCATTACTTTACTTTTCTTCTCACTGTGCACTGTTTTCAGCCATCAACATATTTCCTGTAGTTGTGCGGCTTTTTCAATCTACCACTGGTTTATCATTTCCTGGCTCTCACACACACACACACACCACAGATGTAGACTAGTTTATGAAGCAAAAAACTAGCAAATAAGAAGCTTCTTGTTGCATTTTTCCTCATAATGCCAAACTGAACTTAAATTATGGTTTTTTTTTTTTTATCATGCAGATAATAGAAAAACATCATTCGAATCTGTAAAGGGTCTACTTTTATTTGTATTCCCTCATAATAACAACAGAATGCTGTGCTTTTGAAAAATAAAGAAAACAGGCAGGGGGCACTCTCTGCCATCTCTGTTATCTCCCTTCACAAACACATAAATAAAACAACCTGAATCACAGTGAATACTTGCCCTACAGACATAATAAATATATGTATAGAAAACTCTAAATGGCTTTTACATAAACCAGTTCACATTGAAAACCGCTAAAATCGATATGAAATTTAGTAGTAGTACAGTTTCTCCGGTATCACCAAGTTAACTGTCTGTGTGGAAACATAGCAAAAGTTCCCTTTGGTGTCCTAATGTTTTATGTAATTTAAAACACCATAATTACTTTAAAACATTTACAAGAACATTTTGTCTTAATGCTCTATGTTGAGTTTGGTTTTAATGATAAACATACATTTGCATAAAGCGTCCATATTTCTCCATGTTACTTAGAGTATTATAAACATGATAACATATGATAACACACAACATATGTGGTACATTTAGAACATCTAGAAATGTGCTATTAAGTTGCGATTAAATATTTTAATCGATTACAGATCTAATATTAATATGATGTGCGGTCCAGTTACCAGCATGACAATAAAACGGGCAGTAGTAATGGCTACTTTTTACTTAAGTACATGTCGGAGTCCAAACTTCTTTTACCTGAGTATTTTAAAACATGAATATCTATACTTCTATTTAAGTGAAGGATGTGTGTACTTTTGACACCTCTGCCTATTATTGTATGCTGCACACACATACATATACACACACCCCTCATTCTTTCTGATTCTGCAGTTTTTATACACTTAGTGGATCAGTTTAAACGTTTTAGACCTCCTCTTCCTTACTCATCAGATACTGAAGCTACTGTGGTGAATGTATTTGTTCTCTGTATGTAGGTGTCAAAATATAACTTACTGTGTGGTTCTACTGTAACTTGTTCTGTGCAATGCAGTCAGATACTCACCAGTTATGTTTACCCAGAGTGCATCACTGTAGTGTGTGTAGTAGACTGGGTTTCCCCTTCCAGCTCTGCATCTGTACTGACCTCCATCAGAGACACTGACTGATCTGATGGTGTAGGAGTGTGTTTCAGTCTCAGTCTCACGACTCTGTGTGTCTTTCATCCAGTAAAACTTCCATCCAGCAGACTGCAGCTTCAGTGTACAGTACAGAGTCACTGAGTTTCCTGTCAGTGCAGCTTCTTTAAGATCTGATGTGAGTTCAGGTTTAGGTTTTTCTGTTAGACATCAAATATAGAAAGATTTGAAAACATGAAGTGGTCTTTACTACACTAGTTACCTCTACAGTAGAACAGTAATATGCTCTCTGTGATGATGAAAAACAACTAATGTCTATTTTAAAACTGTTTTAGAATTTTTATTGACATGAAACTGAAGAATGGAATATTAAATGTAATGATTCACTGTGAATAAAGTGAAGGTTTATAAAATAACTGCGGTGATAGAGAGCTCTAATCTTTCTATACTATATTTATTTTGTTGTATTTATTACAATACATTTTAATAGGTATATAGAGTAAATATTTTATAGAGACATTTTGGAGAATTGGAAGACAAAATCATCACTAAAAGACTGAAATGGAAATGTTTAAATATTGTCGTGTGTGTGTGGCTTAGGTTAATTTTTATTTTCAATATGTTAATTATTTAATATTGGATCATTTATTTAATAATCTATTTATTTTTTATTATAATAACCATTACATTGAGATACTATAAAAGAACCATGATGCATTTTTTGTCCCATGTGAAAAATCCATTAAAAAGCAAATGAAACCGACAATTTCTGAGATAAAACTCACTCACCTGCTACAGTCAGTGTATAAGCATCACTGATCTGTGTATATTTTGGGTCTAAAGAATGAGTTCCATTACAGCTGTATGGACCTTCATCAGAGGCTTCGACATCAGTGATTGTGTAGGTCTTCTTTCCTGCAGCATCTCCTAGTTCTTCATTACTTCTATACCAGTGATACTTCCAGGATCCTCCAGGCTGTATGTCACATGTGAGAGTGACAGTTTCCCCAATGAACACATTCACAGCTGGCTGTATTTTTACTACAGGCTTTGGTCTCGCTACACAAAGATAATAAAACATTTAGCACAAATAATATTAAATAGTATATCAAATCTAGCCATCTTTTGGTAAATATTGTAATATTGCTCTGGTGTAAAGTACTTCACATAAAACATAACAGGTACTAATTTTACACAAATTTGCTGGGAAAATTATAAAAATTCCGAAGAGTAGTCAAGATCAGGTAACTAATTCAAGAAGCTTAAACAGTGTAAATGAATATAACGTCATAATAAACATTTCTACAGTATAATGTCTTAAGAATGGAGAACTGACTCAAACTATGTAATTTTTTATTGAAATGAATATATGCAAAATGTCTCACCTCTGACTGAAACCCAGGTTTTTGGTGACTCTCCTCTCTCTGGGTCTTTACAATAGTAGAAACCTTTATCTGACTTTGAGACACTACTGATGGTCATCTCCCCTGCAGTCAGGTCCTGGACGATCGAGTCATTTTTATAGAAATTAGCACCTGAGCCCGAGATGTTTGTGTTGCGATATAAACAGCGTAAAATCAGAGGATTTTCCTCAGTCACAGGATGGACAGGACTGTCAAGTATTACTTCACCATCTGTAGGAAAGAGAACAAAGCAATACAAGGAGATACATTTAATATTCACTACATAATACACTAAATTTACAAACATATACCTTTAAGTGTACAACCTCAAATACAATGAACACTAAAGTTTAAAATGCTTTCAGTTTTTGATCATGTCCAGATAAACGTGTGTAGCATGTTTAAAGTGAACTTTAGAACTGCCAATCATTTAATGTTCATGTGGAATTTACAAAAAAAACATTTTTTATTTATAACATTTTTATTTATATAAATTATGCAATTTACATTGCATAATTATTATTATGAATATAAAAATATCTTATTTTGATATGTATTATATCATAAATCTAAACAAACATCTATAATCTATTAATGTATTATACATAATTATATCTATAATGTATTATACAGTACCTTAAAGCTTTCATCATTTTCTCAATATTGGAAATATATAAATTATACAATTATGATAATTATGATATAATGACTGAAAGAGGAAAAAAGAATGTAAAAGCTGAAGAGCGTAACCTAAGTAAAATAATGTTATTATTTCAGTACAATTTCCAGAAGTTCTTCATTCACTTTTAGAGTTTAGTCAAGTCAAGTCAAGTCAAGTTTATTTGTATAGCGCTTTTCACAACAGACATTGTCTCAAAGCAGCTTTACACAAATCAGCAGTGATGGTGAATGGTGTGAATTTGTCCCTGATGAGCAAGCTGTGGCTTCAATTACAGATCACGATATTAGTTTTCATGTTTTTCTTTCTTTTTATAAGTAAGGCAGTATATATTTTAGGAGATGCAAAATTTATTTAATTTTAGGGGATGCAAATAAGGTATCAAGTCATTTCTTTTAATGTCAATTACAGTTTTATTTTTTTAATGTTAGGTCAGGTTTATGTATTAAATACTACTGAAGTGATAAAGACTCACTGTGTACTATGATGTTGACAGAATCACTGCGTTCTCCAGATTCAGACTGACACCAGTAAACTCCAGTGTGTGATGGAGAGAGGGAGCTGATGTTACATATAGATCCTGAAACTGATGAACAATCAAGCAATGCCTCATTTCCGGTGTATCTTCTCACTGTCCATCCAGTAGAGTCTCTCTGTTCCTCACAGCTCAGTGAGAGAGAGTCAGCAGTAAAGTGTTGAGTTCTGCTGGGATTAACGATCAGAGACACTGGAGGAGATTCACCTGTGCGTAATAAAATGTATACTATTATATTTTTGATATATAGCACCATTATATTAACATATATTTTGGTACAATACTTAGTGGTTCAGTATAGAAGTGCAAAATGTTAAACATGTTCATTAATTCATGTATGGAATATGAAGTTGTTCTGTGTATGAACAACTATGTTCTATGTAGCTGTGTAACTATAACTTAGCTGTTACTACTACTGTGCAATGGAGTCACACTCACCAGTAACATTTACCCAGAATGCATCACTGTAGTGTGTGTAGTAGACTGGGTTTCCTCTTCCAGCTCTGCATCTGTACTGACCTCCATCAGAGACATTAACTGATCTGATGGTGTAGGAGTGTGTTTCAGTGTCAGTCTCTTGGATCTGTTCATCTTTGCTCCAGTAAAACTTCCATCCAACAGACTGCTCCTTTACTGTACAGTACAGAGTCACTGAGTTTCCTGTCAGTGCAGCTCCTTTAAGGTCTGATGTGAGTTCAGGTTTAGGTTTTGCTGTTAGAGACAAAACAAACACATTTCATTACATAAGTAATGAAATGTACTATACTAGGCAACGACTGTATATGGAGTGGAATCATTTGTGGTTGTCTCTCAGATGATTATGGTCTCAGCTTAACAATTAGGCCTACATATTTTTTATATTATTATATGTTACTTAGTAAGCGCAAATAATCAATAATTTGCTTAAAATGTAAACAGACCAAATATTAATCTAACTGCAGGGCATTTATGATATGTTTGAAGAAAATAAAATTTCTCACAATAAGCATAAATAAATACAGCTATTTACACAAGTGAATGTATTTATTGCTGAACAAATTCACATGCTTGCTTTTGATTTACATTACTCTTTAATTGGAGGTTATTCAAATGACATTTTCCACATCCATTAAAGTGATTATAATAGAAATTAAGTAGCTTTTAATTGTTTAGAGCATACATTATGGATATGATTCTCATTGTTTTTCATGCTTTTTGTAAAATTCTCTTGTCTAATCTCAAAGATATTACTACTTTAAGGGAGCTTTTTCTATTACTTTTGTTCCTGCAGAACACTTTCTATTTCAAATATAATACTTTTTCCTACATCCTTTACCTCCTCACCAGGGTTTGTAAAAAAAAAACAAAAAAAAAGTTTAATAGTGAACAAATTTGTTGTCTGTATTAAAGCTTCTGTTAACTGTGTCATTCTTAGAAATTGGCAAACCAATCACATTTGTATATTAGGTGGTTCAAAGCAGTTTAGTACAGATCAGATCTCTGCAATGCTCACTTTAAATGCAATAGAAATTAACCTGTTAATTTAAAATAAAGTGAAAGTGGAAAGTAAGAGCAGACAAGAGAGCAATACAATTATTATAATAAGATTTTGTTCCTAATACAATAAAATTTGGAACAAACTCTAAAACTAGTGAAAACTTTAATAAATAGTATAAAAGTAATCTAAAAGTAATCTAACAGTATAAAAGTGTCGCCTAATTATATTGTAACCATTTAGAAGGCACTGTATTTAAAAATCTTTTTCACTCTTTTAAAAGGTACGGATCTTTACTGTGAAGTCACAACAGTTATCTTATTTCAGACATGTGGAATCAAGAGAGTAGGGTCAGCTGGATTATTAGGTGAATTTTTTTATTTTTTTATTTTTTTTACAACAAAACAAGTAATTAAATGTAAAATGATTGTTGATGTTTCTCCAGTCAGAATCAGCTTTTTAAATCAATATAATGACAACAACAGTACATAATAACAGTATATATGGAACAAATCTGAAAGATTAAATGAGTAATATTCTCTACAGAGATCACTAATAAATTAATGAAAGACATAATAACAAAATGTATTTGCAAACTCACCAGACACCCAAAGTCCAACAGGATCACTCATCTTTGAGCTCTGATAGCCAACACTCAACCCTCTGCACATGTACATTCCACTGTTATAGTCAACAATGAATCTAATGCTGAATTGGTAACCCCTATTGAAGGGTTCATAAAATCTGCTAGAGAACCAGGTGTATGTCCAATGAGTGTCTCCTCCTGTTTGCATTTCACACCTGAATGTCACTTTCTCTTTTCTGAACACCCGTGTATCAGGTTTTATAATCACCACAGGTTTAGGACTCTCTGGGGAAAAAAATCAAAAACTTTTAATCAACTCATAACACCATTATTTATATGAGTAGCAATTTGTTAATCTGTAATCTAAGTAATATCAGTTTATCATTCACTGCTACTGAAGTAAATGTAGATCTCAATGTGAAACACTGACTCAATGAATCAAGTTCTGTTCTAAAAAATTTAAATTTTCAGTTTTTTTTTTTTTTTTTGATTGATAGATTAATTTCTTTAGAAATTTGTTTATTATTGGGGAAGGTGCAGGTAGGACATTTTGGAGACAAGTTAAGAGAAATGCAATTAAGATGGTTTGGTCATGTGCAGAGAAGGGACAGGTGGTATATCGATAGAAGAATGTGAGGATGGAGCAACCAGGAAGGAGTAAAAGAGGAAGGCCAAGGAGGAGGTTTATGGATGTGGTGAGGGAAGACATGCAGGTAGCTGGTTTGAAAGAGGCAGATGTAGAGAACAAGGTGGTATGGAGATGGATGATCCACCGTAGCAAAACCGAACGGGAGCAGCCGAAAGAAGGAAAGGAAGACTATTGATTCATATTTAAATTACTGAGTATTTTATTACCTGACTTTTTTATGAACAATAATGCTAGAAATAACCAAAAATATAATGTGATCACACTTTCAACATACAGAATTAATAAATGAAAGAGAATTCTGACCTACACATGGTGGCAGAACCCCCACCCCCCAACACACACACACACACACACACACACACACACACACACACACATGTTTTCAGTTTATAACTCCTCATACACATTCTCCAATCTCTCATAATCTTTCAGATCCTACAGTCTCTTACACTCAGTGGTTCAGTAAAATTAAGTTTGACCCTAATCCTTTAAACTCATACACACTCAGGCAGATCAGATAAAGATTATGTTAACATTTCTAAAGCACTTTTAATGCTTAAAGAGCGTTAAAGTTTTAGGTGACATTTTCTACAAAATGAGTGTTGTGCCACTTGCTTTCCAGCTCATACCACACCAGTCCTGCTCAGCTGTTTATCACACTGTCTCTACTTATTTTTAAATAATAATAATAAAATGAGTTCTTTGTATGTAAATTATATGATTTAATTATATGATTTGGCTTAACAGAACATCTTGTACTCACCAGTAACATTTACCCAGAGTGCATCACTGTAGTGTGTGTAGTAGACTGGGTTTCCTCTTCCAGCTCTGCATCTGTACTGACCTCCATCAGAGATGTTGACTGAGCTGATGGTGTAGGAGTGTGTTTCAGTCTCAGTCTCGTGAGTCTGTTTGTCTTTAATCCAGTAAAACTTCCATTTAACAGAGTGCGGCTTCAGTGTACAGTACAGAGTCACTGAGTTTCCTGTCAGTGCAGCTCCTTTAAGGTCTGATGTAAGTTCAGGTTTTTCTGATGTAAAATATGAATAGAAAGTGAAGTAGTCTTAGTTAGACTAAACAAAACAGTAATATTTTCTCTATGATATTGTCAAATGACATCTATTTTTAAACTGTTTCATCATTTTTAGCTAGACACTGATGTCAATGAAAATACTTTAGAGACAGCAAATATAAGGCTTCAAGTGGGGATCAGAAAATGATGCAGGTCTTTGATCTCTCTCTACTCTATATCAATTTACTGTGTACAGGCATACAGAAAATAATATAGAACATTTTAATAAATCACAAACTTTATATATACAGTATACCTTTTACTCGAAAACATGTTGTTGTTCTTTACACTTTGTATTTATGCTCAAACATAAAACATTTTGCAGTTTTGAAACTTTACAGCAAAGAAATAAAACAAAAACTTAAACATCACAAACTCAATAACGTGTTTTATAAAGCTCCATGTCATAATGCAGGTTAGAGCATCCAATACTTGTAATGTTGCTTTTCAACTGTAGTTCATCAGATATGGTTTTCAGCAGTATTTATGTATTATATGATATATAAAAAGATTGAATTTAAATGTTTCGCTAAATAAACAATTTTTGCCCTGGAGCTCTTTAGTATATTTGCCTAATAATTATTTAGTGAACATCAAAGAAAAATGCTCACGTTTCAACTTAGTCGGTCAACAGCTATTTAGGGGTCCATTATAAGCCATGTAGATACTTCTTAAAAGTAATCAGATAACCAATGTGTGACATAAACACACTCACCTAATACAGTCAGTGTAACTGCATCACTGCTCTGTGTGTATTTTGGGTCTGATGATTGAGTTCCTTTACAGCTATAAAGACCTTTATCAGAGCCTTTCACAGCAGTAATTGTGTAGGTCATCCTGCCTGCAGCATATCCGAGTTCCTCATTATTTCTATACCAGTGGTACTTCCAGGATCCTCCAGTCCATATGTTACATGTGAGAGTGACAGTGTCCCCGATTAACACTGAATTATCTGGCTGTATTTTCACTACAGGCTTTGGTCTCTCTATACATACATAATAAAAATAAAAAACACCAACATATACAGTACTTCCAAACATTTGATATGTAATATAATTAAAGAATTATTTAAATTATTATTTTTTAGATAAAGTTACTAACTTGATATCTATAGTAAAAATGTAGAAAACATGACTTACCGCTTACTGTAATCATGGCTGAATCACTGAACTCTGACTCATAGTTTCCCCTGAGTGCTTTGCAGGAGTATCCTATTTTGCCTTTATTAAATGCTCTCCCGCGGATTGTGTTACTGTGTGTATTTGCAGTTTTTACATATTTTGATAGCTGATTATCTTTGTACCAGTAAAACCTCCATCCAGTAGACTGCAGATTACAGCTCAAAGTAATGTTGTCTCCAGTGTAGATGGAGCTCTGAGGATTCACACTCACAGTCGGTGTGGGTTTTTCTGTTAACATAAAAAACATTAACGTTGTTTTTGTCTTTACAGCAAAAGGGTTTATTATTTGAATGTCTTAATTCAGCATTTACATAATTCAGAGTTAAACAATTTCCATGTTTAACAATTTACAATGTAAAGATGGATAATCATTGTAAAGTATATAGTTTATTGCTGAATGACTCCATTCAGTTGAAGGTATGGCTCATTCATGCAACTGATGTGTTAAAGAGTCTGTGCTGGACTAGAAATTGTTTTCTAGTTATTGTGTGTGCATGTTAAAGATGAATGGGTTAATTTGTGTTTTGCTGTTGGAAGCTTGGGTTAAAACAGTCTGCAATACCAACAGAACTCATTGTTATCTATTTAGAAATCTTTCTTGTTTATCAAATGTTATAGATTTTTACTGGGAAGGGACAATGCTTAAATTTTTATATTCAAACGTGGAATTGTGAAGGTAGGACCAGTTTGACTCTTAGGTGCAGAACCTGTTTTTTCATGTCAAGTAACGCAAAATTATGTTCAGTTAGACTGGCTAATAAGCTGTGATGATTACTGTCTTTACCAGCAATTAGTGATTTCAGTGTTTTATGATGGAAAAGTAAACATTTCAGTAAACAAGGTAGCTGTAAAATCATTAGAACAAAAGTCAGTTACAGTGTAGCTCATTGAAAGATAGTACAAATACAAATAAGTATAAACTTGAAACAAATAATTACTAATTTCTATTAGTTTTATTTAAAAATTAAAGACTAATAATATGTATTAAATACATATAATACATAAACTCACACACTCACCTGATACAGTGAGTGTAACAGGATCACTGAAATCTGAGCTCTGAGAGTCACTTCTCCACCTTCTGCATGTGTATTCACCGCTGTCAGTGTCTGCAACCGAGTTGATGCTGAACTCCTGCGTTGTGTGGTGTAGGTCCTCTCTGTAATCATTCTTATACCAGTCATATCTCCACTCAGTGTCCCCACCTTCCTGTATGTCACACCTGAAATCCACTCTCTCTCCTCTGAACACCTCTGGATCAGGCTTTATAATTACCACAGATTTAGGACTCTCTATAAAATAAAACACTATTGTTTAATGTATGAACATATTAAATATGTAGTAACAGATGTAAATGATGAAGCTCTGTCAGAGTACTTATAACAATTGCTACAATTGGATTATATAGGTCACAATGTGGATTGTGGTACAAGATGACTTGCAGAATCTCTTCTGTTGCTAAATTGGAAAAAAATATGACAAAGTTTTGAAGTAGGATGATTGAGCAGCAAGAGCTTTTAAGTACAAATGTTGAAACTGCCCTTTAAGTGGGCATTCTTAGCAGGAGTCAGATGGCAGTGTTAAAAGGAGTTGTATAAATTGTAAAAAGAGGCAAGGTTTGAAAGTTATGATGGCATACAGGTAGTTTGAAAGCAAGAGGTGATGAAATGGATATTTTGGGAAGTGGAAACAAAATACAGATTTTAGGCAGGATATGAACGGTAATGGTGAAGGATATTACAGAAAGAATGGAGCTTGTCAGATTGGAAGCTAAAGTCTCGAGCAACAGTGAAAGGGCTGCTGTGAGAAACAAACAGGCTAATGAGCATATCCAGTCTCATGGTGAAAAACAGATAAAAACTGAATGGCCAAGCTAGCAGATCACACAGTGCATACACCAAACACAAGCAGAGAACAAACTTGAACTTCACAGAGTAAAAAGAAAGCAATTCTTTGTTGAATCATTTGGTTTTGATAAATTTCCATATGAGCGAAGTTAAAATAAAGTGATCCCTTACTCAGTTAAGGTTATGCTTGTAACAGAAAACTTGTCACTGCCAGTTTCTAAAGAAGGAAGGTATATGTAAAGCATAAAGCTAGAGCAGCCAAGGTAGCTGAGTTATGTGAAGAAATACATGACAGTTAGTGACAGGATATGAAGAGAGTTGTGGGAAGCTAAAGCTCAGTTGACAGGTGATCTGCTAGTACAGAGCCCACTTAGCACCTCTATTGGAGATTGAGCCAAAAGTGGACCGGAGATAAGCATACTAATGGTGACAGCCCCTGGTTTGTGGGAAACCAAGAGCTTCTTGGTCTGTGTGAAGTGAAGACAGACATAGGTTTGAAATAGGTCCGGAGTGATGTCAGTAAGTTAAAGAAGAGCTAAATTGGAATTGTTAATTCTAAGTCAATACTGTTTATCTAAATACATTAAATTAACTGCAGAATAGGCTTCAAATGACAAAACATAAGAGAACATAAATAGCATAGACCAAGAGACAATTTCAAATGGTACACAATTAACAGTACTAGTTGGAAGAATCTAGTCAGTTCATCTTCACCTTGCTATTTAGCCCAACTGTGGGATTTTACTGTAATTATCTTCTGATTGTATCTGCTTTTGTCTTGCATAATCAAAAATAAACAAATAAACAGGACCAAACTAGTCCAAATAGCCACACTGTTCCAAACCCAACCATTAGTTTAAAATACAGAATAAGAAGTAGCATAATATGAAGACAGGCAGATGTACAGTAGGCAATGCTTGTTTTACAACCAGTTATTCAAGCAGATCAAATATGAAGACAAAAACAAGGAGACAATAATCTATCAATAAAACACAGCAACAATTATAATTTAGTTTGCTGTGTTTTTATAAATGAAGGCCCTTTAAATACTGAGTGTTAAAGGGTTTTTACCAATATTAGTTCAAAAAAAAATGTCAGATATTAAAACTATAAGAAACATGTGGAACATCTGCATTAGTGTGTATGCATTTATATTAAAAGCTCTTAGTCTGATATTAGCCCCTCACTATCTCCAAATCAATGTTTAAATCTGATTGCAGCATTAACAATACTATTTAATTCTCTTTGAAACCATAATAAATCAACTTGTAAATAATATTTTTAGAGCCACATATCGTTTTGATTAAGAGATGGATATCTACATGCATATGGAGGGTGAATGGAAGAATAACACAAATCACCTGCTTGTGTACCATGGATGAGCCCAGTTAGAACTAAAAGTAAAAAGGAGAGAAGCATAAAAAATTATGCAAGTAAACAATACAGATACACTAAAATGCTAAAGGTTTTGGATGACCTGACTCTTCCAGCCATATGTGGTTCTTTCCCAAACTGTTATCGCAAAGCTGAAGGCACACAGTTTTATAGGACGTCTTTGGATGCACTAGCATGACATTTTTTCCTTCACTTGAAGTAGGAGACCCAAACCTGTTCCAACATGACCATGCCACTGAATAAACTGGATGATCTGGAATGCTGACTGCACCCTAGGCCTCCTCATCTCAACTAACACTAACACTGTTGTGTCTGAATGAGCAAGAAGGATATGTTGAAAAAGGACATACAGTTCTTATGACTAGGTGACTCAATAGTTTTGGCAATATAGTGTAGCTGTTGTAAAGCTTATAATTACACCATAGCATTTTGCAGATAATTACCACAGCTTAGTGAATTAATAAGCGATTATTATTATTATTTTTTTTTTACTATATTACTTCATACTTACGTACTTACTTTATATTTATTTCTATTGAAATAAATACCTTTTCTATGTAAAAAAAAATAAAAATCAGCTATGACCAATACAATGCAATAACACTCAAAACTCTTTATATAACTGTTAATCATCTCCATGCAAAAGGGCATATTATTCATTCATGCATTTTTCTAAATAACAAATCTGTCTTTAAAGCATTCATATTTATTCTACTTGGTATAATCTGCTGCTGGGCTAATGCTAACACCTACAGTTTTATAGTACATCCAACTGCAACATTCTTCACTTTAAGGACTACAGCAATATTACAGAAATTTCACAGAAATTATAGAAATCTTAATCACTAACAAGTAGAACATGCTGAAGAGACTCTATTCACTTTAAATTCCGATTTCTCATGAGCTCAAGTCATAGAGTAATTTTCTATTTCAATTTTCAATTCCATTTTTATTGGCTGATGCTTTTAACAATGGACATTTATCACAATCTTTCACAATCACATTGCACCAGATATCGAGATTCTCAACCTGTTCAAGAAAATAATATAATAAAGAGAGAGAACATTTACTCACAGATCATTACACAGAATGGACTGAGTTCCATCCTCTCCTACTCATCTGATGATGAATATAAATTTTTACTTCCTGTGGTCCAATCATGTGAAAGAAAATAAAAGAGAGAAAATGCAGGTGAAAAATTTTACTTTATACTATTACTTTTTGCAATTGCAAGCAGGATAATGGATTTCCGCAAATGAATAATGTGCCTTATGTTCTTTACATTAATGTAGACTGTAATGTAGAAACACACACACACGCATTGAGAAAAAAAGAGAGAGAGAGAGAGAGCGAGAGCGAGAGAGAGAGAGGTTATGTGTTTAGAAAAAGTTTATAGACACTAATAACTACAACTTATCAGCATGAAATCAGTTACTGAGGATGTTTGCTCTCACTAACAATCTCTTCTACCACAGATTTGAAAAAGGCAATAATTATCAGGAGATAAAAAGACAACAAATATTGTGCTAAATTGAAAACATGAGCACATATTTAGGAATAGCCCAAGAATGTGAAAAGTGTGTGGGGGAGAAGCAGATAATGAGTGAAACACTTCAGTGTCTACTGAATTGTATATTTACACTCTGTATATCTCTGTTGCGATACTGGACATGTTTTCATTTGCAAATGCAACATAACGTAACATAAAATAATATGCTGTTGAGGTTTTAATGTTTTTTACCATTATGTTCATTTTTTGGTATTATCTCATCTTATTGAAAAACATACGACAACACAGAAACTAGCAGTAGTGAGCATATGCAAGAGTTTTTTTCCTTACCTTTACTGAGAATGTGCAAAACAGAGCATTTCTTATATTCTTAAACTCACACAGCTCAACAAGACTAGAAAACAAACACAACAATGTCTCATTGTTCCAATACTTCATTTCATAACTGCATGTGTCATGGAGGTGAAGTAATTATACCTGATGAGTAACAGTTTAAGCAACCAATGTAAAAGAGGGGAGGAATAAAAACGTGTGTAATATGATGCCAGACAGGTATATTGGGTGTGGGAACTGTTATATAAATATGTTTATATGGAAAAATGTTTCATAAACAAGTTTGTATATAACATTAGACTTATCAAACACCATTAACTGAAATTAACACACTTGCTGAAAAACAAATAAGCAGTAAACTATGGGTGAAAATATATTTAATCAGAACATTTACTGCTAGATATTAAGTTATTTTAATGTGAATCAGAACACATTTCACAGCATACCGTTTACTGCTACGGAAATGTTTGCGTTTTCACACACACACACACACACACACACACACACACACACACACACACACACACCGGATTCATACAAGCACACATTTATACCCCATCTGCAACATAATCTACACATCTACAACCCCGACACTCATGGATTTATTAGTACCTACTTATGTGTGTGTAAGAGTGCACTACTGTGCTCTGGAGATGCGTCGGATACACGGAGTCTTGAGCAGGAGGCTGAATCTGGAGCTCCAGTCCCGAAAACCGAAACCGAAACCCGGAGATTCTACAAAAGTACAACAAAAACTATTTTCACCGAAATTCGAAATTCAAATCATTTACAGGATCCTAGAATATGGTAGAATATTATATATAATAATAGTATATATAATAATGATAAAAGTAGAATGTAGACATAAAATAAAATATATGATAAAATACATTAGACAATAAATATGTATATTCTTACATTGTTCATCAGATTACAGTGACTCGGGTTAGTGTGATTACTTTAAAACGCCAAGATTAATGGTCATTAGTCATTATTATACTATGGTTTTATTATTTATATTTGAAATAAAATTATACAATTGTTGTAATCTGGTTTTCAGTGTATTATGATTGAGAAAAGCTCTTATTTTAAACTATAGTATTTGCAATTTTATGTAGTATTTAGGTAATAATTTTAAGCAATTTATTCTGTGGAAAATATCTCAAATGTATGAACTACATATTGTGTTGGGAGATGTGTTCATGTGTATGACGTTAACAAATAAAATGGGCTTGTTTTCTATGCGTAATCGATATGTATATTAATTTTCTGGTGTTTTGTGTGAAAAAAAGAAAGAAAGAAAGAAAGAAAGAAAGAAAGAAAGAAAGAAAGAAAGAAGGAAAGTGTGAATAAACATTTTGACAAACTTTTTTTATCACGTTATCTTTATTTAAGTGTTAAAACATAAGCACATGTTAAAAAGAGAAAAATAAAAATAAAACAAAATAGCTACTCAGATATTTCATACAATAGTAATTCAAGCAACATCATATTTAATTGTAAATATAACACTTTCAAATCTTCTTCATCTTCTTTCTGTTGCACTCATAACGATCACCACAGCGGATCATTCTTCTCAATATACTGTACCTTTGCCCCTTTCAAACCAACCACCTGGGGCTTCCTCTTTTGTTTCTGCCACTGGCTCAATCACCAGCATTCTTTTACCGATATACCCCATGTCCCTCCTCTGCACATGTCCAACCCATCGCTTTCATGTCTCTCTCACTTTGTCGCCAAAACGTCCTACCTGCATGGTCCCTCTAATGAATCAATTTTTAATCCTGTCCATCATCGTCACTCCCAAAGAAAATCTCAACATCTTCAGCTCTGCTACCTTCAGCTTTACCCTCTGTCTTTTTGACAATGTCACCTCCATTAAACTGTACAACATAGCAGTTCTTATAAACTTTCCATTTCACACTTGCACTCTTTTCTTCACTCCTCCAACACACTCAATTACTTTGCACAGTTGACCCCAGGTACTTAAATTCACCCACCTTCACTACCTCTACTCCTTGCAACCTTACCACTCAACTGCCCTCCCTCTTATTCTCACACACACATGTATGCTGTCTTGCTCCTACAGGGTTTAATTCCCCTTCACTCCAGCATGTACCTCCATTTCTCCATGCTTCTCTCAACCTTCTCCGTACTCTCGACACAAATAACGTTTAAATCATACTGCACATGTATCTAAGTCAATTCTAAATATTAAAGTATGAGAAATTTATTTTAGACTATAGCAAAAAAGGTAATATAGGGTAAAATAGTAAAAAGAAAATGCATAGACGTTATATAAACACGGTATATCAGCAGAAGCAATTATAAAAATAATATTAATAAATTGTACTTTTGTATAGAGCATGAACATTGACAGGATTTGGATTGTTTTTTTATATGTTTGGCCACTAGAGGTCAGCATGGGTCCCTCAAGTTGTTTTCTTTTCATGATGTCGCTGCCACCTGCGTCCTATTTCCACCGTGTGTAATAAAGTTCAATTACAAATTAGAAAGGCAAACAACCTTAGAATTCAAAATAGAAAAAACGATGGGGAAAATCTAATGGAAGGGAGAAAAGGCTACTCTAAAGTTCTCAAACATGCCCTTATATGCAAACAATCTCTCAGAAAAAATATTAAAGGTTTGATTCGAACAAATGTCTGGAGACGAGGAAGAACTTACACAACACACAAAGGACTGGCCACGGATCATCAACGACCACGCAAAGGTACAAGAAGACAGAAGGATTTATTTAGTGGAACGTGGATGCAGGTGGCACCATAATGAGCATGCAGAGAGGAAAAAATGAATGAGCACTGGAGGCCTCTAGTGGCCAATATATAAAATAACAATTCCAACCCCTGATCGAGTGTGTTTGTTACACTGGAAGCTGTTGTTAATTAAAAGCTGGATTATGAAACAAAATCGTGGCATTTAACACTCAGACCGATGTGTCAGCTTCAATCACTCTGTATGGTCTGATGTCCTCACCAGGTTCAGCTGTAAAACACACAATTATCAGCACTTCAAATTATCTTCTTAATAAATATTAGGGTTTTATTTTGTGGTTAATGATGACACTTTCTGCATTCTTACTTCGAGCTCTGTAGCATTTCACTGCCAGAATGATGGTCACCAGCACATACAGTGAGACCACCACAAGACTGCTGAGGATCTTCAGTACTGAAGGTTTTCCTGGTGGCTGAACTGAAGGAAGAAATATTAGGATATAAAATATATATATATATAATAATAATAATAACAACAGCAAGTGTAACAAACAGTACTAACAGTAATACTAAAAATGTATTACAATCAATCATATTAAAATCATACATTTCCTGGTCATAATCAATCAGGTTTTTTTTATTGAACTGAGCATTAAAACAGGGATTAAATTTTTTTATTTCTTTTTTACTGATGATGTAAAAGACAGAAAATAATACAATTAATATAAACAACAGACTTTCTTCTGGACAGTGCTGTATTGTTTAGCAGCTTCCAGATTGTTGGCTTTGAGTAATAAAGTGTCAGTTCTTGAAATGCATTATGCATTTAAATTTATATTAATCTACAATACAGAGTCTAGTGTACCAGCCTTAACAAACACTCAGCATGTTTTACTTAAATTCAAAATTGTGAATTAAATGAAATGAAAAAGATGTGTGCCATACATTTCAAATAGTTATATATAACATTTGATTACCATTTAAGAAGCTTGGAAAATGTAATATGTCTTAAGAACTGCAAAATGAATCCAGCATAATTTATGACAATTATTTCTCACCTCTGACTGAAATCCAGCTTTTCGGTGACTCTCCACTCAATGGATGTTCACAGTGGTAGAAACCTTCATCTGACTTTGACACACTGCTGATGGTCATGTCTACTGTAGTCTTGCTCTGAAGAAATGAATCATCTTTATAGAAACCCACACCAGCTGCTGTTTTACGATATAAACAGCGTAAAGTCAGAAGATGTCCCTCAGTCACAGGATGGACAGGACTGTCCAGGATCACATTACCATCTGTAAAAAAATGAAAGACAACATTGAACACACAATGTCTGTAAAATACTCCTAGAGACATACAGCTAAAATACAGACCTTTGTTATCCTGTTCCCTGTAACATTTATGTATGAACTCAGTGCCATATTTATGATTGTCTCTGGATTGTACTACATTCCAAAGCTCTCCATTCTTTAATAAAGGCTCTTCATATAAGGTAAGTTGGTGTCTACAGTAATGTGCTAAAATAAATAAATTATCTGAGCATTTGTGCAAAATGTTTTATGTTTATTATTGATGTTCATTGTATTCAACACAATGAAGATCTTTTTCTACATTACTGCTACACAAATAAAGGTTACACTGTTTATTGGCTACTTTGAGCTCACAAATAATATCACCACATACTTTCCTTTCTATTTATAAATCTAGAAAATGTTCTGTTATTGCTGTGTTTATTTATTCAACCAGGAACTATATAGAGTTTTGTATCTTTGTTTTGCATGTTTTGCATGTTTCTACAGTAATGCCAATAACAATAGTAAATTTTCATGTCATTCTCAATAAAAGTTTTTTTTATGTTAGGCTTCGTTTTTGTAATAAATTCTACTGATGAGAAGTGATGAAGACTCACTGTGTACTGTGATGTTGATAGAATTACTGCGTCTTCCAGATTCTGACTGACACCAGTAAACTCCAGTGTGTGATGGAGAGAGGGAGATGATGTTATATGTAGATCCTGAAACTGATGAAGAAATGATTGATGCCTCATTGTGTGTGTATCCTCTCACTTTCCATCCAGTAGAGTCTCTATGGTCCTCACACCTCAGTGAGAGAGAGTCAGCAGTAAAGTGTTGAGTTCTGCTGGGATCAATGATCAGAGACACTGGAGAAGATTCACCTGTTTAATACATGTATTCATATGATTATATGTATGACACCATTATATTAACCCTTAATTTTGTTTTTGTTTTTAAATTGATGCATTGTACAAGAGATAAATCATAAAACTCATACATACATTTCTGTACCTATTTCATTTACCTACTTACATTTCTTACTTCATGATGTACACTTACAATTAGTGCTGTGGCTGCACACACTCATACACACACACACACACACACACACACACACACACACACACACACACACACACACACAAACGCAGACAAACACCCCATTCTTTCTGATCCTACATTTTTTTTTACACTCATGTGACCTGTATAAAAGTTTAAACGTCCTTCTCTTAACTCTTTCACACGTGAGCATGATGCTGTGGAAAATGTATTTGTTCTCTGTATGTAGGTGTGTAAATATAACTTGTGTGTTATTACACATCTCTGTTATCTGTTCACTTGTTCGTGTAATGCAGTCAAATACTCACCAATAACATTTACCCAGAGTGCATCACTGTAGTGTGTGTAGTAGACTGGGTTTCCTCTTCCAGCTCTACATCTGTACTGACCTCCATCAGAGACACTGACTGAGCTGATGGTGTAGGAGTGTGTTTCAGTCTCAGTCTCACGTCTCTGTGTGTCTTTCATCCAGTAAAACTTCCATCCAGCAGACTGCAGCTTCAGTGTACAGTACAGAGTCACTGGGTTTCCTGTCAGTGCAGCTCCTTTAAGGTCTGATGTGAGTTCAGGATCAGGTTTTTCTGATAGAAATTTTATATAATGTTAGAAAATGAAGTCATCTTTACTAAATTAATCACTTCTACATGCAACCAGTACAATACTATCTCTGTGATGATGACAAACAATTCATGTATACTATTAAAACTGAATTTTATACACACAGTGATAATAATAATATGGATATTAAATGAAGAGATTCATTGTGAGGAATTATATTATTTTATATATTTTGTTAATTCATAAATATTTTATGAGTGTAGAGCCAGAAGAAATGGTGGGTATTGGGCTAGCAACTCCACCCTTTAACAAAACTGCTATGGAAATGCCAAGTAAGCCACCAGGCCCTTGCTCACCTCATGGCATGGCAGGACATTAAAAAAAAGAAAAAAAGAAAAAAAAAATATTTTGGAGAATTGTAATAGAAAATGCTTAACTAAAATTGTAATCTTCAATGAAAATTTTTTTAAAAAAGCTTGACAAATGTGAAAGTTGACTTAATTATAACGTTTTTTTGTTTTGGGTTATCATAAAAAATTCAGCTAAAATGCTGCAGTCACTCAAAGTGGGGTTCACTGTCACATATAAAAAATGCATGCATACACTCTTAAAAGCAAATGGAATATAGACAATATGTGATATAAAACACACTCACCTGATACAGTCAGTGTAACTGCATCACTGCTCTGTGTGTATTTTGGGTCTGATGACTGAGTTCCTTTACATCTATAAGCACCTTTATTAGAGGCTTTAACATCAATGATCATATATGTTCTCTCTCCTGCAGCAGCTCTGATTTCTTCATTATTTCTATTCCAGTGATACTTCCAGGATCCTCCAGTCTGTATGTCACATGTGAGAGTGACGATTTCCCCAATGAACACATTTACAGCTGGGTGTATTTTCACTACAGGTTTTGGTCTCGCTATACAAAGTTATTAAAATGTCATCATATGCACTTAATGTAAACATCATTTAAATGTTATTTAATTATACAAATGTAATAGATGTTAAAATATATAATAGTGAAAATGTAGAAAACATGACGTACCTTTAACTGTAACTGTAGCTGCAGCACTGAACTCTGACTCGTAGTTTCCCCTGAGTGCTTTGCAGTAGTATGTTGTTTGTCCTTCATTAGAGATGATCACACTGAGTGGGTTTGTATTTTGGGGTTCAGGTGAATTCTGGTAACCTTTATACCAGGAAAAGCTCCATCCAGTAGACGGCAGATTACAGTTCAGAGTAACTCTGTCTCCAGTGTAGATGGAGCGCTGAGGATTCACACTCACAGTCGGTGTGGGTTTTTCTGTTGATATGAAATGGAACAGAACTGTATTTACCTTGATCTATGTACAAAATTATGCATTTGGATTTATTCAAAATGTATATAAGAATACAGAATAATTATTCAATTTTAGTTTTTCATTATTATTTAATTATATAATTTAATGTTATTTAATCTTTTATTGTATAAGTTAATTTCGTTCCGAACAATTAATAGATTACTTTAACAAAAGAAAAGTGAAAACAAATATGAACATAAAATAGGAAAATAGTTATAATGAGATTTTGCTTCACAAAAAAAAATCCACAACAATGACCACAACCAGTAATAATTTTCACATACAGTAAATAAGCCAAAATATACATTTCCACACTCACCTGATACAGTGAGAGTAACAGGATCACTCGTCTCTGAGATCTGATGGTCACTGTGTCTCCTCCCTCTGCAGGTGTATTTCCCTCTAGAAGAGTCTGGAACCCAGCTGATGTTGAACTCCTGTGTTGTGTGGTTTGGGTACAGTGTGTTATCATCCTTATACCAGTCGTATCTCCACTCGGTGTCTCTTTCATCCTGTATTTCACACCTGAAAGTCACAGTCTCTTCTCTGAACACCTGTGTATCAGGCTTTATAAACAGAGCAGGTTTAGGTCTCTCTGTAAGAAAGGAAAACATAATTCTTTATATGAATGCATTTCCAAATCTTTAATTTAAAGATTACACATGGTTGGGCAGAGCAATTGGAATGATGGCAGGGTTGCACTTTACTGAATTTTTATTATTTATTAATGTGATATATGATTGTGTGGATTGGGTTTTAAGGGTGGTTTGTTTTCTTTTTTTTGTGTGGACTGAGAAAGCCAGCCTTTATTGGGTTAAAACCATCCCACTTCCTTGTTTAGAGTTTTCTGGCAAACCGTGACTTTTTTGAACAGGTAAATCGGTTAACTGTCGGGTATTATTTATTTTATGGCAAAAATAATAAAACTGTTTATTTCTCCGTAATTAGGAAGTGAGGAACTGAGAGCCGTTGTAGTGGGTTGTCTGTGGGTCACTGAAGCGTGAACAGAGTTGCATTGTTGTAATGCCGTTCTCTTCTATTTACTATTTTTATTTCTGCTTGGTGGTGGTTTCCTTCGGTGTGCAGGGTCCAACAGGTGGGGGTGTTGTGTCATATGAGTGCACGTGTGTTTGATGTGAATAGGAGATCAATAGAGTAAGGTCCACAGTCCTGAAGTTCGAACATTCTTGGGTATTGGTATACGTATGTTTTTATGTGATTTTAATAGTTCTTAATAAAATGTTATCGAACTTCTCTCATATCCTGACTCGGCTGTAGTAAAATCTGGGTGCCTTACATATTCCTTTTATGAAGGGTTATCCCCGTTAACGGAGTCCCCAGGGTGGCGTAGTCGGTTTCTATTAGTAATGTTCTTAAATCTAGTTCTTGCATCTTACTAGTAATTCTTTAATTGCTCTAAATTTCCCAATTTTGGGGAACAACTTGAACCTACAATTTAACAAGCCCATGCATTGACTTCCTTTACAGAATAATGACTGTTTTAAATGCAGTGCCCTTGTCCCTTCACAAAGCTTTCTGCAGATTCTTTGAAAAGTTTGATTTGATATACTGTAAATGATGAGATACTTGTCTGTTTTTTCAAATTTATGTTGATTAACATTATTCTGAAATTGTTCCACAACTTGTAGACAGTATTTCACTTGTAGACACACAGTATTTCACAGCTTGGTGAAGCTCTGGCAATCTTTACTCTGCCTCTCTAAGAAACACTAATATTTACTTGCAAAATTTTCCTCAGACTTAATTTTAATAACATACTTTTTCCAGACTTGTATTGCCCCGTCCCAACTTTTTCGAGATACTGTATGTTGCAGCATCAATCCTTAAAATGGTACATTTCCTCAGTTTGATACATTATGTTTCTATGCTCTATTGTGTATGAAATATGGGTTTATTGCAAATCATTGCATTCTGTTTTTAATTTATATTTTAGTGTCCCAACTTTTCACTGTGTGTAATTAGGATCGTATTTTTCATGTATCAAAAAGGGAAGCTTCTTTTCATAATGACCATTTGTCCTTTGTAGGTCAACTTACTGCTCAGATGTCTTTTACACTCTCTTTTAATTTCATTAAACTTGTTAGAGGATTTTCTTGACTACAACTAACAACAGTATAAATGTAACAATATTAATGTTTAAGCATATGTAACCTTTTTTTTTCTTTTCACTAAATGCCATGAACTGTGTCTTTTTCAGGTCATCTTACTGCTCAGATGTCTTTACACTTTTGTGAAAATAATGATTTTTAAAAATGATATTTTATTGTCCACAAGATAACACACAACAAACAATAGCACAATAAATGTTATTACATTAATGAGTGACATGATCTGTACCTACTGTATTTCTAAACATTTATTTTTAAAAAGTGAAAAACATTATACTGCATTTTAATGACAACAATGTCATTTCTTTTTCAACTTGAAGTCTTGAAGAACTTGAACTTAAATCTTACTAGTAGCGTTTGTGATTGTCCACATAGTATGTGAATCTAAATAAATGAATTAAAGAATACATTAAATAAAAATAATCAACATTATAACTGGTCTGTGTACATTCTGGTTATTCAATTTTCATTTTAGCTGTTATTTTAATAACACCATAAGTGTTGTGTAAAATATTAGTATGATGTGTATGTGTATGTAAAAAAAAAAGAAAAAAAAAAAAAGAAATGTCAACATAAAATAAAATTACCAGAATTCTAAATTAAGATTTTTTTTAATGAAACAAATGAAAAAATAAATGAATAAATAAAAAGCTCCACTTTACACAACCACTGCAGAGGAACATTTTTTAAAAGCACTAAATACACAGAGTAAAATAAGTCTTGAACATGTCACTATTTTTCCCAGTAAATCTATTTCTAAAGGTGCAAGGAAATCATACCATACATGTCCACAAATGAAGTTGTGTAATTATGAGAAATAAAACAGGGAAAAAAGTATTGAACACAATCAGAAAGGGAGGTGAAAAAGGCATGGAAATACAAGACACTACCTGAAATCAGTCATTAATTAGAAAGTGACGTGTTCAATACTTATTTTAACCACTGTATTAAAAATTATTTTGTTGTTACTAATAACCTTTGTGGTCGAAAAATAATTAAGTAACTAAGGGGAAAAAAGTCATTATAAAATTTAAAGAATCATTATGAATTAAAATATATATAATTGTCAATAATATAAAATAAAAAAGTGTCAATAAAAAAAATGAAGTTGTCAAAATTAAGGACAGGGAATTTGTATTTACCAAATCAAGACTAATATCAAGACCCTTTGTTCTTTTCAGGTCCTCTGTTTTTTTTTATTTTCTTTTCATGTGCATGAGACCTCTACTATTTCTATGTTGTATGTTTGTTCAGTGTGTTATTTAGCATCTTATTAGTGACATCTGTCATGTTCATGCTTAAATTTTTAATTTTTGTAATAAATAAAAAAAGTTATAATTTTCAAAGTAATACAGTTGTCAGGATAATAGAAGAAACTATGTTTCCCACCAGCCCCCACACCTCAGTGAACTATGGTAACTTATTGAGACTAACTAAATGTTTGCACTTTTTGTAGTACAGTAGTTGAGTTCAAGTCCTCCAGTTGTCCTCAGATGTCCTTACACTCTCTCTTGTAATTTAATTAAACTCCTTAAAGAATGCAATTCTTTGGCTATTTGTTCTACTGTTTCCATGTTGTTCATGTGTTTAGTGTGTATAGAATAGTTGCTATATAGAGGTATCTTACTAGTAACTTCTGAGGTGTTCCTTATATGCTCAGATGCTGAATCTGAAAATAATAATAAAAAATAAATAAATAAATAAAAATAGCCAACATTATAATTTAAGATTTTTTGTTTATTGATAAAAAGGGAAAAAAAATCTTACTAAAAAGAATGAAATTTAAAAATGAACATATATTTTTTAATAAATAATGTGTAAATGTTTAATATAAAAGTGATAAAGCCACAAGTATTAGTAACAGAGACTAATGTCAATGTAGCAACAAAATGTTTAGATGTCCTCTTTTTTCAAATCTTCTTTGCATGTGCATGAGACCTATGTTTCCCAACAGCCCCCACACCTCAGTGAACTACCATATGTTACCTTCTTGAGAGTAACTAAATATAGTAACCAAATGTAGTAGGTGTGTATGAGTCATCCAGTTGGTCTGTGTAACAAAAATAAAAGATTTAAAGTAGAAATATTTAAAAGATTTACACATGCACCCATGTGACGCTCAGAGACCCTATTTGTCAGGCACCCAACACTAGTTTCTGAGCTTTTGTAGTACATTTTAAAGATTATGCACCAGCTTTTATTTCAGCATTCAAAACTAATATTGAAACCCTTTCAGGTCAACTTACTGCTCAGTCATTCGTACAGTACATGTTCTCTTTCATAAACTTGTCTAAGCATGCTGACATTGCATGTACCTGTGACCTTTATAGCTTCCATGTTGTTTATATTGTATGTTTAGTGTCTATTGAATCAGTGTTATGTAGAAATCTCTTACTAGTAGTAGTATTGGTGTTCCAGAAGCGCCATACTCCTAAAACAAACAAACAATTAAATAAATAAATATATTGTCTGCTTTAAAAAAAAAAATAGAGAAGCATTAATAGTAAATTAAGAATAGTGATAGTAGCTTCCCAACACCCCACTGTTTTTCTGCCAAATATTGTGATTAACAATTTAAAACGCATGTATTTTTTTATTTTAATGAATTTATAATTAAAACATTCCTAAATTCTGTAGTCATGAATTTCCAAAGTTAAACATTTCTGTAAATAATGTACAATGTGTCTTGTAATTTCATTAAACTCCATAAAAAATGCAAATCTTTGGCTATTTTTTCTGTTTCCATGTTGTTTATGTGTTCAGTCCCACAGTTTTAGGTTATTTATGAAACCTAGTATATTTTAACAGCCCTAATAAAATCATTGTCAATCTATTTGTCAGAAACTTATGGGACACAATACAAGGCAAGATTATTCTGTCAAGGAGCATGGGGGTCTGGTGGGTTAGGACCAAAATGCAGGATGCCATGGTGTAATGTGTAATGGAAAGCAGGTAAGGCAAAACAAAGTCCAAAAATACAGTTCAAGAGCCAGGAGCCAAAGCACTGCAGGAAAACAAAAATCACAAATTCTAAACAGTCCAAAATCCAAGAGCAGACAAACAGAGCAATATAGTGCAGATCAGAAACAAAAACCAAAAAACAGTCCAGAGTTCAAACCAGAGAGCAGAGGCAGAGCAGGAGACAGGGTCAGAGTCAGGGTCAGAAACAGAATCCAGAGCAGACAGGGTGGCAAGAGTATTCTCAGTGATTTAAGAAGATGGTGAGATAATCTGGCCTCGAGCAATAAGATGTTCTTATATACCTGTCAGAGACCATGGGTGCAGGGCTAAGTGAGTGAGGACACAGGGGTATAGAAAAAACAAGCTTTAATAATAAAAAGGTAATCGGGCTGAGCAATCGGTCAAGAGCAAAAACACAATCCAAAAAAAGTCCAGGGTCAAGGCACAGGCAAACAGGGCAATACAGGAAAGACAAAACCAAACAAAACAAAATAGTGCAAAAATCCATAAGCCGGAAAACTAGGCAAAACAAGGCAGAGCAAAAACACAAACCGAAAAAACAGTCCAGAATCTAAACCAGGTAAATAGGCAGAGCAGAACAGGGAACAGGAACAGGAACAGGTTCAGAAACCAGGGCAGGCAGGGTGGCAAGAGTAATCTCAGGGGCAAGGAAGCCGGTAAAATAATCTAGCCCGGAGGTAAAGTCTTGATTGTCCTTATATACAGGGAGGCTTGGGAAAAACGGCAAGATGGCCACCAACCCGGAAGTCACACACACACAAACAACAGAGATCATTAAACAAATATAAACACAGTAAAAATCTCTGAATACTCAGCTGAAGGTCTAAGTTACAGTCTGTAGATCAGAGTCCGTCTAATTCATATTAAGTCCATTAAATCCTTTAATATTTGGGAATGTGTGAAATTAATTCACAGAATCTTGCATCCTGCATAATTTGTTATATTTTTGTTGCATTAGGGTGGTGACTTGCTATTATTTCATACATTCCACAGTAACTCCATAATTCTCACAAAAAATATTAATCTCCAAATTGTTGCATACGACTCTAAGTACATTTCCATACACCTCTAATCTCTACCAGAAAACATTCTTTACTTCAGTCTTCTTTTCCAGTCTTTACTAGGTCTGGGAGTCAATAAGTAAACCACTAAAAAACTATAAATAAATAAATCAAACACTGTAGTTAGGCAGCTGTGATGGCCAGATGGAGAGAAAAGAGTGATATGGAGATGATATACTATGGTGACCCCTAGTGGGAGCAGCCCAAAGTAAAGGAAGAATTTAATTTAGGGGAAGTCAGTCTTTTTTTCCACAAAGTACAGACTGTATTCTTAAGGGTGTTTTCACACCTAGTTCGTTTGAGCCCTCCAAACGCTCTCGGAGAGGTTCAGTGTGTATATGTGAACAAACCAAGTGATCTCAGACCCCTTAAAAGGACCCAGAAGCAAACCGTACTCAGACCACCTCTGGAGGTTCGTTTGTGGGTCCTTTTTGTGGTTCGATTTGTTTGTGACATGTGAAAGCAATGTGGTCCCGGTCCGCTTTGCATTTCGTTTCGCCAAATGTCCCTGGAGGCTTGCCATACCTGCAGCCGTGTTCCGTAACTGCTGAAACACAAAACTTTTTGACATGGCAGGTCGCGGAGTCGTGTGGTCTTATGAAGAGAGCTGTGCACTTATTGATATTTGTAAAGAGGATGGCATTAAACGCCAACTATTCTCAACACATAAAAACATAAAAGTATTTTTCCTGTTTTCTCAAAAACTGAAGGAAAGGGGCTACAACAGAACAGCACCACAATGTCACGTACAAGTGGAAAAAAACTACGACAGAAGTACATAAACAAACGTGATAAAATTTCACACAATTCTGGGTTCTGAGTTCTTATGAGGTTGAGGTGTGAACATGAAAGGGTCTGAGATCACTTCAATACTGAAGAGGACCAAAAAGAGAACTGGGTTCTCTTTTGAGTCTTTTTTATTGTGAACACGAAAGGGACTGAGTTCACATTTGCTTAGATCACTTTCTGGTTCACTTTAAGTGAACTGAGTTTGGTTCTTTTAAAACGAACTAGGTGTGAAAACACCCTAAATCAAGTCAAATTGAATATTTTGTTACTCTTTTGCTTCCCTTGCTCACATTTCTGTACATGCTGATTGATTCAAAATACCTAAACACCTAAACCTATATCTGGCATGTGTCAGAGTGAAAATCTGACAGACATGGTGTATTATTTATAAACAAGCATAGGGTCCTTACTAAAAGTGTACATGCACCTATACATACATACACCTGTACATGCAGTAAACATGCATGAGTAGAGACCAGAAAGACGAAAAATTTGCAAAAATATTCATACTTATAAAACCGTGCGTACGCACACCTGTAAGCAATGTTCGCTTTATAAATCACAGATCACCTGGAAATGTGCATTCGTGAATCAGCCTCATATCCCACTCTGTACACACCCACTTTTAATGCAAATTACCTTATGAATGCTGATCCATATTAATGAGCCTGATATTCAATTGTTCGTTCTTTATGGTGAATAATGGTGACAGGTGGGAAAAGAGCAAAGACACTGAGATACACACACTTGTCGGGGTGGTGGGATCACTTATAAAAAAAAAAAAGTAGCAGTGCGAGTGGCAATTTGTTACTTCTTCTGTAAAATGTGTCAGTGGGACAGAACAGACAGTTTCAGAACTAAAGAAATAAGTGGTCCAATCTAAAAGTATACTATCTTTCTATATTGCCCTTAAAGCAATTTCAGAGCAGTTCATTTCCACGATTAGATTTGGGACAGCTGACATGGCTGCAAATTGCATTTTTAATCCATCCTGTTTTTGCAAAGTGTAAGCTGAAAAACTGATGCATCGAATATACACATTAATATTATAATTCAAAACCGCAGTCATTATAGTAGTCAGGGATGGCTGTATACCATATCTATAGGATAAGATTTAATAGAATTTTCGGTCCCAAGCCCGGAGTGTTGGTTAGGAAGGGCATCCAGCATAAAAACATGTGCCAAAACAAACATGCAGATGGTCCGCTGTGGCGACCCCTAACAGGAGAAGCCGAAAGAAAGTTTTATATTATAATATAATTTATATAGTAAAAAAGGTCTTAAATAAAAAATCTAAAATACTTTCTCTCTCTGAAGAGACTTTTATTAGTATACGCTCATATTAACAAAATGCTGTGATTTTGTAAAATAACACATACACGTTTCCAGACCCATTTGGTGAGCATGCCATGTTTATAAATAAAACCCCATAAGTTTTCTTCTAAAAAAAAGCTTTTTTCTTTATTTTTCATGTTATTTTCTGAGGGGTTATTAGTATATACAGGATACAGCTACCATGTTCCCTTTCAGGAACTTGAGCTGCATCGAAACGCTTTGGGAACGCCCCTTTGTTGTCTACGGTCTGAACCACGTGTGAAATCTAGCTAATAGGCAAGACTTGACGCCATGGACAGGCGATGTCGCATAAACCAGGAAGCTACACAATGGTTGTGCGGTGGTAGCAACATTAGTTTCTGCTCGTTCTGTTTAGGTAAGCGCTTTGTGTGTGTTATCTGTGCAGTCATGAGCTTAAATGCAGGCAGAATTCCGTAGCAGATGTGTTGTTTGCTTAAATTAGAAGCGTGCCTAGTCGGCTACTCGAGGGTATCGGTTGTTGGCATTTTAGCCGTGTGGCTATGCGCTCCCGGCTGCTAGCCAAGCTCCCGTTACCCGGGGTGAGCGCTCGTTTGGCAGTTCTTTTCCCGGTGCATGTAATGCGGTGCTCTGTATTTCTTCCTTGGGGTGGGGAAAATTTCGCAATTCTCCAGGTGCGGGCGGCGCGACGTTATATGTCTCTCTCTCCGAGGAGGATGAGATGATGGATGCTAGTGAGCCTGTGGACTCCTCAAAGCCTGTGCTGTACGAAGAGCTCCTCGAGGTCATGACATGGGCCGGGTCCGAGCTGGATCTAGCTTGGCCAGTCGTGTAGCAGAAGCAGTGCGTGCGCAGTGAGCTGGAGGAGCGTTTCCTGCATCCTGTGTCACAGCCTCAGTGCCTTCCCTGACCTGCGCACTGAGGTGTCTGGGTTCCTGGAGGCTGTGCGGCTCATGCTTTTCCAATGTTTCTCGCTGTGCGCAAATGTTATTGGGAGTATGTAGTGCGGCTACGGGACGATGTCGCTTGTGGTAGAGACGGTAGCTAGCTATTTCTCCACAAGTGCTGCATCTATGAAGGCTATCGGTTTGCCTACGAAAAGCCACTTGGCTCTGGTAGGTAGGGATACACGGCAGGTCAGGCTGTGGGTTGCTTCCACATGATAAGTGTGTTGCAGGCATACCAAGCTGGCTTGCTATGGGGGACGGTGAGAGCTTTCTTCTGAGCCCGACGGTGGCCCCTCCTGGCCTGACCTGCCGACGCTGTAGATAAGGGCAATTGCTGGCGGGTTCAGGAATCCATGGTGGCGTTTCAGTGGTACTTCCTCGCTGTTCCAATAGGGCTGCTCGATGGCAGCCTCACTCTGGTACGTCCAGGCACAGTGAAATAGCCCGGAAAGAGAGCGTTGCCACTTGATTCCTGAGGGGAGGTCCTAGGGGCCCCTGGCGACACTCTAAGCCCAAGGAGGGGCTATGCCACCTGAGGTTTTCCTCGCCTATAATGAACGGGCTGTGGTGCTTAAGCCTGATGGCTTGCATCTTGGAGGGTGGTGTGCACCTTATGCTACAGTGCCCGTCCCTTCCCGGCACCACCTGGAGGCTGGTCTGTCTGCCCTGACACAGGGTGTTCGGGACGCAGCCTCCCTCCAGCGGTTAACTCTCTTATTTCACCTGAACGTTCGTTGCGGATAGGGGTCATCCGCCACTTTTCAGGAGGCTTTAATGGCTGCAGTATGCTGCTCCTGCCGTTCGAGTTCAGGAGGACTGTCTGCCAGCCCTGCCATGGGACGTGCTCAGGGCGCGGCTTCCCTCCAGTGGTTCGCCTCTCAGGAGGTGTAGTCGGTTGCAGAGCACTGCTCCAGCCACTTTAAATGGGTCAGGGGCCAGCTTTGAGGGTTTGGTTCCCCTGTGGAACTTTCTGTAAGTCTGGAGAGCTGCCAGGAGTCTCTCGGGAGTCCTACGTACTGTGGAGAAGGGCTGAGCGATTCAGTTCGCGTCTTCTCCACCCTGGTTCAACGTAATGTGTCCAACCCTGGTGGGGCCCGTGCAGGCTCTGGTCCTGGGACAGGGGGTGCGTACTCTCCTGAGGAAATGGGCCATCGAGGTGGTTCCCTCCTTCTCGGTCAGAGAGTCAGGTTACTACGGCCCATACTTCATTGTTCTGAAGAAGGACGGCGGGTTGCATCCTATTCTGGATCTCCACTCCTTGAACCACTCACTTATGAGGTTTGGGTTCAGGATACTCGCTCTCAGAGAGGTCGTGTCTTAGATCAAGTCCAAGGATTGATTTGTCACGTTAGATCTGGAGGTCGCATGGTCCCATGTGGCCGTCCTTTCCACACACGGCAGGTTCCTGAGGTTGCTTTCGGAGCAAAGCTTACCAATATCGGCCCTCCTGTTCGGCCTAGCCCTCTCACCCTGTACCTCACAAAGTGCGTAAACGCAGCACTAACCCCCGCTGCGGCTTCAGGGCATCCACATTTTGAATTATATCAACAATTGGTTTATTGTACTTTTTCCAACGCGGAGAACCACTTTTTTCTTGCCGTGGTGTGGGACTCGGTCAGGTTGCGGTCACGATTATCTACTGCCCGGTTTGAAGTCATCCTCACCGTTAGGAGGGTAGAAGCAGGCCAGCCACTCACTGTGAGGCAGTTCCAGAGGCTACTGAGTCTCATGGCGGCAGCGTCCAGTGTAATTCCACTCAGCCTCCTTCACATGAGGCCCCTTCAGTGGTGGCTCCGGGGCAGATGGGTTCTCCCCTAGAGGGAGTCCGCATCGCACCATCAAGGTCTCGCGGTATGCCCTTCGTGCCTTAGGTGCATGGAAGGACCCAACGTTTCTGTCCCGTGGCCCCGTTTTAGGGACTCCTTGTCGTTGCGTAATGCTAACGACAGATGCTTCCCTCATGGGGTAGGGAGCGGTCATTAATGGCCACTCCGCCCAGGGTCTGTGGAGCGGCCCACGTCTTTCGAGGCACTTAAAGTGCCTGGAGATGTTGGCAGGTTTTGGGGTTGAAACACTTCCTTCCATTCCTAAGGGACCACCATGTGTTGGCCCGCACAGACAAAAGAGAGGTCCTCTTGTGGTTCCAGGAGGAACTTCTCTCATTGAGAGCCGTTTACATCCCGGGACAGTTGGATGTCAGAGCAGACACTCTGTCGAGACAGTGGCTGCCATGGGATGATCATGGCCGAGGCTATGCCTGTAAGCCTTTCCCCTGATCATGCCGCTCTGGAAAGATCTGGAAAGAGTTAGCCGGAAAGGGGTCTGTCTCCTCCTGGTAGCACCTCAATGTCCGGGCAAGCTATGGTTTGCGGATCTGGTATCCCTACTTGAAGGCCCTCCGTGAGAAATTCCTCCCAGAAGGGATCTTTTTTTGCAGGCAGGCGGGACCCTGATTCACCCCCACCCGGAGTTGTGGAAGCTGTGGCTGTGGCCCCTGAGGGTGCACGGTTCGTAGCAGCTGGTCTCTCTACCGAGGTAGTAAAGAACCTTCTCCACTCTAGAGCTCTCCCCACGAGGAAGTCAGATGCCGCACGATGGCGACTGTTCACAACACAGTGTGAGCACCATGACTTGGACCCAGTTAACTGCCTGGTCGGTTTAGTTCTGGAGTTTTTGCAGGAACAGTTTACCCCAGTGCCACAGTTTGCCTCTGCGGGCTGAGGCCCAGGACACAACCCAGAGTGCCTGTCTGGGACTTGGCAGTTGGCCTGTCCAGCCTGGAGTTTGCCCCTGGCATGGCCAGAGTGTTTCTATACACAAAACCTGGGTGCGGATCCCCCACGACGTGTTGTGTTACAGGCCTACTGCCCTCCTCCGTTTATAGCCCTCGACCAGGAGTTACAGACCTGACTGTGTCCAGTGCGAGCACTGGACGCTTGTTTCCACAGAAAGAGTCCATGGAGGCGGTCGGTGCAGCTGTTCCTATGCTGTGGCCCTAATAGGCAAGGTTTCCTACCCCATGGCCAGACGTTAACCAGGTGGGTAGTGGATGCAAACGTAACCCTAGTTAACCTAGTAAGTCCAGTTACCCTAGTGGTTCAGAGTGTGGACAACGCAGGGGTGTTCCCAAAGCGCTTCGATGCAGCATCTCGTTCCCTCTGGAACTAAGGTTACGTTCGTAACCTAGAGACGTTTATTTTTATTCTGTTCATTTTTCAAGCCCTGCTCGATCTGTACTCATATAACATATGGCATATTCTTAACTGTGAAGTTAAGAAGCTAACCGAAACCGTGACTTAAAATCCGAGAAATTGGCGAAACTGCTGACCTGAATTAATTAGACAGAGAATACCGGGTGCCGAGAAGGGTCGGAAAATGCAGAGTGACGTGGAAGAAAAACTTGCATGGCAGGTGCACGCACACGGATTCAGAATGCAAATAGCTGACCAATGATGTTTTAGCCATAAAAATGCTAGAAATAAGCAGGAAACGAGACTTAACACAAGTCACAGAACTTTTGCTCTTTTCAATCTCTGAGTAACATTTAATGTTCTTAAGGTCAAGATCAATTATTTATACTGTATTTATACTGTACATAGTATTATTCTACTCATGTAAGCCACTTATCTTTTAAATGAACAGACTGAGATAAAGGTGGTGGATAAACAGAGGGTTAAGGGCCTGGTTTAGGGGCCCAAAGGTGGCAGCTCGGCGATACCAGGACACAAACAGCCAATCTTCCAATCAAAATCCCAGAGCCTTAACCACTGAGGTACCACTTTCCCCATTTACTTTCAGGGTCACATGCATATTGTAGACAAATGAGAAAAAAATATATAAAAATCTCCTGCTTGTGCGCCATCGATGAGTACAGTCAGCACTAAAAGTAGAAAATGAAAGCAACAAACATAAGAAATTATTGATAATAAACATAAAATAATTTTTTTTATGTTTAAAAAAAAAAAATTTGTTAATATCTAAAAGTTCATTCTTTTCTAATAAATAAACATGCTGATGATTACCAGGGCTATTTTATTAATAAGCATACCATACTATTACCATGTATGCTCATGTTTAATGAGTGTTAACCACAACATACAAACCACAAGTTAGTTGTCAAAAACACTTGTTTTTTTTTCATGGCAAAACAACTGTTGCCATTGTAACAAAGAAATCAAAAAGCAGAAAATCTTACTGTTTCCAAAAATGTAGTAAAATATATACCTCTACTAGGAAAGGAATATTACAGCATTACAAAGCCATGACACTTAAAACTCTTGCTTTAATTGTTATTCCTCTCATTAAAAAGATCACATGAACCATTATGTGTTAATAAAATAAATAATTTACTTAAATACTTAAATTTTAGCAGCAATGATTTCCACATTACAGAGTAGAGGAATTTCACCAAAATAATGTCAAATACATTATAGAAGATTAAATCCTAGATATATACTGAGTACCAGGACAAAACAATCATTGAAATCATAATCACAGCTTTAATGTTCGTAGAAACAAGAGACTCCAGCATGCAAATACTTGTTTAAAAGAGAATGTGTGTAAAAACTGCTTTATATTTTACACATAAAATGCATTGGGTGGAATTTAACACAATACAAAAAAACAGCATTTATTTTTAACTCCACATTCTGTAGACATATAAAATATTCAAACGGCACCAGATTTCAGAACTTTTACCCTGTTAATTAGAATCTTAATTCACAACCAAACACTTTATAAAACACATAGTAAACATTTACTCACAGATCATCACACGGCGTGGACGGAGCTCCATCATGTTCTACTGATAATGACTGTCAGAAGTGTGTGTTAAAACCTTTACACTTTTTGTTCTTACATACCAATGATGTGTGTGTGTGTGTGTGTGTGTGTGTGTGTGTGTGTGTGTGTTAGAGAGACAGATAAAGAGAGGGAGTTGTGGTTTCTGTATGTGGTGCTAAAAAACATTTGCACGCAAACAGTTACTATAGGTGGTGTCTGACTACTGCACTAATAAACTCCATTTTTGAAATATGTGAAAGACAGTACGAATGATCAGTAAATAAGAAGAAAACATGCCTAGAATTCAAAATGTAAAAAATAAAAAATAATAATTAAATTAAATAGCACATTTTGTTCATGCTGTAACCCAAAGCACAGCAGCCACACTGCAGAAACTCTGTGCACTGATCAGGAATTTGTGACAGTTTCATTAATCATTTCCTCTTTTCTCAGCGGTTAAAGACATACAGCTCAAGTAGACTAAAAAAAAAAACCCACAATTTTTCACTTCTAAGTTCTGTTAAACGAAAATCAAACTACCCAAGTAAAACAGCACGTTCATTCTGCCAAGGAAAGTTGCCAAAAGCAAATGTAGCTACACATTTTGGTCACAGCTTGATACAAATAGTGGTTCATGTACATGAAAACATAATATAAGACACCAGAAAGCAAATATAAGATTTACCTTTGGGTGAAAACTAGTGAAAAAGAGTCATGCTCTTACCCACATTTGTGTAACAATCACTAGAAAGAGGTGTACCCCAGTTAAACTAAATAAAAAAAAAGAAAAATCAATATATTCAATATAATTGAACAGTTTCTGTACAGTGCAATACACAGACACATTCTAATACAATACACATTCTAATACAATTCTGAACAGCGACCAAATAAACAAAGCAGGTGACACTGATTGCTTCAAAATTGTGCTACAAAATAACACCAAAAACTAAAAATATTTAAAGAAAGAAACAATTCTCATTAGACAGAAATGGCACAAAAACAAAACAAAAGAGTACATTGGACAAATAAAGCTGTTGTTAGAAAGGGAACGGACATTTGCAAGCTTAACCAGAATGCCTTCTGCGTCTGTAAATGTGTTTGAACCTCTGACTAAAATGTCCAACAAAACGTGTTGATAACCAAAAACGGATAAAATATTGTTCGGGATATGTTGCTTAATGTTAAGGAGATTGTCTCTGGTAAAACTTATAGAAGGAGAATGACTAAACACAGAACAACCAAACAAAAACATAAGAATCTCAATATGTCACACACACACACACACACACACACACACACACACACACACACACACACACTGTATATTTCTCAGACTTCAGAATCATTCACTGTATAATTCTGTTTGCTCACAATTGCCGTTTTGCACAAACTGCTGCTAAAATAAATTCACTTTCACATATACAGTATTTATTATTATAATATGGGAAGATACACCCGTGCTATAACAAATCTTCACTGTACTGGTCAGGGTTACAGTGTCACTGTGTTTACTGTCTCACTGTCTTAGGTTGTTCCTTTTGAGCTAAATCATCAAAAAATGCACTTCATGTGGTGCCCCTGATAGTTTTGTGTAGTTATGTGTTATATGTGACTGTTGCAGTAAAGGGCAGATATCACAACATACCGTGCTACACTTCCTTCCTGGGCAATTAGACAAATGATTAACCTATTTAATTAAGACCTTCTCATTTTTAATGTTTTAATTCTTCCTCCAACCATTTAGGATGATGTGAAATAGAGGAGGAAAACCATCTAGTTCCTGAAAGTGCATCCAAAGAATCCTCAACATGATTCATCCTTACAAGTTTTTTTTTTTATTTACAACCCTGATTCCAAAAACACTGTAGAAATTGTGAATACAAAATGAATGCAATAATTTACAAATCTCATAAATTTATATTTCATTCACAATAGAATATAGATAACATATCAAATGTTAAAAGTGAGACATTTAGAAATGTCATGCCAAATATTGGCTCATTTTGGATTTCATGAGAGCTACACATTCCAAAAAAGTTGGGACAGGTAGCACTAAGAGGCCAGAAAAGTTAAATGTACATATATGAAACAGCTGGAGAACCAATTTAAACTTATTAGGTCAATTGGTGAAAAAATAATAGGATATAAAAAGAGCCTCCCAGAGTGGCAGTGTCTCTCAGAAGTCAAGATAAGCAGAGGATCACGCCCAATTCCCCTAATGCTGTGGCAAAACATTAGTGGAGCAATATCAGCAAGGAGTTTCTCAGAGACAAATTGCAAAGAGATTGAAGTTATCATCATCTACAGTGCATAATATCATCCAAAGATTCAGAGAATCTGGAACAATCTCTGTGCGTAAGGGTCAAGGCCGGAAAACCATACTGGATGCCGTTGATCTTCGGGCCCTTAGATGGCACTGCATCACATACAGGAATGTTATTGTAATGGAAATCACAACATGGGCTCAGGAATACTTTCAGAAAACATTGTCGGTGAACACAATCCACCGTGCCATTCGCCGTTGCCAGATAAAACTCTATAGGTAAAAAAAAAAGCAATATCTAAACATGATCCAGAAGCGCAGGCGTTTTCTCTGGGCCAAGGCTCATTTAAAATGGACTGTGGCAAAGTGGAAAACTGTTCCGTGGTCAGATTAATCAAAATTTTAAGTTCTTATCAGCGCTCAGATCAGAAGCCTGCATCTCTGATGGTATGGGGTTGCATGTGGCATTTAATGGGAGCTATATCTGGTACAGCCAACATCACATTAGTGAGGAAAAAACAGTAACTGATAATCCAGCAATAGTTCCCAAAACTGTTTATCTTGATTGTCTTATTAGATAACTAATAAGCTTCAATTTGGCTTTGGATTAAGTTAGAAGAAGATGAACCACACATTTTATGGCCCTCACTTCAGCTTCATCAAAATGAATGACAGGAGCATTTTACTCCAGTAACAGTAAAAGTGCTTCCTTTAAACTTTCACTTGAATAAAAGTACAAAATTATCTGCCTTCAAATGTAATTAATTATACAAAGTACTATGATTTATTACGGCTATAATGTCTTATAATTTTTTATTTATCACAAGACTCTTTGCTTAATTAACTCACTTTATGTAAGAAGACTATCTAACAATCGATTAACAAAATTATATTATTGAAATAAAACACTAATTGATATCTAATTAATTATCATGAGCCCAAAACCTCCTTTTCAATTACTTCAAAACAATCATGCAAATAAGGCTGCAGGTGTTGTGGCTCGAGTCAGGAGTTACTTCTATCATTTTTTTTTCTCAAAATTTTCTGTTTGTTCTTGAACCGATGCTGAACTGTATGTTTGCACAAAGTTGATGCCACCAGTGGTGGCTTTTGATTGAATAATGCCTGGGTGTACCACACCATGACCCAATGTCTCCCCAATTGATTAGATTTGAAACGCTCCTCTCTGCTACAGATACCATCACTGGATGAGTAAAACATATTCTCAGATCCCCAAACCTTAAGTCGTGTTCTCTTCTTCACGTCATCCTTCACCTCATAAGGACCGAACAGATCTACTGTCACAAACTCAAAGGGTGCAGCTGGTCCGATCCTTTTAGGTGGAAGATCACTCAATCTGCTTGCACCTCTTCGCCCTTGCTTTCCTGCAAGTGACACAAATTCCACCACCCGACCTCTTACTACCCATGCCACCCTTCTCATCCTTAGAAGAGTACCAGCTATCTCCTCGTGGTTTGCATTATGGGCCTCACAGGCCAGTAGTAATGATACTCGTGCTTTCATTGATAACAATGGAACTGTGCAATTCTCCTTTCCGAAGGCCTCATACCTTCCACTACACACAAGGAGTTCAGTGTGCTCTTCTTTAAATACAACCAGCCGACAGAGTATGGTCTCAGGAAACGTTGTGTCCATTTGAGCCGCCAAAAAGAGTGCCTTCAAAGCGCGCTCTCTCTCTTTTACAGTCAGCACATATTTGCTGATACCATTCTTCTCAATGCACACTGAGCTTTTCTCTCTTACCTCCAGCCATTTCCTCACACTACGCCACACCGAGCCGATGACACTGGTCAACCTTGCCAGACTACTAAACCTTTCAATATCCACTATTCCTTTATTGAGTAGTCGGCTCAGCCTTTCCAGTTGAGACAGGTCCTCGGATCTTAACACTTTCTTTTCCTCAGTAAATTTCTCCATCTGACCTCTACTCACTGCAGTGCAAAATACTTTCCGTTGGAGCTTGTTAATGCTTTCTCTTGCTTCCTCAGCGATTTCACCTGCTGATCTCTTTGGCCATTTATCTACTGGCCTCTTAAGGAATTCCAGCCCATTCTGCCAAATAGAGTCCTTGCCAAGGTCTTTAGAGCTTGCCCCTCGCATAATGATATCTGTGATGTTCAGATATCCTGGAATCCACCACCAATCACAGACCATTCCTGTCTTTTGAATTTCACAGATCCTGTTCGCGAAAAAATGTTTGATATCCATAGCTATCACGCTGGATGGCACCCAGCACCGTCTGGCTATCCACAAAGTGGAACCGTCTCTCCACTTCGGTCCGTCCATGCTTCTCAAAGTATTTTCTGAGATATGTTGCAAAAACTGCACCGCAGACTTCAGCCTTTACCGGATCCCTCTTCAACTCAATAGGTGTCAGTTTAGCTTTGGATTCAACAAACCGAACCTCCACTTTTTGGCTTGTTCTCCACCTAAGGTATAATACTGAACCGTAGGTCTTGTCACTTCCATCTGAGAACGTGATTCCCCATGGTTTTGCTCTCCAACCTCTCCGTTCTATCTCTATAGAACGTAACTTTCTGGAGTCGCACATAATCCTCAAACAATTCGATGGCTTTTCCCCGGATCCCTTCTGAAAGCGCTGTGTCCCATGTATGCCCTACTAGACATCCACTTCCAGATTCCTAAAACGCTTTCCTAACAAGAATCGCACCCTTCTGTTTGGCTAGCGTGACAAAGCCAAGCGGATCGTAAAGTCCTGCCACCTGACTTAATAGTTGTCTCCTGGTTAATGTGTTTGATGTCTTTAGCTTTACTTCTTTCTCAAGGAGATCCTGCTCAGTCCTTAGTTTTTTCTTCCTTTTGGAAAAATGTAGATGTCATGATATACAAGATGTCCTTCTCTGCTAAATAGCCAACTCCAAGGGCCTTATTGTCCTCCTCGCCCAGTTGGTTGAGAAGCACAACGACCATCTCAGGAATCAGACCTGATTGTTTCTGATTTATCTTCTCAGGTCCAGACCTCCCACTTTGACCAGACCAGACCCATGCTTTCAATGAGAAACCCCCAGCTTTCAGGATTTCTTCGAGGCCCTTTGCCATCTCAACTAGTCTCTCCCGATCGTTATGAGACGTAAGAATATCGTCTACATAGCTGTCTTCTTCCAAAACTCTTTGCTCATCTTTTAGGTGAGCAAACACGGCTAGACCAGCTGTCTCTCTCATTGCCAGCTGTGCAATGCATCCTGCCTGACCATCTCCAATGTTAACTCTGGTGATGGCGTACTCTTGTATCTCTTCCTCTGATGTATCCCTCCAAAGAAATCTGTGGAGATGCAATTCTCGTTCTTCTAGCCCTACAGAGTTATACATCTTTTTGATGTCTCCCAACACTCCATAAACTCCTTTCCGAAATCTGAGGAGAACAGCTCTGATAGGATTGAGCACATCAGGTCCCTTCAGCAGGAGGTCATTCATGCTTAACCCCTTAAACTTCTGACTGCTATTTCATACGAGACGGACAGGTGTCGTGACCGTCTGCTAAATGCCGCAAATGTAAATGTAAATGTAAATGAATGTGGGTTTGGAGCTACTAAATGACTTACATACCAGACTGGACCTTTCCACTTGTCAAGCACTTCTTTTGTAAGTTTTACCGCAGCACCTCTCTTGACCATATCATGCACTTGGGCAGTATAGATGTTCTTCCACTCAGGCACTTTTCCAAGTTGTTTTTCTGTCTTTAGGAAAGTAAATTCCACTCCGTTTGGATTATATGGGAGCGAAGCAGGGTCTTGAATCCATGGGTACTTTGCATCCCAATGAGGTTGATCACTGTAAAAATCCGATTTCACATAAGTCAGACCATTTTTTAATGATTTCTAACTCTTTCTCCTCAGCTAAAGTCACCTCTTTTCCTCTTGGCTGGCAGTTCCCGCAAAGGCAGCCACCGCATTTGGGCTCACTTGCGGCTCCAATGCTGTTCCAGTGCCACCACTGAAGAAACTCTCTGCCACTTGCGAATGCACTTCTTGCATTAGTGTAAACCATTTTAGTCTTCTAAGAGGCTTTAGAGATAACCATTAGGTCCTCCCCTTCAAGGACCTCCTCATACCTGGAAACAGCAGTTCTCATTGATCGTGCAAAGTGTGTCTTTGACTCATAAGCTCTTATGCTTATTGACTCAAATAAGTCCGGGTGCGCTCCACCTACTATTTTCCCAAGTGGACTGTCCCACAAGACAAGGTCTTCTATGATTTTTATTCTCTGCTGGTTTTCCTTCCCTGTGACTGAGTAGTAGATCTATCGTTTCAGGCCTCCTTAACTCAGCCAAGTCCACTTCCGGGAAAAACACTTTCAATCGCTCTGGCGTCACGCCTTTGTGCACTCTTGCAATCTTCTCCAGGCCATAACAGACAAGCTGATGAGCTTTTTCTCCCCCCTCTGGTGCCTTTACTCGAAACTTAAGAAGATACCTTTTCGTTCTTATGCGGATAGCCATCTTCCCCACTCCATGAACAACCAGATTGACTTCTTCCCATCTCAATTCAAGTCTGCTAGCCGCCTCATGTGTTATATAATTTGTATCCGAGGCCAGATCAATAAGGGCTCCAATTTTCTATCCTGCAGGGTTGTCACCTCTTTGAGCATCATGATAACTGGAAGCTCTTGAAGTCCATATTCTTCCAATAATCCTGACTTCCCTTATTTAGATCTTTCCATCCTGATCCCATTGGTGAACGCCTTTATAAAATTTTCCACCATCTCTACAGGAAGGTAAGAAAGGAATTCCTCTTGCTCCAAGGTTAATCTACTTCCCTTCTTACCTTCTCTAATGGTAACTATACCTTAAGACTCCAACTTGATCTGCCCTCTGGGACAGATAAGGTAATGATGATCTGCTGAGGCTCCTTGCTTACACTCCTTACTCCTGCACAGAAATGCGCTTCTGCACTTGCTGTCATCATCATGATGTCCCAAGCACCTCCTGCACAATCCAAGTTTTTTTAGGGTAACCTTCTTTTCTGCTAATTAAATTTCCTTGAACCTTTTACAGAAATAGATTTTTCCTCCATGCCTCTCAGAGCCGCACACGATACACACTTCGAGAGGATTCTATCTTCGTCGATTTAGTGAATGCATGACTTCTTTTTGCCGTCCGTTCTTGCCTTTCGACTTTCTCCATGACTTTGATTTGCTCAAGTCTTTCAAGGATTCCCTTCTCCTTCTTCAAGAACTCAAGAAGTTTGTCAAAGTGGTTTTCTGATGTAACATCACCATCAGGAGCCGTCACCAAAGGAAACCAATCCCTTTTCATGAAATCGGGAAGTTTACTTTCAATTGATTTGATTACAAGAGGATTTTTTATGGCGCTGGTGTCTCCAAGATCCAGCGAGATCCACTAAAGCCTTCTCCACTGCTTGAACGAGCTCAATCACTTTACGTAGCTGGCTCCCTCTCATGACAGGAATTCTCTCCAATTCCTCCACAATCTCAATAGTAATCGCAAACGTACTTCCAAATCGGTTTGTGAGAACTCTGAAAATGTCTTCAGCGTTGTTATAGGAGGACAATCTGAGATCTTTTCCAATCCAGCCATCTATACTATCCAGAGGTTGGTGCCTTTTGACTTCCACAGATCCAGAAGGTTCTCCTTGTCATTGAAGGCTCTCCCAATCCTTTCTCCAACAATAAAAGTTCCTCTTACTTCCATCAAACACAGGCAAACTCACTGATCTGAATCTCACACCTGGCACGGTTTGAGCTGATAACGGCGTTGCACTCGACGGCATTCTTGTGCTGGGGGAGTGCAGCTGATGCATCATCAGTGGCTCTCCGTGCTCTAGCAAACTCACCTCTCCTCAGTTCAAGGTCGTTGCTAGTCTCTTTGAGACCCCTTAAACGCCCCCCCCCCCAAATCCTTTATTTCATTTTCAGGAATCCATTTAACCCAACTTGACAAAGATCCTATAGCCTGTTTAACAAGTTTTGTAAGACAGTCCAACTTTACTTCATAGTTCTCACACTCACTGCCATCAACAGTTATACTTGCAACTTGATCGTAAGTTTTCTCCGCTACAGAAATTGCACCAGTCAGTTCATGCAGTCCATATCTTAACCAAAGATTTTCTTGAATGACTCCTTTAACCTCATTGAACTTAACATCGCACTCACTTGCTGTTTTTCCAATGTCAAAGTTCTGTTGCACTGAAAGTGCTGCTTTATCGTCTCTGCTTTCATCAGCCTCCATGTCAGTGAGAAGTCCAGCTCTGTTGTCATCATTAGTCTCAAAGACCTTTCTTGCAGCAAGTGAAAGTTTCCTGAACTCTTCCCTGAGCTCCTCTTCCACTAGTCCATTAGCTTCCCTCCTGAGGAAGTTAACTTGTCTAGTGAAACCGACTTTAGCAGAAGTCCTTTCCTTTTTAAGCTGCTCGATTGGTTTCCCCACTGCTTCTTCAGCCATCTTCAATTCATCTGCTCAACACTCCAGCATCAACAATTTTACTGTTGCTTTCACACAGTCTGTGTATATCTATTCAGCACTTCCAAAGATGTGAAGACCGCCGGTTTGGTATTGTAGATTACAAGATGCCGCTGTCCAGTGGTTATCAACTATCAAGTTATCTTGAATTTTTGCATGTCAATTCTTCCTCTAACTCGAAAAAAAGGACTTAGTCAACCACAATAAATTCCTTGCATTCCGGATTGACTCGTCATGCTGATTCTACATGCATTTACAGGCAGTTTTCCAACAGATGAACTTCAATCACTTTAAACAATGCTAGATGATAAACCTGATATAATCACTTAAATTGTCTAACCAGCATCACATAGCACCATAGTTTAGCTTATCCTAGCTTAGTTTAGCTTAGCTTAACATATGTTAGCTTAGCTGGGGTTAGCTTAGCTTGAGTTAAGTTAGCTTCGGTTAGATTCGGTTAGGTTGATAACCTTCAAAGAAAACAGAAAGATATACATAATTACAAACAAATCTCATCCTGCGCATTAACACAAATATACAAACATTATTATACATACTCTATCCACATTAAACACACAGACATGATTACATTAATTACTAAGCAGTACCGGTTCAAAAAGTCTTGCCAGCACACGAATTGCATCAAAAGCACCTTCATCCTACCATTAGCGTATCCTCATCCTCCCGTAATGCTTCAGTCGCGGTGATTTTTTTAATGAATTGAACCAGGGTGAAATAAGACTCATTCACAATCACATTCTCCAGTACAATAACCAGGACTTTGTTCAACTAAACATGTTCAGTTTAAACATTTTCTCTATGTTCTACTATAAATGTAATATTGGCTCATGTGCAACATTTCTGGAATTCATGTTTTATAATAATAAACTCAATAATTTAGATTTTTTTTTATGAATTTGATCAATCAATAAAAATAAATGCTTAGAAATAATGATTAATAGACAAGAATTAAAAAAAATGATAATATTAATGCTAAACTACTCAGACAATTACATAGATGCTGCCTTTTTGTCAGTAAATTAACACATTATAAAGTAGACGTTAAGTGTGATTGTGAATGCAAGGATTGCAATAAACTGTAATTGTCATTGTCCGGAGAATATTTATCTTTACAATTCAACAAATTAGAATATGGTGACGTGCCAATCAGCTAATCAACTCAAAACACATGCAAAGGTTTCCTGAGCCTTCAAAATGGTCTCTCAGTTTGGTTCACTATTCTACACAATCACAGGGAAGACTGCTGATCTGACAGTTGTCCAGAACACAATCACTGACATTCTTCACAAGGAGAAGAAGCCACAAACATTCATTGCCAAAGAAGCTGCTGTTTACAGAGAGCTGTATTCAAGCACATGAACAGAAAGTTGAGTGGAAGGAAAAAGTGTGGAAGAAAGCGGCTTGTCAAGCAAAAACAATTCAGGAATTTTGGTAAACTTCACAAGGAATAGACTGAGGCTGAGGTCAAGGCATCAAGAGCCACCACACATGCGTGTCAAGGAATTTGGCTACAGTTGTTGTATTCCTCTTGCTAAGCCACTTCTGAACACAAGAAGCATCTTACCTAGGCTAAAGAGAAGAAGAACTAGACTGTTGCTCAATGATCCCAAGTCCTCTTTACAGATGAGAGCAAGTTTTAATATTTCATTTAAAAACCAAGGTCCTAAAGTCTGGAGAAGGGTTTAAGAAGATCATAGCCCAAGTTACTTAAATTTCAGTGTTCATAGTTTGTGACGATTTGGGGTGCAGTGTCATCTGCTAGTGTTGGTCCACTGTGTTTTTTTGTTTTTTTTTTAAGATAAGATAAGATAAGATAAAATAAGATAAGATAAGATAAGATAAGATAAGATAAGATAAGATAAGATAAGATAAGATAAGATAAGATAAGAAAGGATAAGATAAGATAAGATAAGATAAACCTTTATTCGTCCCACAGTGGGAAAATTTCTATGTTACAGCAGCAAGACAACGAAATAAAAATAGATGCAAATATATAAAACAGAATAATAAAAAAGAATATACAAAAATAAAAGCAGAGAAATAAAAACAAATAATAATAATATTATTATTATTATTATTATTATTATTATTATTATTAATAATAATAATAATAATAATAACAAACAAAGAAATAAAAATAAATGCAAATATGAAAAAGAATATACATATACTACAATAACAGTATATACACAGTACAATGTATAAATACAAATAGGAAAAAAAACAAAAGTATGCGTTTCAAGTAATATTACAAGGTGGTATTGCACGTAATTGCGGGTAATATTGCACATACTATTGAACCTGGTTCATGTAATATTGCACAAAGATAAAGTTATTGCACAGCTTAAAAAGTAATAGCATTGTTGTATGGTGGTGACTGGTTTTACTGGGAACAGCTTTGGTTGTAAAGTCTAATAGCAGCAGGAAGAAAAGACCTTCTGTATCGCCCTTCAGACACTTGGGATGTATCAGTCTGTCACTAAAAGAGCTGCTCAGCGATGTAACGGTTACATACAGGGGGTGGGAGGCGTTCTGTAGCAATGATGATAGTTTTTTGGAAATTGGGCTACTGTTGGCCGAAGGAGGAGAAGGAGAGGAGGAAGACGTCTACAGAGACGGCAGGAAAAGGAGAAGTGTAGGAGAGTAGAGGTTAGGGTTGGTACTTTAAATGTTGGTACTATGACGGGTAAAGGGAGAGAGATAGCTGATATGATGGTGAGGAGAAAGGTAGATATGTTGTGTGTTCAGGAGACCAAGTGGAAAGGGAGTAAGGCCAGGAACATTGGAGGTGGGTTTAAACTGTTTTATCATGGTGTGGACAGAAAGAGAAATGGTGTAGGGGTGATTCTGAAAAAAGAGTACAGTAAGAGTGTAGTGGAGGTGAAGAGGGTTTCTGATAGGGTGATGATCGTGAAGGTGGAAGTTGAAGGGATGATGATAAATGTTATCAGTGCCTATGCTTCACAGGTTGGCTGTGAGATGGAGGAGAAGAAAAGATTCTGGAGTGAATTAGATGAAGTGGTAGATGGTGTACGTAGGAAAGAACGATTGGTGATTGGGGCAGACTTTATTGGACATGTAGGTGAAGGGAACAGCAGTGATGAGGAGGTGATGGGTAGGTATGGTTTTAAGGAGAGTAATGTGGAAGGGCAGATGGTGGTGGATTTTGCTAAAAGAATGGAAATGGCAGTGGTGAACACGTATTTTAAGAAGAAGGAGGATCATAGGGTGACGTATAAGAGTGGAGGAAGGTGCACACAGGTGGACTATGTGCTATGCAGGAGATGCAACCTGAAGGAGATTGGAGACGGTAAGGTGTTGGCAGGGGACAGTGTAGCTAGACAGCATCGGATGGTGGTCTGTAGGATGGCTTTGGATGTAAAGAAGAAGAGGATAAGAGTGAGGACTGACAGAAGAAAAAGATGGTGGAAACTGAAGGAGGAAGAGTGTAGTGTGAGGTTCAGGGAAAAGGTCAGACTGGGGCTCGGTGGTGGTGAAGAGGTGCTGGATAATTGCGCAACTACTGCAGGAGTGATGAGAGAGGCAGCTAGAAAAGTACTTGGTGTGACATCTGGAAATAGAAAGCAAGAGAGGGAGACTTGGTGGTGGAATGAGGAAGTGAAGGAGAGCATAAGGAGAAAGAGGTTGGCAAAACAGAAGTGGGATAGACAAAGTGATGAGAAAAGTAGGCAGGAGTACAAGGAGATGCGGCAGCAGGTAAAAAGGGATGTGGCGAAAGCCAAGGAAAAGGCATATGAGGAGCTGTATGAGAGGTTGGACACTAAGGAAGGAGAAAAGGATTTATACCGATTGGCCAGGCAGAGGGACCGAGCTGGGAAGAATGTGCTGCAAGTTGAAGCAATAAAGGATAGAGAGGGAAATGTGTTGACTAGTGAGGAGAGTGTGTTGAGAAGGTGGAGTGAGTATTTTGAGCAGCTGATGAATGAGGAAAATCAGAGAGAGAGAAGGTTGGATGATGTGGAGTTGGTGAAGCAGGATGTAGATAGGATTAGTAAGGAGGAAGTGAGAGCAGCGATTAAGAGGATGAAGAATGGAAAGTCGGTTGGACCAGATGACATACCAGTAGAAGCGTGGAGATGTTTAGGAGAGATGGCAGTGGAGTTTTTGACCAGATTGTTTAACAGGAATTTGGAAGGGGAGAGGATCCCTGAGGAATGGAGAAGGAGTGTGCTGGTACTGATCTTTAAGAATAAGGGAGATGTGCAGACCTGCAGTAACTACAGTGGAATCAAGTTTATCAGTCACACCATAAAGTTATGGGAAAGAGTAGTGGAAGCCAGGCTGAAAGAAGAGGTGACCATCTGTGAGCAACAGTATGGTTTCATGCCGAGAAAGAGAAGTATAGAGAAGGACAGAAGGAATTGCATTGTGTATTTGTGGATTTAGAGAAAGCGTACGACGGAGTGCCAAGAGAGGAGTTGTGGTATTGTATGAGGAAGTCAGGTGTGTCAGAGAAGTATGTGAGGGTGGTCCAATACATGTATGAGGACAGTGTGACGGCAGTGAAGTGTGCAGTAGGAAAGACAGACTGGTTCAGGGTGAAGGTTGGACTGCATCAAGGATCGGCCCTGAGCCCTTTCCTGTTTGCAGTGGTGATGGACAGGTTGACGGACGAGGTCAGACAGGAGTCTCCCTGGACTATGATGTTTGCAGATGATATTGTGATTTGTGGTGAGAGTAGGGAGCAGGTTGAGAAGAGCCTGGAGAGGTGGAGATATGCGCTGGAGAGAAGGGGAATGAAAGTCAGTAGGAGTAAGACAGAGTACATGTGTGTAAATGAGAGGGAGGGCAGTGGAGTGATGCGGTTGCAGGGAAAAGAGGTGGAGAAGGTGGAGGAGTTCAGGTACCTGGGGTCAACAGTGCAAAGTAATAGAGAGTGTGTTAGGGAAGTAAAGAAAAGAATGCAGGCAGGGTGGATTGGGTGGAGAAGAGTAACAGGAGTGATTTGTGATAGTAGGGTATTTGCAAGAATGAAAGGGAAAGTTTATAGGACTGTGGTGAGACCTGCGATGTTGTATGGTTTAGAGACAGTGGCATTGAGTAAAAGACAGGAGGCGAAGCTGGAGGTAGCAGAGCTGAAGATGTTGAGGTTTTCGGTGGGAGTGACGAGGATGGACAAGATTAGAAATTAGTTTATTAGAGGGACAGCGCATGTAGGATGTTTTGGTGACAAGGTGAGGGAGGTGAGATTGAGATGGTTTGGACATGTGCAGAGGAGGGACATGAGTTATATTGGTAGGAGAATGCTGAGGATGGAGCCACCAGGTAGAAGGAAAAGAGGAAGGCCAAGGAGGAGGTTCATGGATGTGGTGAGGGAAGACATGCAGGTTGTTGGTGTGAAAGAGGCAGATGTAGAGGACAGGGTGGTATGGAGACGGATGATCCGCTGTGGCGACCCCTAATAGGAGCAGCCGAAAGAAGAAGAAGAAGATTTGTCATGTCCACACTGCCAAAAGCACTAAAGTTTTGTTAAATGACTATGGTGTTGGTGTGCTTGACTGGCCAGCAAACTCACCAGACCTGAACGCCATAGAGAATCTCTGGTGTATTGTCAAGAGGAAAATGAGGAGAAACAAGAAAACGCAGATGAGCTGAAGGCACTGTCAAAGAAACTTGGGCTTCCATACCACCTCAGCAGTGCCACAGACTAATCACCTACATGCTATGCCCAATTGAGGCAGTAATTAAATCAAAAGGAGCCCCTACCAAGTATTATTATGTTTTAATTGGTTTAATGGAGTATACAAATTTTCTGAGCTAGTAAATTAGTGTTTTTTTTTGTTAAATACACTGTTAGAAATTGCTGTAATTTAGGGCAGAATTTCAACAGTATAATAATGTTATGTTTAAAAGCAGAACATTACAGTTTTATTGTTGTTGTAAAATGATGTAGACACAATATAATGGCATTTTGCTGTATTTATTACTCAGAGAGAAAAAACATTACTATACAGTATTTTTTTAAACTGCAGTGAGCACGTGGGGACTTTTATCCGTCTTCATAACATTAACAGGTGAGTTTGTTTGCACGACAAAATTCTTTACATTTGCTATGGCAGCTAACATGTATGGTGGATATTGGAAGTTAATCGATCTTCTATTTGCTTATTTTCAGTGATCAGTACGATAAATGCATCACTGTGTTGTGCAGCTGGATTTCAGACTCGGGTTGCATTATTCCCAATTACCGGGTGAGTTTCATTCAGCAAAATATGTGATAATCCTTCTGTAATGTTAATTTTTTAAACTCCATTGCACTGAAATCACATTGTCTTTGTATCACACTATAATGACTGGTGTTTTCCGCTGCTTTTTTGAAATTCGTGAAGCCTCCAGCGTTAAAAAAACCCTTAATTATCGGTTATTGTGTTTTACTTTTTGCCCAAAAGATCTGCATGCTGTTGCTTGTTTTCTTTCCTGAATGAAAATTGTTCTTTATACAAGAATATAGAGTGAGTAATCATTTCCCCTCCACTATTTCTAAACACACACATTTGTTTTTTAGGCGGTTATTAGGGATAAATCCGGAAAAAAAGCACAAGGCTGTAGGAGTATCAAAGCGGAGGTGTCTCCAGTCTACTTAAAAGATTCATAGATTTTAAGTGTGACTTTATATAAGTAATACACACCACAGACACACACACAAACATCGCATACACAACACACACATCACACACATGCATATTCACTCAAAAATACTGTATATACTTGGATGTTTTCTGTCATTCACTTTGTCTCTCTTTCCAGAGTAATTTTTTTTTACATTTAAATGTATTTTCATACATGTAATAAGCTTTGGGCTTTTGGTTGACCATTGTTTTTATTTTATACAAATGTGCTGTAAATAAGAATATGTGTTATTTTCTTTAATGTTATTTAGGTTTTATACTAAGACAGTTTAATAAAGAAATTATGTTTTGAAACAACTCTATGAAGCTGATTTACTTCTGTTAAAGAGTACATTTAAACAGTGTTATGTTGTATTTGCAAAAACAGTAGCCAATTGTAATTTTACCCTACATTAAGACACTGGTAATTTTACAGTAAATTGCTGGCAACCATGCTGCCAGTTCTTTACTGTTTTTTAACAGAACATTTTTTAACAGTGTATGTTATATTAAATATATTATGACCACTTGCCTAATATTGTGTTGGTCCCCCTTTTGTGGCCAGAACAACCCTGACCCTTTGAGGCATGGACTCTACTAGACCCCTGAAGCTGTGCTGTGGTATCTGGCACCAAGATGTTAGCAGCAGATCCTTTAAGTGCTGTAAATTGTGAGGTGGGGCATCTATAGATCAGACTTTGTTTTCTAGCACAGCACAGATTCTCTACAGATTCTTAAATGGATTTAGATCTGAAGATTTTGCAAGCCAAGTCAACACCTCAAACTTATTGTTGTTCTCTTCAAACCAATCCTGATCCATTTTTGCTTTGTGGCAGGGTGCATTATACTGCTGAAAGAGGCCCCTGCAATCAGGAAATACCGTTTCCAGGTGGTACATGTCAAAGTAACATCCACATGGATGGCGAGACCCAAGGTTTCACAGCAAAACTTTGCCCAAAATATCACACTGGCTTTTCCAATGACTATTACATTGGCCGTGGTCCAGCTTTGATGCTTGCGTCCAAATTATTGCCACTTTTAATGGTTGACAGGGTCAGCATGGGCAACCTGACTGGTCTGTGGTTACGCAGCCCCATACGCAACAAATTGTGATGCACTGTGTATTCGGATACCTTTCAGAGCCAGTATAAACTACTTCAGTAATTTAAGCTACAGGAGCTTGTCTGTCACCAATTCACCATTGTTCCTTCCTTGGACCATGTTTGATAGATACTGACAACTGCAGACTGGAAAAAGCCCACAAGAGCTGCAGTTTTGGAGATGACCCAGTCATTTAGCAGTCACAGTTCGACCCTCAAACTCACTCAAATCCTTACACTTGCGTATTTTTCCAGCTTTTTCACATCAAATTTGAGGACAAAATATTATCCCACCCAAAATATATCACACCTACTATAATGCCATGATTTAGAGATAATCAGTGTTATCACTTCCCCTGTCAGTGATAATGTTATGCCTTATCAGTGTGTGTATGTGTACATATATAGTATTTTTAAGAAAAGAAAATATTTATGACTTGTTATGGTTTACAGCTGAATGTAAGACAGTATTACTGTTCTGTCCTCACTAAACGTGTAACTTCTCTATCCAGCTAGACAGACAGCGAACAGGCGAGATGTTGATTCATGGCTTTTATTCTTCCTGTAGCTTTCATGAATCTTTCCTCTTCTAACTTTAAAATTAGAATTAAAATTGAAATTGAAATTGTAAAACTGTAAACAAACATAGAAAATACAGCAATTAGAATTGTAACTAAATCACACACAAAGTGCATTGCCAACTGAACAGTATTCATTGCCTAAAGCATTCAAATAACATTAAATCAATGCATTAAACATTACATTGTCATGTGCTATTAAAATTATATTTTTACTTCTAAGTAATTGCTTGTAATCCAATCTAACAAAAACCCAAATTAGCCTAATATTGATAACAAAGGACCACTAGCATACGGCGCTACCTAATGCTCACCTTTTGCACTTTACATTTTGCTTTTAGCAACATTTACATCGTTAGATTAATGAATTTACATATTTTGACATCTTTAACCTACTAAACATCATATTTATGACAAATAATAGTGACTTACAGCCTTGTGCGAGTCACGACTTCACCATACAAGCTGCTCTTTAGCCATAACACTTTCCAATTAAACTCAACTCAACACGAGGCCTACAGAAGTTACTATATACAATTCCCACCACAAGGGGGCCCTTAAAGGTCAACATATAACCAGAATCACCATTACAATTAAACTAAACCATTACAATTACCTTTATGATTTCTGAAGCTATAGATCTGTGTTGTGTAATATTCTGAGGTAATAATGTTAGTTATGGTTTTAAGCCATTAGAACTTAAAGTAGAAATTAAATAGATTACACATCCTCGTGTTTTCTGGCATGATGCACCGTGAAAGCAGAATAAAAAAGAATTAAAAATAAAAGCAAACTGGACTTGTGTTTAATGCATAATTGAGACTTATACCAGATAATTCCCACAGGTTATATGATGTTAAAAAAGAGATTTGTTTTTTACAAACATTGTTTTTAATAAAATGCAACAGAACACAAGCACATAATAACCCAGTTAAAGAATATTAAACAAAATGTCGCTGCCCATGTGTTTTATTTCATTAAATATAAAAAAACAAGCAATAATGCATTTTATTTAAAATTCTACACTGCACCATACTGCACATTTTCCCTGAGTAAATGCTAAACTATGTAAATGCTACTGTAGCTACAGTATTCAAATTCATATTTAATTCAAGTCATAAAGCTAAAAACAACAAAGCAAAAAAGTGCACACAAGATATATAAATACAGCATAAACAACATAAAATGACAAATAGAACTCACAATAAAAAAAAAGGAAAAAAAACTAGTTACTACAATTGTACTTACTAAGAGATGTAACAGATAACCAGAGCCGGACAGTAACGGAGTAAATTTACTAAAGTACAGTACTTAAGGTCAATTTTGAGGGATCTGTACTTTACTCGAGTATCATTTTTGGGGCGTACTCATGACTTTACTCAAGTACATTTGAGAGGCAAATATTGTACTCTTTACTCCGCTACATTTCTTCCCATAACCGTAAGTACGCGTTACTTCTAAAAAAAAAGGAAAAAGGAAAAATTCAAAAAGCCTCAATTTGTTGTTTCCCTCTCAAATGTGATTGGATTGTGCAGGCGCCAATGCTTGGGATAGCCTATCAGCAATCACCTTCAGCTTTGCGCCTAAGTCAACTGCATGATCAGATATAGATGAGACAAAACCATGGACGAAACAACAGTGGATGAAGACGCAGCAGGTCCATCCCGGGAATGTGCCAACCCGTGGCTACACCTCGCCAGACTATTTGAATTTTCTGAAGAAATTAATGATAATTTTCGCTTCAAATGTTTGCTGTGTTTACCAAAACAGAATTTTATCAACGCCCACAAGATTTCAACTTGCGGAAGCATGTTAAGGTACGTAACATTGAAATAAACTTCCTTACATTTCTTCTAAGCTAGAGTCTAGCTACAAAAAAGTGCACTAAATGATTGGCTAGCTGCGATAATGCAGCTTATTACATTCTCGGTTACGTTTGAGTAGTCAAAGCCACATACACCCGCCAATTTGCCATTCAGATGGCTAACTTTGGCCTGACAATAGTTAATATACTGTAAGCCGAGGCAAGCTAATCGTGGTGTAACATAGATAATAATCAAATCAACTGAAGTCCTTTCAGATTCATGTTTTGACATGCCCCTGACAAATAGAGAGAGCATATCTTTTCTAGTCTGAGCTCGAGTACGAAACGTCTTTTTTAACATACAAAAATGTTAAAGCCACATCTCCAGCGTATTCTGTTTTGCTTGTTTGTTCTTTTGTTTGTATTTTGTCTCTGACCTGACCATTCTGTCCTCCGGCTCGGCTCGGCTCCACATCAAACTCTTCTGATGAAGATGACTTCTCCACCAATGTAAAGCAGGCACATTCCCATGAGATAAGTAAACAACTTGATGGATACCTAGCCGCTACAGCTGAAGGAGTGAATACACTGGCCCCCTATCCAGCTGTGCGTAAGCTCTCACTAAAGCTCAACACAGCCCTGCCAGCTTCAGCAGCGTGTGAAAGGCTTTTTAGCATAGCAGGTTTGCTTTTCACCCCAAGAAGGGGATCAATTCATTCACAAAATTTTGAGAACCAACTTCTCCTCAAGTTGAACAAGGACTTCATGATATTTGATTGAATTGAAGTACAGTACACACACACACACACACACACACACACACACACACAAAGTTTCTCCTGTCTTTACCTGTAAGTCAATGTGAGAGGAAGGGGCTTATTACTGTCACTCAAATAAGCTACATTTTATTTTTCCTTCTTTGTTTGTTGACCTAAACATAGCTCATTAGCTGATTTTCTTTAATCATTATTATTTTCTCTTCTTTGCTCTATGCTCTGTGTATAACACGGTCAGGTTCAGAGGTGTGTTACAACATTGCTATATTGCCTTCTTTGCTGGTTTAGGTTTATTGATTTGATTGTTTTTTTCATCAGAGAAACTCACATTTTCTTTTCTGATATTACACATTAATGTAAACTGAGCATTTGCTTTGATGTTCTTGAGTAAGCGGTCGGTTTTACACAGTCAGGTTCAAATGTGGGTGCAAAAAATCCAATAAAACTCTAGCCGAGGTTTGTCGGAGCATTGCCATTGTTCTCTTGCCTTGTGTGCAAGTGAGAAATGTTAAATAAAGCAACATGGTCAAAAGATGAAAATGACTTGATTTTACTTTAAATTCCTTTTACATTCTCCAAGGTATTAACATGAACATTTTTCAGAACTCCATGTAGGACGTTTCTGTACACAGGGCGTCCCATGTGCAGAAAAACACCCCCAAAGCATGATGCTACCACCACCATGCTTCACAGTAGGGATGGTGTTCTTGGAATGGCACTCATTATTCTTCTTCCTCCAAACACGGTTAATGGAATTATGACCCAAAAGTTCATTTTTGGTCTCATCTGACCAAAAGACTTTCTCCCACGACTCCTCTGGATCATCCAAATGGTAATTGGCAAACTTAAGACGTGCCTGAACATGTGCTGGTTTAAGCAGGGGAACCTTCTGTGCCATGCATGATTTCAAACCATGACGTCTTAGTGTATTACCAACAGTAACCTTGAAAATGGTGGTCCCAGCTCTCTTCAGGTCATTGACCAGCAGTCCGAGGGAGATTGACAGTCATTTTTAGCTTCTTCCATTTTTAATGATCAGAATCATCATCAGAATCAGAATCAGGTTTATTGGCCAAGTGTGTTGACACACACAAGGAATTTGGTTCCAGCTGTTCGTTACTTTTAAAAGTACAGACATAAATAAAAACCTATACATAACAAAACAGACACAACAAGACAAGAACAGACTATACAAGACAATACAGACATACAGACAATATGAGACAGTATAGACAGTGTGGGTAATAAATAGGGATACAGACCAGTAATGTACATAAAGTGTGGAAGTGCATGGTAGTGCAAATGACAGTATTGTGTGCCAGGTATGATGAAAGAGTTTACTATAAAACTTATAACTTAAAGCAATAGTGTGTGCAACATATGCAGATAATGTGATGAGAGACAGTTCTGTGCAGTACTCATAGATATGAGCAGGGAATATAACTATGGTCAGTTGTTAGTGAGGGTGATTGCTTGGGGAAAGAAACTGTTCCTGTGTCTGGCAGTCTTAGTGAACAGAGTTCTGTGGTGCCTGCCAGAAGGGAGGAGCTGAAAGATGTTGTGTCCAGGGTGTAAAGGGTAATTAATGATTTTTTCTGCCCGGTTTCTGGTTCCTGGAGAGTGGGCAGGGGGGCACCAATGATTTTTTCAGCTGTTTTAAATGTTTTCTGCAGTCTGTTTCTGTCCTGTTTTGTTGCTGCTCCAAACCAAATGGTGATTGATGAGCACAGGACAGATTCAATGACTGCAGTGTAGAACTGTATCAACAGCTCCTGTGGCAAACTGTACTTCCGTAATTGCCTTTAAAGTACATCCTCTGCTGGGACTTTTTCAGAATCGAGATTATGTTTGATTCCCATTTCAGGTCTTGGGAAATGGTAGTGCCCAGAAACTTGAAGTTCTCCACAGGTGACACAGGGATGTTGGATATTGTGAGGGGGAGTAGTGTTGAAGGATGTTTCCTAAAGTCCACTATCATCTCCACAGTTTTGAGTGTGTTTAGCTCAAGGTTGTTCTGACTGCACCATAGCACCAGCTGCTTCACCTCCTGCTTATATGCAGACTCGTCACCATCTTGGATTAGTCCAATGAGCGTGGTGTCATCTGCAAATTTCAGGAGTTTGACAGTTGGGTCACTTGATATGCAGTCATTCGTATAAAGGGAGAATAGGAGTGGGGAAAGGACACACCCCTGAGGAGCACCAGTGCTGACTGTCCGAATACCAGAGGTAACACCTCCCAGTTTCACCTGTTGTTTCCTGCCTGTCAGGAAGCTGGTGATCCATTGACAGATGGCAGGGGGTATAGTAAGGTTTAGGAGTTTGGAGTGGAGGATTCCCGGAATTATTGTATTGAAAGCCGAACTAAAGTCAACAAACAAAATCCGGGCATATGTTCCTGGGCAGTCAAGGTGTTGCAGAATGTAGTTTAGCCCCATGTTGACTGCGTCATCCACCGATCTGTTTGCTCTGTATGCAAACTGTAGGGGATCCAGCAGCTGTTCTGTCACCTTCTTTAGATGGGCCAATACTAGCTTTTCAAAGGTCTTCATGACGACAGATGTCAGAGCGACAGGCTTGTAGTCATTCAGTCCAGTAATGGAGGCTTTCTTGGGGACTGGGATGATTGTGGAGAGTTTAAAGCAGGTGGGGACCTCACACAACTCCAGTGATCTGTTGAAGAGAGAGGTGAAAATGGGAGCCAGTTGGTCAGCACATGCTTTGAGACAGCAGGGGGAGACACCGTCTGGGCCGGGAGCCTTCCTTGTCTTCTGTCTCTGAAAGAGCCGATACACATCCTTTTCACAAATCGTGAGCGCAACTTGAGTGCTGGAAGGAGTTGTAAGAGAGGAATCCAGAGGTGTGATGGGGGCAGACATTGGGCTGGGTTGGATGAGAGGTGTGAAAATATTGTTCTCAAACCTGCAGTAGAAGGTGTTGAGGTCGTCAGCCAGGTCTTTGTTTGCTTCAGTGGGGAGGGGTGGTCTCCTGTAGTTTGTGATATTTTGCAGGCCTTTCCACACTGATGCAGGGTCGTTAGCTGAAAACCTGCTTTTCAGCTTTTCAGAGTAGCTTCTTTTGGCTATTCTGATCTCCTTTGTCAGTTGGTTCCTGGCCTGCTTGTACAGAGCTTTGTCCTCCCCTCTGTATGCATCTTCCTTGGCATGTCGAAGTTTTTTCAGTTTGGCTGTGAACCATGGCTTGTTGTTACTGTACTTGCAGAAGGTTTTGGTTGGCACACACATGTCTTCACAAAAAACGATGTAGGATGTCACAGTGTCAGTCAGCTCATCCAGGCTGTCAGTTCCAGCCTCAAAGACACTCCAATCAGTGCAGGCAAAGCAGTCTTGTAGTTCCTGCTTTGCCTCGCTGGTCCATCTCTTCACTGTTTTGGGATCCACATCTGCCCCATGCAGACTTACCACCGGTGTCCCACAAGGCTCGGTACTTGGTCCCCTCCTTTTCTCCCTCTATACCCACTCCATTGGTGAAGTCATATCCTCACATGGGTTTTCTTATCACTGCTATGCAGATGACACTCAACTCATCTTTTCTTTCCCTCCATCAGATACCACAGCTTCTGCTCGGATCTCAGCATGCTTGTCAGACATATCTTTATGGATGAGGGCTCACCAACTTAAACTCAACCCCAGCAAAACAGAACTGCTAGTCATCCCAGGTGATTCATCTCCAGGTCAAGATCTACAAATAACACTTCATGACTCTCTGCTCTCCCCTTCAGCCACTGCTCATAACCTTGGGGTAACTATGGACAATGAACTGTCTTTTTTCCCACATGTCGCTAATGTTGCTCGTTCTTGTCGATTTCTTCTCTATAACATCCGAAGGATTCGACCATTTCTGTCCATACAGGCTGCCCAGTTGCTTGTTCAGTCTCTTGTCATTTCAAGACTGGACTACTGCAACTCTCTGCTGGCAGGTCTCCCCCTGAACGCTATTCGTCCACTGCAAATGATCCAAAATGCAGCTGCACGACTTGTGTTCAATCAGCCCAAGTTCTCCCACACCACCCCACTGCTGCGCTCCCTTCACTGGCTTCCAGTAGCTGCACGTATCAGATTCAAAACACTGATGCTTGCCTACAAGGCCAAAAATGGACCAGCACCATCTTACCTCAGTGACCTCATCACATCTCGCACTGCACCACGCTGTCTGAGATCCTCCAGCACTGCTCGACTGGTACCACCTTCTCTCAGATTGAGAGGTAAGTACAATTCAAGGCTCTTCTCTGTTCTGGCACCGAGGTGGTGGAATGAACTTCCCCTAGATGTCCGTACAGCAGAGTCCCTGATTATCTTTAAGCGACGACTGAAGACCTACCTCTTCCTGAAATACTTAAATTAGCACTTTCCAAGTTTGTAGAATTCGAGTTATATTTATATTGAGTTTGTATTCTTTCGTACCAGTGTAAGATTTATTCACTACTAGAGATTTAAAGCACTTTTGTACGTCGCTCTGGATAAGGGCGTCTGCTAATGCTAAATGCCAAATGTAAATGTAAATGTAAATTCAAAGTTTGGGCTGCAGTATTTATTCAGCACTGTGACATCTGTACACCAACGTTTGTTAATGTAGAAGCAGATTGCTCCAACAGTGGACCTTTTTTTACCAAGCTGCTTGGCAATTTCCCCGTAGCCCTTTCCAGCCTTGTGGAGGTGTACAATTTTGTCTCTAGTGTCTTTGGACAGCTCTTTGGTCTTGGCCATGTTAGTAGTTGGATTCTTACTGATTGTTTGGGGTGGACAGGTGTCTTTATGCAGCTAACGACCTCAAACAGGTGCATCTAATTTGGGCTAATAAATGTAGTGGAGGTGGGCATTTTAAAGGCAGACTAACAGGTCTTTGAGGATCAGAATTCTAGCTGATAGACAGGTGTTCAAATACTTATTTGCAGCTGTATCATACAAATAAATAGTAAAAAAATCATACATTGTAATTTCTGGATGTTTTTATTTTTATTATGTCTCTCACAGTGGACATGCACCTACGATGACAATTTCAGACCACTCCATGATTTCTCAGTGGGATAACTTGCAAAATAGCAGGGTGTTTAAACACTTATTTTCCTCACTGTATTTAGGAATAGCCCAAGAATATCAAAAGTGTGGGGGGGAGAAGCAAACTATGAGTGAAACACTTCAGTAGACACTCTGTTTATTTACACTCTGTATATCTCTGTTGCGATAGTGGACACGTTTTCATTTGCAGATGCAACATAACATAACATAAAATTGTCAGAAAGTTCAGGTTATAGGATCCAAGGCAGGTGCAAAAGCAGGGGAGAAAAGGGGAGAAAAGCTGTGCAGAGCCAAATCGGGGAGCCGAATCGGGGAGCCGAGTCAGGGAGCCGATGTGCGCGGAGGGTGAGGATTCCGAGCCGGAAACCAGAGCGCGTTCAGCGCGAGCCGGAAACCAAAACGCGCGTTCAGCGCGAGCAGAGCCGAGCCGGAAACCGGAGCGCGTTCAGCGCGAGCCGAGCCGGAGGACAGAATGGTCAGGTCAGAGACAAAATACAAACAAAAGAACAAACAAACAAACAAAACAGAATACGCTGGAGAGTGATCAGGGCAAGCCTAAAGACAATCTGACAATGACTGGAGGATTCAGGCGTCCAGAAAATCATACGCCATATCCGTGCAGATGGTTGGGAGTGCGCGTGCTCAAGCGGGCTGACAAATATGCTATTGAGGCTTTAATGATGTTTACCATTATGTTCAACTTTGGTATTATCTCATCTAATTGAGTGCTGAAAAACATACGACAACACAGAAACTAGCAGTAGTGAGCATATGTAAGTTTTTTTTCCTTACCTTTACTGAGAATGTGCAAAACAGAGCATTTCTTATATTCTTAAATTTACACAGCTCAACAAGACTAGAAAACAAACACAACAATGTCTCATTGTTCCAATACTTCATTTCATAACTGCATGTGTCATGGAGGTGAAGTAATTATACCTGATGAGTAACAGTTTAAGCAACCAATGTAAAAGAGGGGAGGAATAAAAACGTGTGTAATATAATGCCAGACAGGTATATTGGGTGTGGGAACTGTTATATAAATATGTTTATATGGGAAAATGTTTAATAAATACGTTTTTATTTAACAATAGACTTATTAAACACCATTAACTGAAATTAACATATTTGCTGAAAAACAAATAAACAGTAAACTATGTGTGAAAATATATTTAATCAGAACATTTCACACCTGCGGTTTCACAAGTACTACAAAAACTATTTTCACCTGATTATTTTCTAAAATCGAAATTCAAATCATGTACAGGATCCTAGAATATGGTAGAATATTATATATAATAATACCATATATCATAATTATAATAGTAGAATATAGGCATCATAAGATAAAATATATGATAAAATACATAAAAAAATATTTTTAGAACATACACAAACCGCAATAAATATGTATATTCTTACATTGTTAATTAGATTACAGTGACTCAGGTTAGTGTGATTACTTTGAAATGCCAAGATTAATGGTCATTAGTCATTATGATATGGTTGTATTATTTCTATTTTAAAATAAATTTCCAGTGTATTAATACATATGTGTATGAGAAAAACTCTTATTTTAAACTATAGTATTTGCAATTTTATGGAGTATTTAGGTAATAATTTTAAGCAATTCATTCTGTGGAAAATATCTCAAATGTATGAACTACATATTGTGTTGGGAGATGTGTTCATGTGTATAACGTTAACAAATAAAATGGGCTTGTTTTCTATGCGTAATCGATATGTATAATAATTTTCTGGTGTTTTGTGTGAAAAAAAGAAAGAAAGAAAGAAAGAAAGAAGGAAAGTGTGAATGAACATTTTGACAAACTTTTTTTATCACGGTATCTTTATTTAAATGTTAAAACAAAAGCACATGTTAAAAAAAAATAAATAAAAATAAAACAAAATAGCTACTCAGATATTTCATACAATAGTAATTCAAGCAACATCATATTTAATTGTAAATATAACACTTTCAAATCTTCTTCATCTTCTTTCTGTTGCACTCATAACGATCACCACAGCGGATCATTCTTCTCAATATACTGTACCTTTGCCCCTTTCAAACCAACCACCTGGGGCTTCCTCTTTTCTTTCTGCCACTGGCTCAATCACCAGCATTCTTTTACCGATATACCCCATGTCCCTCCTCTGCACATGTCCAACCCATCGCTTTCGTGTCTCTCTCACTTTGTCCCCAAAACGTCCTACCTGCATGGTCCCTCTAATGAATCAATTTTTAATCCTGTCCATCATCGTCACTCCCAAAGAAAATCTCAACATCTTCAGCTCTGCTACCTTCAGCTTTACCCTCTGTTTTTTTGACAATGTCACCTCCATTAAACTGTACAACATAGCAGTTCTTATAAACTTTCCATTTCACACTTGCACTCTTTTCTTCACTCCTCCAACACACTCAATTACTTTGCACAGTTGACCCCAGGTACTTAAATTCACCCACCTTCACTACCTCTACTCCTTGCAACCTTACCACTTAACTGCCCTCCCTCTTATTCTCACACACACATGTATGCTGTCTTGCTCCTACAGGGTTTCATTCCCCTTCACTCCAGCATGTACCTCCATTTCTCCATGCTTCTCTCAACCTTCTCCGTACTCTCGACACAAATAACGTTTAAATCATACTGCAAATGTATCTAAGTCAATTCTAAATATTAAAGTATGAGAAATTTATTTTAGACTATAGCAAAAAAGGTAATATAGGGTAAAATAGTAAAAAGAAAATGCATAGACGTTATATAAACACGGTATATCAGCAGAAGCAATTATAAAAATTATAATAATAAATTGTACTTTTGGATAAAGCATGAACACTGACAGGATTTGGATTGTTTTTTTATATGTTTGGCCACTAGAGGTCAGCATTGGTCCCTAAGTTGTTTTCTTTTCATGATGTCGCTGCCACCTGCGTCCTATTTCCACCGTGTGTAATTATCAGCAGAAGCAATTATAAAAATAATATTAATAAATTGTACTTTTGTATAGAGCATGAACATTGACAGGATTTGGATTGTTTTTTTTATATGTTTGGCCACTAGAGGTCAGCATTGGTCCCTCAAGTTGTTTTCTTTTCATGATGTCACTGCCACCTGCGTCCTATTTCCACCGTGTGTAATGGAGGTGGTGGATCTCCACGGCAGTCCCCTTGAGGATAAAGAAGCTGCGTTCCGTGGTTCTTCAGAGCGCGTGGCACCGTTCCAGGATTCTCAAGGGTGCTCGGTTCCATCCCTGGGCATCCAAGAATGCGAGGCTCAGTTCCCGGGTTTCCACGGACACATGACCCTGCCCCTGGGTCAGTACAAGCGCGCTGCTGTGTTCAGGGGTCCTCGTGGACGCTCTGCACCATCTCCGAGCGTCTGCGAGCGCACCCTGGCATCCCAGCACTACCATGAGCAGTCTGTGCCGCCACCGAACATCTACAAGCGTGCTGCCCTGTTTCGAGGTTTCCGTGGGCGTGCCTCTTTGCCACAGTGTCTCCACGAGCGCGCCTCTATGCCACAGACCCGTCACGAGCACGCCGAGCCGCCACAGACCCGTCACGAGCGAGCCAAGCCGCCACAGACCCGTCACGAGCGCGCCTCTACGCCACAGACCCGTCACGAGTGCACCGAGCCGCCACAGACCCGTCACGAGAGAGCCGAGCCGCCACAGACCCGTCACGAGCACGCCGGGCCGCCACAGACCCGTCACAAGCGAGCCGAGCCTCCACAGACCCGTCACGAGAGAGCCGAGCCGCCACAGAGTCGTCACGAGAGCGCCGGGCCGCCACAGAGTTCCGCCAAGGGTGCCGCTCAGCCTCAGAGTTCCGCCGAGGGTGCCGCTCAGCTTTAGGTCTCCGCCGTGGACGTGGCTCGGCCTCAGGCCTCTGCCGTGGACGTCGCTCGGCCTCCGGCCTCCGCCGTGGACGTCGCTCGGCCTCAGGTCTCTGCCGTGGACGTCGCCCGGCCTCAGCTTCCGGCCTTTACGAGGGCCGCTGGTCCGTTCCGGATCCCGGCCAAGGGCGCTGCTTTGCCTTGGGCCCCTTCCGATCCTCCCCGGCTCTGCTGCGATGCTCACGGGGCCTCCTTTGTCCTGGGTCGATTGGAGAGGCCTTCCTCGGAGTGCCCGGCCCGCCTGGCATGGGTAAGTTTTGGGGCGTCAGGTGCCGCCCCTGAAGGGGGGGGGTACTGTCAGGGATTCCCCTGCCACGCCCCCCTCAGTAGCTGTCCGAGAGTCCCCTGCCACGCCCCCTTTGGCTGCTGTCAGAGATGCACCCTGCCATGCCCCCCTCGGTAGCGTTCATGGTGCCTTATTATCCCGTGCCTGCCTAATCACCGACAGCTGTGACTCGTTATGCTTCTGGCTATATAAACACACATTCTCGAGTGACAGGCTATCGGTCCTTGTATTGTAATGCTGGTGATACCCGTGGCTGCTCGACCGCCAGCACTCCCCGCTGGTTCCGTTCCCTATGGATTACTCTTAGCCGCTGCCGTTAACTTTCGTTTCGGACTCAAGGTTTCATTTTGGATTACTCGTCTCGAGCGGATATTCTTTGTTTTTTTTCTCGCCTCGGCAGCAGTGAGTATTTTGTTTGTTGAACTGTTTTGATTTGAATTAATAAACTATGATTGACCATCAGCCTGAAAAATCATCTTATTGTTCTCTAAGAAGTTATTAAGCATTTTAAATGTTTAAGAAATGTCTTTTGCTCTCATATAACTTATTTCCTTATGGCAATTATCTATATTACACCTGTAAGGCATGAAAGAGATACAAGTAACGCAAAAGTAATATAACGCATTACTTTCCATAAAAAGTAACTAAATAACGTAATATTAAAAACATTACACAGGTTTTGATAGCTTACTAGTGCCTTGAGGGCTGGACACATTAGATGGTGAACCTGAAAAACAAGAAAGAAAGAAGAGTCAACATGAAATAAAAATAAGCAACATTATAATTTTATTTTTATTATTGAATAAATGAAAGAAAAAAATGTTACAAAAAAGTGTAAAATTTAAAAATTTACTTTTCTTTTAATAAATAATGTGTCAATTAAGAAGAGTAAAGAAGCTGCAAAGGATTATGAAGACAGGCTATATTTCCCCCAGCTGTTCTTATTACTACAAAAATGTATCTCAACTTTCTAAAATAATGAAAATAATGTTACACACACACACACACACACACACACACACACACACACACACACAGGTGCATCTCATTGAATTAGAATATCATTTAAAAAGTTGATTTATTTTAATAATTCAATACAAAAAGTGAAACTCATACTATATAGATTCATCACACACAGACTGATATATTTTAAGTGTTTATTCTTTCAATTGTGATAATTATGGATCACAGCTAATGAAAACCCAAAATTCAGTATAATTTGAATATTGTGAAAAATTCCAACATCAGAGGCTCGTGGTGTCACACTCTAATCAGCTAATTAAATCCAAACACCTGCAAAGGTTGAATAAGCCTTCAAATGGCGTCTCAGTCTGGTTTAGGCTACACAATCAGGGGGAAGACTGCTGACTTGACAGTTGTCCAGAAGATCATTGACACCCTGCACATGGAGGGTAATACACAAAAGGTCATTGCTAAAGAAGCTGCTGTTCACAGAATGCTGAATTTTTTTGTAGAAGGAGTTAAAACAAAGCCTATTCAAGAATTTGGAGGAGATTCACAAAGAGTGGACTGCAGCTGGAGTCAGTGCTTCAAGAGCCACCACATACAGACGTATCCATGGGCTACAACTTACGCATTCCTTGTGTAAATTCAATCCTAAACCAGAGACAACGTCAGAGGCATCCATGCCACGCCGAACAAAGGCAGTAATTAAAAGAAAAAGAGCCCCTATCAAGTATTGAGTACATATACAGTAAATGAACATAATTTTCAGAAGGTCAACAATTTAATACAAATGTTTTTTTTGATTAGTTGTATGGAGTATTCACATTTTTTGAGAGAATTGGTGGGTTTTTGTTAATGTGAGCCAAAATAATCCAAATTAAATTAAATAAACACTTAAAATATCAGTCTGTGTGTGATAAATCTATATAATAGATACATTTATGTGTGTTTATTATTATTATTTATTTAACAAATGTGTGTGCGTGTGTGTAAGAAAAATGTGAAGAAAAATATATACAGTACAGACCAAAAGTTTGGACACACCTTCTCATTCATGACTATGAAAATTGTAGATTCACACTGAAGGCATCAAAACTATGAATGAACACATGTGGAATTATATATGGAATTATATACATAACAAAAAAGTGTGAAACAGCTGAAAAATGTCATATTCTAGGTTCTTCAAAGTAGCCACCTTTTGCTTTGATTACTGCTTTGCACACTCTTGGCATTCTCTTGATGAGCTTCAAGAGGTAGTCACCTGAAATGGTCTTCCAACAATCTTGAAGGAGTTCCCCGAGAGATGCTTGGCACTTGTTGACCCTTTTGCCTTCACTCTGGGGTCCAGCTCACCCCTAAACCATCTCGATTGGGTTCAGGTCCGGTGACACTGTGGAGGCCAGGTCATCTGGCGCAGCACCCCATCACTCTCCTTCTTGGTCAAATAGCCCTTGATGCCTTCAGTGTGACTCTACAATTTTCATAGTCATGAAAATAAACAAAACTCTTTATATGAGAAGGTGTGTCCAAACTTTTGGTCTGTACTGTATATATATATATATATATATATATATATATATATACACACACACACACATACATATATATACATACATGCACACACACACATGTTAATGTTAATAATTAAGTATATGTAAAGTATATGTATATGTGTTTTTTTTGTTTTCACCAAATAAAGACTAATGTCCCTTTGTTCTTTTCAGATTTTCTTACTGCTTAGATGTCCTCTTTTTTTCAAATCTTCTTTGAATGTGCATGAGACCTATGTTTCCCACCAGCCACCACACCTCAGTGAACTATGTCCCCTTCTTAAAAGTAACTAAATGTAGTAACTAAATGTAGTAGGTGTGTATGAGTCATCCAGTTGTGCTGTGTTACAAAAATAAAGCATATTTAAAGTAGAAATATTTAAAAGATTTACACATGCACCCATCTGACACACACTTACAGACCCTATTTGTCAGGCACCCAACACTAGTTTCTAAACTTTTGTAGTACATTTTAAAGATTATGCACCAGCTTTTATTTCAGCATTCAAGACTAATATTGAAACCCTTTCAGGTCAACCTACTGCTCAGTCATTCGTACAGTACATGTTCTCTTTCATAAACTTGTTTAACGATGCTGATATTGCATGTACCTGTGACCTTTATTGTTTCCATGTTGTTTATATTGTATGTTTAGTGTTTATTGAATGAGTTTTATGTAGAAGTCTCTTACGAGTATAATCGGTGTCCCAGAAGGGCAATGCTCCTAAAACAAACAAACAAATAAATAAATCAGTTAATAAAAAAATAAAAAAATAAATGAAGTCTGCTTTAAAAAATAAAGATGCATTATTAGTGAAGTAAGAATAGTGATAGTAGTTTCCCAACACCCCACTGTTTCTCTGGCAAATATTGTGATTAACAATTTAAAACGCATGGATTTTTAGATTTTAATGAATTTATAATAAAAATATTCCTAAATTTTGTAGTCATCAATTTCCAGAGCTATACATTTCTGTAAATAATATGTAGACATATGTGTTAACAAAATTGTGGGTTTTTTTTTTTACTATTGCCCCACTTGTATTATTTGAACTAATACAAGTAAATGACATACATTTTTTTTCCAGTTTTCTTTGTTTCCAATGTTTTATGATGTAAATTTATTTATTTTATTTGTATTTCAAAATGTAATAGTACATGACACATTGTTTTTGTTGTTCAGAGATGTTTTTTTTTTAATATCTAGCAAATTAATTTTTTAAATGTGAGTGTATTATTGTTGGCCAATGACTGTTAAACTAAAGGTTAAAGGTCATGTAACGACGAGCGTTACAACGCGAGAGAGAGGAGCAACGCACATGGCGAGAAGAGACTGCGTCTTTTGGAGATCGAGTATATTTTTTAAAATATTAAGGCCCAAAGTGTAACGGAAGTGTATTCTGTTTATATCGTTTGATTTTCTCAAAGTTCAAGGTTATATAATGTCACTGCCTGATTATAAGACATTATCTCTGCCATCACATGTAATGAAAAGGCCTAGAGGCTATCACATAAGCAACATGTGTGAACAGTGACTGCAGATGGGATCCAGTTGGTCCTGGGACTTTGTTTGCAACTGGATGTGTTGTGTTGTTGTTGCTTCTGTAAAGATTGCAGTGTTACACTGTGCTTGGCTAGGCCTGACTCTTCACGCAGAGTAAATTGATCACTATGCTAACTGTGAGTTGCCGCTCTTCGCGGTTCATCTCGTTTTTCTCGGATGGATGTAAGTGAATCTATTTTCCAAGTTTGTGCTTAAGAGGATTTGTTATTCACTCTTCACACTGTGAATGTGCCCAAACGAAAACACTAGTGTATGTGACTGAGTTGTTGGTTCATATATACTGCATACAGAACAGAAAGAGTTCCTATAGATCAGGGGTCACCAACCTTTTTGACACCGAGAGCTACTTCTAATGTGAAGGGCTACCAGTTTTATACACACTTCTAAAATAACAAATTTGATCAATTTACCTTTAATTATGTTATTATTAATAATTAATGTGCAAACTGAATTGCACAGGGGCCAAAACTCAAAGCACACTTTAGGTTGTGGCGGAACAGGATAAACATTTATTAAACACACTAAAACTAAATGTTTTTTAACATAAATATTAATAAAAACAGACAGGAATATTATTCCAGAATAAATCAACTTAAGCTTTAAATAACTTAAAATATTTTGCTCTCCATAAAAATATCTCCTGTCAAAATTATACAAGTTAGAAATATAAACATGCTGCAAAAAATCATGAAAAAAATTAATATAAATTGTGCTTTTAAGTAAACGTTAAAATAACAAATCAAAACAATCAGATTTCTTTGCTCTTATTCCATTTTATAAAAAATAATCCTAAACTTTAAATAACTTAAAATATTTTGCTCTCCATAAAAATATCTCCAGTCAAACACCAAATGTCTCACAGCTTCATCATGTAGCTCTTCAGAAACTCTCCCTCAGTAAATAACTGGCTGATGAGACTATGATTTCTCCTCTGCTTTCACACCAGCTTCACTTTGTGATTTTACTCTGGTGAAAAACCTCTGCTGAAATTCAGATTCTTCTTTAACTCTTCTATTTTCTGTATCTTCTGCTCTGCATTCAGGTTTTTCAGCTTATCCTCATGTTTTGTCTCGTAGTTCCTCTTAGATTCAATTCCTTAATTACAGCCACATTCGCTCCACAAATAAGACGCACGTGTTTACCGGCAGTGTCAGTAAACATCTACTCAGAATCAACTTTTCTCTCCACCAATGTGAGGCGCTGTTTCACAATAACTGTACAATAGGGTTAAATACGTCAACGGAATCTCGACTTGATTGAAGCTGGAATGTTCCCAGGTAGTCTAGCGTTCGGTATGGCAGCTGAAGCGCTGTATTATGGGATCTTTAGTTTGTGTCTATTAGCGCTTCATATCGCTCAGACATTAATAACAATAATAATAGATCTTTATAAATTCATCTCGCGGGAAGGATATAATTGTACGTCGGGTTGGATTGGCCTGCAGGCCTTTAGTTTGACACGCCTGATCTATGTGCAGACACTGATCAAGTTAATGATTTCTCACAATAATTATCAACAAGGATTTAATAAGGTAGGAAACAGCTACTTTTAGAAAAGGCTCACGGGCGACTCATGTGGTCACCACGTTGGTGACCCTTGTTATAGACTGTGAAATATTGTGTACTTGGGCTTTTGTTATATTGTTTTTTTTATTTCTTTATGTTGTAAGGCCTTTAATTTAACTTTTCATACCATTTGATAAGTATTTTATTTTCTATTTTCTAAATATTTCATCCTCTACAGTTGTTTAATTGTTTCATACATTTTTGTTTGAACCACAGCAAAACTAAAATAACAGCAAAACTCTAGAATAAGAAAAATAAATGAGTTGTTTTTTTGCTAATTCGCATTTGAATTCTGGTGTTTTATTCATTGGGATTCTTTATTGTAATAAGAGACTGGTGTAAATAGACAAAGACTACTGGCCAATTCACCATTTAAATGCCGGGAATCCAGGTTTTCTGAGTTACGTTAAAAATCATTTTGGGTTGAAAATAGGGTTACATTAGGACTTAACTCTCATGTATTTACTTAGGTTAATGACAGTGGAGTGGACAGCCACTTTGTCCCAAGGGTTCCTAATGTCTGTGTTACCTTCTGCCTCTTCTTCTAAGTTAGACTATTTAACTATTTAGTAAATTTTAGTAAGTCCCTGCTTGTGTTGCATGCTAAAATAAATGTTCCGGACGTCCATGATTTGATGGGTTCGTTTATTATATCTTATTTTTTTTCTCTGCTTACAAAAGGAAGCACTAATTCCAAGCTTTTTCACACACCAAAAACTCTCCGTTTTTTTTTCTCATTAACTCTTTGTTTTCAGTCCTCGCTTGCACTTTTTTTCCTTACTAGAGCCCCCTACAGTTAGATTGCTAACACAACATGCCTTCTTGAGCATTCATCACAGCAGTTTGAGCAGTTTTGTACATTTACACAAACATTTCTCCAAACCAGACTTTATGCATTAAACCCATCATAAATCCAAAACACAACCATCAAAATGAACTACATAATGTAAAACAAAAAAACATCTGGGGGGGTTATTATTTTCCTTCAAAAACATCACATTACATAAGCCCCACACTTGCACCTGTTCTTATCAGTTATATGACAGATTGGATACCTAATGAACCTTCTTTCAAGGCTGAGTTCAAGCTTGTGTTATGCATGCTCCTGAAATACTAACATCCATCATCTTGTCCACTTATTTTACTGGACCTGCCTGTCCTATTTTGATATCCTACTCCTGGATAGAGTTACATTCAATAAAACCCACTCAATAAACAAAACATATTTTATGTTACACCCTTTGTTGAACAACACTATTTGAATCAGTGGCCTGTAAGTACTGTTAGAATTTGTGCCTATTTGTGCACTTCCTTTAGTTTACTTAAAAAAAAAATTGCTATGCATTTTTTTGTATGCCTAAGACACAAACCTTAATCTCTCTCTCTCTCTCTTTCTCTCTCTTTCTCTCTCCTCTCTCTCTCTCTCTCTCTCTCTTTCTCTCTCTCTCTCTCTC
>MU551584.1:9645-30623 GCA_024362625.1 Silurus asotus
TATATATATATATATATATATATATAATCATTAAATTATGCAATGTGTGTCTTGATAAAAATAGCTCCAACATTCATACAAACCTTTGTACTTTGATGTGAAACAGAACACATCATATCTGTTCTTTTGCTTGTCTTGCATTCCATAATTCCTTATGCCAGGGACAGTGTTCTTCCCTCCACATGGTTCTCGAGGTTTGGTGATAGGATACTGCACTGACCCATCACTAAGCCAACCAGCATTGCACCAGTCTAGGCCTTCTCTCCAAGCTTGATACAGCTGATCAAAAGAGGCCACAATAGCATCCTGGTTTTGACAGGCTTTCTCAGCTTCTTGAAAGTTGAGGTTATAGCGACCAAAAGGTGGAAAATACGGGAAAACTACACCTGTGGAAATATTATCTCAGTCACCTTTTTGCCAGGTGGCTTGGTGTCTTCCATTAAAGCATTTCATCTGATTATTAGATATAAGGTATTACTATCACCTAGGCAAATATGAACAAAATTTGTCTTTAACTTAATATTTATTAGTTAAAAGAAAAATCACAAAATTACTCTGCTCTCATGAAAAGAAAAAAATTTCAAGCACAACATGGCTGTATCAAAAATATTTTTTTTCAGTTTGGCACAGTTTATTGACACCTTTTTGTCATAATGTTGTGCTACCTCCCTTTGCCATGTTTTCTAAAACTTAGCTTATTATTTCCTTAAAATGCTCTATCTGCAAATCTGCAAATTATTGTATTCTGTTTTTATTTACATTTTTTTACAGCATTACAACATTTTTGGAATTGAGGTAGTGATTCCTCGTCCATTGTAATAAAAGTCTAATAGAATTCGGCATGTGGGTTACTTTACATTTATATCCCTGTGAAAAAGTCATGGTTGAACATTTTGTTCAAATGTGTGATGACGTATGTAAAATAAATGAAAGTATTCTTTAAATATATTTTACTATGGAGGTGCCATTAATTACGACACATACTTAGCAAATTTATTTTTCAATTTTTGCTTTAAACAGTGTTGTGTTTGCAATTGTTTAATATCCATGAGAACACTATTTTTGTGAATTTGAAGAAAGAATCAAATAGTTAAATAATGACAGTTTTTGCTAATATTTCAGGAGGCTGGCAGTATTAGTGGAGGGTACTGTTTTTGTCCTTCGAAATTGTAGTCTTGTCTATTTTACTTAATAATTCAAGAATGTTATAATTTTGCCATTATATAATAGCAGTAAAACAGTAAATGCCATACAATGTAAGCCTGACTTAAAATAATAGTCTATTTTGTGTTTAATAAGAAAATAGTTTTCACCATTAAACTGTTTATTACACTTAATTTTTAGCCTGTTAGTTGATTGTGAAATGTGAAGTTCAAAATTATGCTGTAACACACTGAATACATTTTTGTGATACTATTACCTTGTAAATTGAGGGACACCACTGCTGTGGCATCCTCCAGACCGTCAATCACCTCACATTTAAATCTTCCATAGTCCTCCAGTGTTATTTCAGTAATGACCAGTGACGCATCATTCTCACTGGCACCTTGTAGATGCACACGGCCATGGAAGCTACCATAGCTCTTCTTATTGAAACCCATAGCTACAAAAACATCAATCTCCTTCAAATAATCTGATGTTAATTTAGTCCATTTTATCCTCATTTTGGGATTGGGGACAAATGCAGGGTTCCTTTGAAACGTGCATGGCAGTGTAGCATTGCCCCCCCGGTGGGACACCACTTTGGCTCGTTCTTTTATAACAAACAGTCCAGGTCCATTTTCTGAAAAAAAAAAATGGAAATACAAAAAATCATGTTCATGTCCTTAAATTAAATTTTCTTTTGAATTCAGCAAGTTCTTTGCAAGAATGTACTGAATTTAAATAAGTAATTAAATTTCACTTTTTAATATACAATGTTAAGAACAATAAAAATAAAGAAAAAACATTGAATGAAGCCCTATTCAGACGGGACTAGTTTTCCAAACGACGTTTGAGTTAAAAAAAAATTCAGCCGACGTCTGTCATTTACTGTATGGATTTGGACGGGACTAACATCTCTGTGTTTATTACACATGTAGGAGTCTCTGTGCTTTACATGTGGGCGTTGCAAAAGACCACACGTTCATGATGAGTGGATTGCGTATGGTCATATGACCGAGCAGAAACTTGAATGCTAGGGTTAGTACGGTAGTTCACATTGACCATAACACACAAGAAAACGCGTTTTTGAAAAAACATTTTCGGCAATCACAGACATTCGCATTGGGACAGGATTAGATTTCTTAGAGGACCGCCGAGTTTCCTGAAAAACAGTAGGTAATTTGCGCTGGAATTTTTACAGAGGTCGTGTGAGAAAAAGACAGACATGGCAGATTCGGATGGGATTAAAATCACAAAGTACCTCTGTGAAACAGAAATTTCTCTAATGACCCCCTGTAAAACTAGTCCCGTCTGAATAGGGCTTAAGAAGGTGCAATAACCACTCTAACCACTTTTTGTCCAAACAACCCACAAAAGTAAATTGTTATTGTTCCTACACTTTCCAAAGCTTAGCCAATGTGGGAATGCAACAAGTGTGGGCTCATCTGGGATCTGTTTGGATAGGAATAGGATTACATTTGATGACAAGTTTTGATCTTGAGGTGTTTGTTGCTTCTCTGAATCTGGATGTTTTTGTCGAAAGGATGACATTTAGAAATAGCTGCTCACTATACTGTACCAGTTTGTAGGAGTTTGCAGAGATTAGTAGTAAGGTTCTCACTAAGTTCTGTAAGTTGGTGTTTTAACGCTTTCACCACATTTTAATACAACTGTGGCTAGTGGTGTGGAAAACTCTGTTGCTGTTCAACCAGTGGTTAAAGCCAGAGCTACTCTGCCTTGCTTTGACTCTCATTCTTTGTCTGTAGGTGCCAAAGTGAGCATTGCATGTCTCTAATTGGAGACTCAAGAAAAAACAGCAGCATATAAAGCAGAGATGGAGTTTAGGATAGCTGTGAATAAGATGGAACTCAGTGTAGATTGGGAAGTCCGATTAAGGCAAGTGGAGTTAGAAGTGATGATCGCCACTGTCCACATCCCACTCGGCTAACCCTTCTTTCTCTCCTGTGCTACTGTCTTTTCTGCCTGCATCTCCTGTAAAGCCTGTCCCTATGATTCTGTCGACTCGCTCTGTCCAATCCACACCTGTGTTTGATGTTGGTAAAAGCATTGTGTTTGTTCCCTCTTTCCGAGAAAGTGAAGTAGACACTTATGTCTGTGTTTCTTTTTTTTTATCATATAGCTGTAGCCTTAAATTGGCTTAAATGGACTTTATTCTTCAGTGTAAGATCATTGGAAATTTTAGGAAGTGTGCTCTTTGTTGTCCTTGGAGAATAGCTTACAGTATGAGGTTGTTAAAGCAGCTAGAGAGAAAGAAACATTGTTGGACAAGTGGTGTTCTTCCACTAAAGCTAATGGCTTTGACTTCTTGAGGGAGCTTTTGTTGATTGAGAAATTTTAGAATTGTCAGCCTGATTATGTTGTAGTCTATCCAAATGAGAGGAAGCTGCTGTATTTGCAGATGAGTAGGTGTTGACTCGTAAGAATGTGTTCAAGCAGACCAAGGTAGAACCTTTGGTAACCACTGATCAGCGGTTAAAGACAACTCGGTCCAGTCGGTAAAATTCCCTTGCTATCTCCAGTGGGTGTTTATACTGTCATAAGCCTAACCAAATAATTGCCCTGCTAAAAAACCTTAGTCCTGCTCCAGGATATGTTTGACAGGATATTGGAGAATCTCTTGATTTTTGTAATCAGCCATTTGTAACAGATTGCACATGTTCTTTAGTTGGGAAAGAGCAAATGCCAGTACCTGTGAAAATTCTTTGTGATGCTGGTGCCACCCAGTCATTCATATTGCTGGCGTTTTATCTTTTTCAGACCAGTCCTGATATGGAACACATGTGTTTTGTAGAGTACATTAATCTGGGAAAGTATTTTGCAACTGTGTTAAGCCATGAAGAGTTGGCAAAAAGGCAGGTAGCTTATTTTTGTAGAGAACAATATTTTAATGCGGAAATAGTCTCACACTGATTCACCATTTGACAGTGTCTTTCAGATGGTGGTACCTACCATTTATAGGCAAAGTGTACTTCAGGGAGCCCATTACCATCACTAGCCAGGACACTTATCATATTACACAAAAACATATTCTTTAAAATATGTATTCTTTAACATTTTGTTTGGTCTGCACTCAGAAAAGATGTGCAGTTTTGTCGGTCTTGTCATGTTTGTCAGTATACTGGGAAAACCTGGCCAGAAGGAGCTAATTCTGCTCTTCAAAACTGTTTTGAATGCACTGACTGGGACATGTTTAGAGAGGCTGCAACCAATGGCGATTCCATCAACTTGGAGGAGTAAACATCAACAGTGACCAGCTACATCAGCAAGTGCGTTGATGATGTTACAATCTCCAAGACCATCACTACATGCTCCAACCAGAAGCCGAGGTTGACTGCAATGTGCGTATGCTGCTGAAACAAAGAGACTCTGCCTTCAGAACAGGGAACAAGATGGCCTTAAGAACAGCAAGGGCCAAACTGTCCCATGCCATCAGAGAGGTAAAGCGTGCACACGCAGAGAAAATCCACGACCACTTCCAGGACAGCAGAGACACCCGTCGCATGTGACAGGGCATCCAGGTGATCACGAACTACAAGACATCACCTGCTTGTGACCGTGACGGCTCCCTAAGCATTCAAAACAATCATCCCTCAGCAAGGTGATCATCAAGAGCACCAAATTCCTTGATGTTCATCTGGCGGACAACCTCACCTGGTCACTTAAATCCAGCTCCATCACCAAGAAAGCCCAACAGCATCTCTACTTCCTGAGTAGGCTGAGAAAAGCCCCCCACATACCACCCTGTCATCTACATTTGCCTCTTTCATACCAAATACCTGCATGTCTTTCTTCACCACATCCATGAACCTCCTCCTCTTTTCCATCTTCCTGGTGTCTCTATCCTCAGCATTTTTCTACCAATACAACTCATGTCCCTCACAAATCACTCCTGTCACTCTTCTCCACCCACTCCACCCTGCCTGCACTCTTTTCTTTACTTCCCTAACACACTCTCCATTACTTTGCACTGTTAACCCCAGGTACCTGAACTCTACCACCTTCTCCACCTCTTCTTCTTGCAACCGCACCACTCCACTGTCCTCCCTCTCATTCACACACATGTACTCTGTCTTACTTCTACTGACCGGTCTCTCCAGCACATACCTCCACCTCTCCAGGCTCTTCTTAACCTGCTCACTACTCTCACCATAAATCACAATATCCTTAACACACACTCATTACTCATCTCAATCCATTCCACCATCATTTATTTATTATTATTTATACTTGACTGTACTACACTGTTTACCTGCTGTTTTTTGCACCTTTGACTGTACCATACTACACTGTTTACATGCTGTTTTCGCTCCTCTTGACAGCTGCTGTTTTTTGCACTACATTGTGTCTGTTTATATTCACTCCCGGGTATAGTTTTTACAGTTCTCCTCGTACAGTACTGTATAATCAAAGTATACAGTAGGTTTACTGGTTGGTGCTATCTTGGGTTTTGTGTCTTGTGTTGTCTGTCTGCACTGTCTGTCTGTACTTTTTTTTTGTCTGCACTGTTTGCACTAGGTTGCACTCAATGCACTTTATGTAGCTTGCGTTGTGTTGTAGCTCTATTTTGTTGTTTAGTGTAGCACCAGGGTGGATCAAGGGACTAACTACATGCTTATCCAAGCTATTTATACGGGTTATGAAAATGCTAAACATAACTCGTGTTATCACTCTGTGTCTCAGGGTGCATTATAGATTTCACCAGTCCTTAAAGTCTATGCTAAGGAAATACTGTTTAGACACTGAGAAAGACTGGGATGAAGGAGTGCTTCTTGTGCTGTGCCTCTTGTGCCGTTTGCAGTAAGAGAAGCTGTTAAAGAATCTCTTGGGATTAGTCCTGCAGACCTTGTTTTTGTCATTCAGTTTAAGGTCCTCTAAAAGCTTTTTAAGGTAATGTCCCTAGCAGATAGTGGTAAGAAACACAATATTTTAGACTGTGAGCAAATTTCACAAAGCCTAAGATCTTTCACAAAGATCTAAGTCTTTTTCTATGTACACAAAAAATCTATTCCTCTTAAATGTTGTTCATAAATCTGTCTAAATTGGTGTTATGAGTACTTTTCCTTTGCTGAGATATTCCATCCAACTCACAGGTATGGCAAAACAAGATGCTGATTAGACAGCATTATTATTGCACAGGTGTGCCTTAGGCTGGCCACAATAAAAGGCCCCGATAAACGTGCAGTTTTACTGTATTGTGGGTCTGGGGGGGTCTGAAAACCAGTCAGTATCTGGTGTGACCATCATTTGCCTCATGCAACACATCTTCTCATAGAGTTGAACATGAGTGTGTGTTGAGTCCGGTTTGTGCAGATCAGTCACACAGTTGTGTGTAAGTGTGTGTGTGTGTGTGTGTGTGTGTTTGTGTGTGTGTGTGTGTGTGTGTGTGTGAGATGTGAGTTCAGTTCAGATGTTTGTTGACGAGCCTGATGGCTTGAGGAAAGAAACTGTTTCACAGTCTGGATGTGGCGGCCCGAATGCTTTGGAACCGCTTCCCTGATGGCAGGAGAGTGAAAAGTGTGTGTGACGGGTGTGTGGGGTCGTCTACAATGCTGTTTGCTTTGCGGATGCAGTGTGTGGTATAAATATCCATGATTGATTTTCAGCCGTCCTCACTATCCTCTGTAGGGTCTTGCGATCCGAGACGGTGCAGACCCCCAAACTAGGCAGTGATGCAGCTGTTCAGGATGCTATTAATGGGTTCTCTGTAAAACATGGTCAGGATGGGGGAGGGAGATGAGTTTTCCTCAGCCTTCTCAGGAAGTAGAGACGTTGCTGGGCTTTTTCGGTGATGGAGCTGGTTTTGAGTGACCAGTCAGGTTATCCACTAGATAAACACCAAGGAATTTGGTGCTCTTAAAGATCTCCACTGAGGATCCATCGATGATCAGTGGAGAATGGTCACTCTGTGTTCTCCTGAAGTCAACAACCATCTCTTTAGTTTTGTCCACATTTAGAGACAGGTTGTTGGCTCCACACCAGGCTGTTAATCGTTCCACCTCTCCTCTCTGTATGCTGACTCGTCGTTCTTGCTGATGAGACCCACCACTGTCGTGTCATCTGCGAACTTGATGATATGATTCGAGCTGTGCATTGCTACACAGAGTGAACAGCAGTGGACTGAGCACACAGCCCTGGGGGGCTCCAGTGCTTAGTGTGGTGGTGCTGGAGATGCTGTTTCCGATCCGGACTGACTGAGGTCTTCCAGTCAGAAAGTCCAGGATCCAGTTACAGAGGGAGGTGTTCGGGCCCAGTAGGCTCAACTTTTCAATCAGGTGCTGAGGGACAATCGTGTTAAATGCTGAGCTGAAGTCTATGAACAGCATCCTTACATATGAGTCCTTGTTGTCTAGGTGGGTGAGGGCCAGATAAAGAGTTGTGGAGATAGCATCGTCTGTGAAGTGGTTTGGACGATACGCGAACTGCCTGGGGCCCGGTGAGGGTGGAAGCTGGGTCTTGATGTGCCCTATGACGAGCCTTTCGAAGCACTTTATCACGATGGGTAAGAGTGTAATTGGCTGTGGATTCTCTTGGCGTGTACACGCTTCGCCTCTCTGAAGGCGGAGTCTCTTGTTTTTAGCAGCGCACACACCTTAGCAGTCATCCACAGCTTCTGGTTGGAGCGTGTAGTGATGTTCTTGGAGATGTTCACGTCATCAATGCACTTGCCGATGTAGCTGGTCACTGTTGACGTGTACTCCTCCAGGTTGATGAAATCGCCATTGGTTGCAGCTTCCCTGAACATGTCCCAGTCAGTGCATTTAAAACAGTCCTGGAGAGCAGACATGGATCCTGCCTGTAGCTGGTCACTGTTGACGTGTACTCCTCCAAGTTGATGAAATCGCCATTGGTTGCAGCTTCCCTGAACATGTCCCAGTCAGTGCATTCAAAACAGTCCTGGAGAGCAGACATGGATCCTGCTGGCCAGGTTCTTACTTGCTTCCGAGCTGGTCTTGAACGTCTGCTGAGTGGTCTGTATGCTGGGATCAGCATAACAGAGATGTGGTCGGAGTACCCGAGGTGGTTGCGGGGCTTCGCCCGGTATGCGCCCCGGATGTTTGTGTAAACAACATCCAGCGTGTTTTTTCTTCTGGTTGCAAAGTCCACATTCTGATAAAATTTCCTGAGATTTGCATGATTAAAATCTCCGGCGACTATAAACAATCAGTCAGGGTGTGTGTTTTGAAGTTTGCTAATGGTCCTATAGAGTACACTGAGCGCTTCCTTAGCATTAGCGCTAGGTGGTATGTACACTCCGAGCACAATAGCGGTGGTGAATTCCCGGGGTAAATAAAACGAGGACAGAGTTCTTATACCATTCCATGTTGATGCAAACACACAGGCCGCCGCCGCGAGTCTTACTGCACAGAGCTGCATTTATGTTGGCACGAAACGCGGCTAGCCCGTCCAGCTGAATAGCGGCGTCCGGAACTCTGTCGCTCAGCCACGTCTCAGTAAACATGAAAACGCAGCAGTGTCTGTTTTTAACCTAGCATTAGCACCCGCTCGCTTTCTGCGCTTACTCGCCTTCGATTCCCCCTCCTCCATCCCTTCGCCGCAGGCGATGCCGAGGTCTGGAGGCCTGGTTCTCGAAGCATGACGAGGTCGCGTAGCTTCTGCCGCAGGTCATCATTTATTGTGTTGTTTGGGTTATTTCTGAGTTCTTTGATGGTTTTGCGGTTGTACACGAGGACACCGGTTGCTCCGATGTCCATGTGTCCATGTGCATTCAAAATGCCATCAGTAAAATGCACCTGTGTTCGTTGTCCATTTGCCCCACCATCATGGGCCACTCGATCAACACCACTGACATCAGCAAACCGCTTACCCACACTGCCAACTGCCCTGTCAGTGAAAACTGGGATTCATTGGTGAAGAAAACACCTCTACAAATTGCCAGACGGCATCTAATGTGAGCATTTGTCCACTCAAGTCGGTTACGACAATGAACTGCAGTCAGGTCGAGACGAGGACGACGAGCATGCAGATGAGCTTTCCTGAGACTGTTTGTGGCCGTTTGGGCAGAAATCCTTTAATTAGGCAAACCGATTGTTGCAGCAGCTGTCTGGGTGGCTGGTCTCAGACAATCTTGAAGGTGAAGATGCTGGATGTGGAGGTCCTGTGGTTACACATGATCTGCGGTTGTGAGGCCGGTTGGATGTACTGCCAAATTCTCTGCAGCGCCTTTGAAGACGGCCTATGGTAGAGCAATGAACATTCAATCCACGAGCAACAGCTCTTGTAAACATTCCTTCAATCAGCATGACACAACTTGTGGCATTGTGCTGTGTGATAAAACTGCACATATTAGAGTGCCTTTTACTGTGGCCAGCCTAAGGCACAACTGTGCAATAATCATGCTGTCTAATCAGCATCTTCATATGCCACACCTGTGAGGTGAATGGATTATCTCGGCAAAAGGAGAAGTACTGACACAGATTTAGACAGATTTGTGAACATTATTTAAGAGAAATAGGCCTCTTGTGTACATAGAAAAAGTCTTAGATCTCGGCGTTCAGCTCATATAAAATGGGGGCAAAAACAAAAGTGTTGCATTTATAATTTTGTTCAGTGTAGATGGCTTTGTAATTTATACTATGGACTGGCCCACTGATTTAGGTGTGTTGATGTTTTTAAATGACTAAAACAAGCATCAGTCAAAATAAAATAGGCAAAATGTGAGTTTGCCCAAGCAACTGTTGCTTACCTTGGCAAGCCAGTAGGACAGGTTCATCCTAAAGTAACTGCCGTTTTAAACTTTCCTGTGCCTTTTTGTGAGTTATGAAGGTTTTTGGTATGGCAGGCTACTATCTATCAGCTATCTAGCGTAAAACATGTGCCAAATTGAACATGTAAATCATGAACACAGATGATCTGCTGTGGCGACCCCTAATGGGAGAAGACGAAAGAAAGATTATTTAACAAACATCAAGATCCCTGGTGGTCTAGTGTTTACAATGCGGCGCTCTCCCTGCTGTAGCCCAGGTTCGAAACTTGTACATTAATGCACTCGTCTGTTTAGATACAAGCCGTTGTAGCGTGTTGAGCCTGGGTCAAGGGATAGTTCACTAAAACTCCAGTTGCAACACAAATCATATAAGCACAGACAGGTTTCCAAAACTCGTGCTTTTTTATTTTTCTTGGCAACAGCGTTATGGGTTAGTCAAGAAACTTAGAAATGAGCATCAGAAAATAATAAGGACATAATCCTCAGTCTCACACGCACACACACACACACACAAGCGGAAGAATGCAGTGACATGCTTCTCCCAAAATACCGCTATGCTCCAAATAGAAGCGCAACATATTGCATTTAGTGTCTTTCGTTAAAGCCTGTGTAAAGTTCATTAGTTTCAGTGTAGACAGGTACGGCTAAAAATTTAAAAATATTTGTAAAATTCAGTGGGTGTGGCTTATATAAGGCTGTGCTTTATAGTCCGGAAATTGCGGTAGTTAAAAATAGTTGGCTTTGGGGATGTGAGTTTAAAATACATAAAAATTTTCTTCTGACCTACCTGAGAGGTAAATGGTCCTGTAAGGTGCCAAGTTGAAAGCCTGGTCAAAGTTTTCTGCATGGCACATGGAGAGGAAGGTGAGGAGAAGCAGAGTGTTCATCTTGCTATATTGCAGTAATTCACTACAAAAAATAAATAAATCAGAGCAGCATAGTCATTTCAGCATTTCCAGTTTCAACAAAGTACAATTATGTGAAACACTCTAAAACATGTCATTTTAGTGCTCTAATTATCTAAGAAGGACTCATGTTCCTTTAGAAATAAAACTGCTTTTATCCTAAACCGTAATTAACTACCACTTTATTTCTATCTGCAGTAATTCCCTAGTGAACCAATATAATTCTTGTAGAGCAGAGAAAAGTCTCACTGTCACTGCAACTCTGTTCCCTCATTTCATGCAAATCATAAAATAGGATAGCACCAAATCTTATGACTTCATCTTAGGCATCTTCTGAATTCAAAACTGAAATTCTAAATTACATTGTTTTGAGTCATGCTACAACCATGCAGAACACTGTGTGTATTATAAAGAAGCAAGCAATACACATCAACACAAAAAAGCACACAAGCAAACTTTAGCAGACACATGTTTTGGAGTCAGTGGCCCTAGTACAGCACCGACCTTCATCAACACAGCAAATCCTAAAGACAGTAGCATACTTACCATCTTGCACAGTATACAGGCCTAGCTAATAACAAGATGCATGTGCAGAAATTGTCACATATTAATCTGAACTAGAAGGATAGGGCTTTGAACTCTCTCTTGCCTGCTCTCTGCAGTAACACTGATTGCTCCTTTTTCTCTCCATTCATTTCAGAGTGCTGACGCACTTGCAGAGTCTGCCACGTATTTGGTCTGCAGTCAGCAGAACATAATTGTTCTCTCTCTCTGCAGAGCAGCCCCCACCCATTCACCCCTAGTCCAGGCTGCAAATAGTCATTACACATACCAGGAATCAGACAGTGATAGGGGTTGTAAGAACAAACAAGCCCTTTTCTACAGTAGAGACATTTTAGAAATATCCAGTCTAAAATAGCAAATTATTTTCCTGAGGCAAGAAAAAAAAACATACAGTGGGGAAAATAAGTATTTGATCACCTACCAACCAGCAATAATTCTATCTCTCACAAACCTGTTAGTTTGTCTTTGAGAAGCCCTTCTCTACTGTACTAACTACCTGTATTAATTGCACCTGTTTGAACTCGTTACCTGCATAAAAGACACCTGTCCACACACTCAATCAATCAGACTCCAACCGCTCCACTATGGGCAAGACCAAAGATCTGTCTAAGGACAATAAGGACAAAATTGTAGTCCTGAACAAGGCTCTGGATGGACTACAGGACAATAGGCAAACAGCTTGGTAAGAAGGCAACAACTGTTAGTGCAACTTTTAGAAAGAAATTCAAGATGACTGGCAATCTCCCTTGGACTGGGGCTCCATGCAAGATCTCCCCTCATGGTGTATCAGTGATCCTAAAAAAAGTGAGGAATCAGCCTAGAACTACACGGGAGGACCTGGTCAATGACCTGAAGAGAGCTGGGACCACAGTCTCAATGTTACCATTAGTAACACACTACACAGTCATGGATTAAAATCCTGCAGCACGTGCTAGGTCCCCCTGCTCAAGCCAGCACATGTTCCGGCCTGTCTGAAGTCAAGAACACCAAACTAACCATGAAGCATGGGGGTGAAAACATCATGCTTTGTGGGTGCTTTTCTGCAAAGGGGACAGGACAACTGCATCGTATTGAGGGAGGATGAATGGGGCCATTTATCATGAGATTTTGGGCAACATCCTCCTTCCCTCATTAAGAGCATTGAAGATGGGTCATGGCTGGGTCTTCCAGCATGACAATGACCCCAAACACACAGCCAGGGCAACTAAGGAGTGGCTCAGTAAGAGCATTGAAGATGGGTCATGGCTGGGTCTTCCAGCATGACAATGACCCCAAACACACAGCCAGGGCAACTAAGGAGTGGCTCCGTAAGAAGCATTTCAAGATCCTGGAGTGGCCTAGCTATTTTTCTATTGTATTTTGTATGTATTTACCACGAATTAAATCCGTGTATTTATCGGCAGCTTTAAGAAGCTCCACTACTTGCTCTACACGGCCACTGCGCAGGGACTTTTTTTTAACACACTGTATATAAATAAAAATGTATTAATCAATTAAAAATTACTTTAAAATGGTAACTGCCCTGTCTCTTTCGTTTAGTTTAAAATGATCCGAAAGTTTGGAAACTTTCTGCTGTTTTCTTTGGCCTGAACCCTTCGCTGTTTTCTCCCCGATCCTCCATTTTTCATTCTGCAGTGTGTGTTTAACTGTCCAGAGTGCTCCAGGTTTACCAGGTGGTGTGTCAGTAATAATGGTCTGTGGGAAACACAGTGATCCATGTTTAGTTAAATGGAAGCTAAGTAACTACAGGGGAATTAATTTGATCAGTCACACCATGAAGTTATGGGAAAGAGTAGTGGAAGCCAGGCTGAGACATGTATGAGGACAGTGTGACAGCAGCGAAGTGTGCAGTAGGAATGACAGAGTAGGTCAAGGTGGAGGTTGGACTGCATTAAGGATCGGCTCTGAGCCCTTTCCTGTTTGCAGTGGTGGTGGACAGGTTGATGGACGAGGTCAGGACAGGAGTCTCCATGGACTATGATGTTTGCGGATGATATTGTGATTTGTGCTGTGAGTAGGGAGCAGGTTGAGATTAGCCTGGAGAGGTGGAGGTAGGCAATAGAGAGAAAGGGGATTGAAAGTCAGTAGAAGTAAGACAGAGTATGTGTGTGAATGAGAAGAAAGGCAGTGGAAGGGTGCAGCTGCAGGGAGAAGAGGTGGTGAAGGTGAAGGAGTTTTGGTACCTCGGGTCAACAGTGCAAAGTAACGGAGAGTGTGTTAGAGAAGTGAAAGAAATAGTGCAGGCAGGGTGGAGTGGGTGGACAAGAATGGCAGGAGTGATTTGTAATATCTGCAAGAATGAAAGGGAAAGTTTATTCGACTTTGATGAGACCTGCGATGTTGTATGGTTTAGAGACAGTGGCATTGAGTAAAATAGAGGAGAATGGAGGTGGAGCTGGAAGTAGCTGAGTTGAAGATGTTAACGTTTTTCTTGGGAGTGACGAGGATGGACATGATTAGAAATGAGTTTTTTAGTGGGACAGCGCATGTAGGACATTTTGGAGACAAGGTGAGGGAGGCAAGATTGAGATGGTTTGGACATGTGCAGAGGAGGGACATGGTTATATCGGTAGGAGAATGCTGAGGATGGAGCTACCAGGAAGGAGGAAAAGAGGAAGGCCAAGGAGGAGGTTCATGGATGTGAAGGAAGACATGCAGGTAGTTGGTGTGACAGAGGCAGATGTAGAGGACAGGGGGTAGTGGAGATGGATGATCCGCTGTGGCGACCCCTAATGGAAGAAGCCGAAAGAAGAAGAAGAAGAAGAAGACTTACTATTAAGCTGTAGCCACACCCATAGTTTAACCCTAATTTTTTATGAATGTGTGTGTATGTATATGTATATAAATGGAAAGTTGTAATGAAGCCATTACATATATTTCCTTTGTGAAAAGGCTGTTGCAGTGTTGGTTCTGCTGTTGGAAAAGAAGTCTAATAAAAGAAAGCTGCTCTGTTTGACTTAACAATCGTGGTGTCCTCCTCATTCATCCTTCATACAAACACAAAGCAGAGATAATTGGGAAATCGGACCATGCCGCTATATTCCTCATGCCTGTATACAAACAAAGGCTGAAACAGGAATCTCTGGTTCAGAGGGAGGTTGTGCGCTGGACTGACCAATCAGTGGCCATTCTGCAGGATGCTTTAAATGATGACGCAGACTTGGACATGCTCAGATGCAGCTCTAATGACGTTAACATAACACACAAACAGCATGCACGCTGAGAGAGCCGGCAAGGTAAACACGTTCACCATCTCAGAGCATGACGTAAACAGGGAATTTAGGAGAGTGAATACCAAGAAGGCAGCAGGACCGTATGGCATTCCAAGTCGGGGTCTAAAAGCCTGTGCTGACCAACTAGCTAAACTAGCTAGTGATTACTGAGATATTTAATCTTTTCCTGACAGACAGACCACAAGCTGTACGGGTTGGCAAACAAACCTCATCCACCCTCACCCTCAGCACTGGAGCTCCCCAGGGTTGTGTTCTGAGCCCCCTGCTGTACTCACTGTACACATATGACTGGGTGGCCTCTTCCACCTCCACCACCATCATCATGCTGACGGCACTATTGTGGTGGGCCTGATCTTCAACAACGATGAGGCGGCCTACCTACAGGAGATTAAAAACCTGGAGAGATGGTGCCAGGAGGACAATCTTCTCCTGAACGTCAGCAAGACTAAGGAGTTGATAGTGGACTTCAGCACGAAGCAGAAGCGGTCATACCAACCGCTAAACATCAACGGGACCCAAGTCGAGAGAGTGGACAGTGTCCGGTTCCAAGGTGTTCACATCACATAGGATCTGTCTTGGTCCTGTTACACCAAGAAGGCCCGGCAGCGTCTGTACCAACTGAGATGCTTAAGGGACTTTAAACTACCCTCTCAGCTGCCAAAGACTTTCTACACCTGCACTATTGGGAGCGTTCTGACAGGTAACATCACTTTCTGGTTCGGGAAAACACCATGCAGGACAGACGAGCCCTCCAGATGGAGGTGCGGTCAACTTAACCCCACTGGTCACTGCATTCATTAAATACCTAATGTATAATATATGTGATTTTTTTAAATTGTTGTACCTTGTGGAATCTGTTGCAGATGATCTTTGATGTGGATATACAGTGGTGTAAAAAAATGTTTGCCCCTTCCTGATTTTTTATTTTTTTTTGCATTTGTCACACTTTAATGGTTCAGATCATCAAACTAATTAAGATATTAGTTAAAGATAACACAAGTGAACAAAAATCCAAAACTACATGGCTCTTTGTAAAAAAGTGTTTAACCCCCACTCTTGCTTCAGTAAAGGTCAGACACTGAGCAAAAATGGTCTGCATGGCAGAGTTCCAAGACGAAACCTCTGCTGAGCAAAAAAACATAAAGGTTTGCCTCAGTTTTGCCAGAAAACATTTTGATGACCCCAAAGACTTTCGGAAAAATACTGTGTGGACAGACAAGACAAAAGGAACCTTTTGGATGGTGTGTGTCCCATTACTAAAGCAAACCTGGGTTCTGCAGCAGGACAATGATTTAAAACACACCAGCAAGTCCACCTCTGAACGGCTGAAGAAAACTAAATGAAGATTGTGGTGTGGCCTAGCCAGTTCTGATCTGAATCCTATTGAGATGCTTTGGCATGACCTTAAAAAGGAAGTAATTGCAAACACTTGATTGCAGTTGTTGCTGCTAAGGGTGGCCCAACCCTTAAGGTCCCCTGGTGGTCTAGTGGTTAAGACGCAGTACTCCCACCGCTGCGACCCGGGTTCGATTCCCGGGTCAGGGGACCATCCCCAGCCACTCTCAGTGCCGGTCCCAAGCCCGGATAAATTGGGGAGGGTTGCGTTAGGAAGGGCATCTAGCGTAAAAACATGTGCCAAATCCAACGTGCGGAGGATCCGCTGTGGCGAACCCTAACGGGAGAAGCCGAAAGAAACTTATTTATTTAAAAACTGCATGTTGTGTTCACTTGTTTTACCTTTTACTAATATTTAAATTAATCTGATGATCATCACTAGATTGCTTCAGAAGACATTTATTAAACTCACAGAGTCTTATGACTTACAATTAAGCTCGTTCTGTTTTTTTTTTTCCAGAACATGGAAACTGTACCTATTCACTTGCATTGTATGGGTATGTCATACCGCCATCAAAATATGAGTCACATGACTTACAAGCAGTAATTGTTGTGCATCACTGTGATAATCTGATATTTTTCAAAATATTTTATGGTGCTCAATGTCATGTGTATTGTTTTTAATCTATCAATATTTTTCTTTACCAGTGCTGAAGGCTTGATCCAAGGCTTCTCTGTCTGGTGCTGTAATATTTTGCTTCCACTTTACATGGTCACGTTGAATTAGTGTCATTTCTTTGTTCATTTTTAATCAAGTGTATAGGATTGTGTGTAAGCTCTTACTTCTTTCCATTAGTTTACCAGTAATAGTCTGTCTGTTACAACATGTTGATGTTACATTTCTTCCTTTAATGTTCAAGATAAAAATAACTCTCAGTAGCGTATCTATTATTTTTTTTTGTTTCAATCCTAAAATGAACACAATTTTTTGGAACTCTAAAACTAGTCAGAAGACAGTGTGGCATATCCTTTATACAATATTCAAATGTTAACGCTTGTTGTTTTGTCTACTGAAGGAGGACAGAGTAAAACTGACAGTGGTGCCAAGCAGAGGACTGCCCTTGACAAGAAAAACATGGCAGTCATTTATGGTAAGTGAAGATTTGCTTTGCTTCCGAAATTGCATACTGTGTGAATAGGTGCTACATTTAAATATTAAATTACTTTCCAACCATAAAAAAAACTGCAGGTTATAGGAATAAAATGTTAGACTTACTAAATTAGCCATGTTGTTACTGTCATGTAACTTACCAGCATTAGTGCCATCCCTTCAATACCATTCATAATCTTTCTTTTCATAATTTTGTAAATTCGGACATGCTTCTCTGTTGACATACTGTTTTTCACATACATGCATACATACAGTATGAATTGGTATGCAACGATACCACACAGCATGTAAACAGTGCTGTATTCATAAAAAGAAACACAGAACCAGAACAACAGAGAGCAGAATGGAGTTTTTAGACATTACATTTATATTTTTAACTGTGGGTGCTGACTTCCCGGTTCATAACACCTTCATATGTGGCTTTAAAATTATCCAGGCAGATAGGTTTACCACGTACAGTGGTAATAAGAAAGGTGGTGGGAATACTGTGTGTTGAATTAGAGATGGTGTAATCCCGGATATTGAACCTTTAGCTGTGAGTATGCGCTCATATTATTTACAGAAGGAATTCTTCTCTGCTATTTTAATTGCTGCTTACATTCCCCCGACAGCTGACCTGACAGTGGTGTGTGATGCCAAACAGGTCACTTTTGCTAGGTAACAGTGTGAACACCCCAAGGCATTTGTGACCATAACTTGTGACTTTTGTGAATTTATTATTATTTTTTTTTATATTTATTTTTTTTTACCATGTCAATCTCTAAATAAAAAACCTGACTGCTGTCAGCTCTCAGGGCCACTAACGAAACCGGCAAGCCCATAGGGTGGTCCATGTCAGTCTTAGTAGCAACAGAAAGGCAACTGTGGCTCACACTGTCAGACATCCAGCTAGTGCAGCAAGTCAGCCTGATATGCCTGCAACACCGCCATGGTGTGCTGGGACACAGCGGCTTGACATTGTTCTATACCCATGTTCTTTCAGTGCCATGACGTGTGAATACAATGTCGATTTGGGGCTAAAGGGGCGGGCCGAAAAAGGCTTCACAAGTCCCATAGTGTTGCGACGCAGCTCGAAAGTAAGAAAGTTAAGGAAAGTAAGAAATTATTGAACCAAAATATGGAAGAGATTCAAACAACATATAAATTAGTTGAGGGAGAAAAAACATACTAAAGAAGACTTTAGAAGTAGGTGAAGAGATTGCAGAGCTGTAGAGAGAAAGATTCAAGACAGATCAGGGGAAATATGAAAGTTTAAACAAGACAATTAAGGAAATTAAACCTATGGTGTTAACCCCTTCATTGTAAAGAAGTAACAACAGGCGAAAAGTGTTAAGAAACAGAACCACACTAAGAGCCCCAATCCAACAGCTGTGTTATGCTATCTAGCTATACCTATTGTGGCCAGAAAGAGACTGAAGGAGGAAAAAGAGTAAAAATGTAAAGTAACAAGCAAATAACAAGAAGAGGAACAAAGTAAAGAAGAACAATAGGAGGAGTATGATGAGCCTGAAGAACAGGAGGGCACACACTGGCCTGTAACTTAACTCCAGGTGCACAAAGATGCATCACACAGTTTGAGCAAAACACAATGGGACATCAGTTGGCACTCAGAGACATTAAAGCTATTCTAGCCCAGACCATAAGTAAAGCAAAGTCAGTGGAAGGGATGAGAGAAGCAAGAGTAGATTCCAGGTATGATGACTTCCCATTTGGTCTGTTCCAGACTGATATCTGGAGAACACTGAAAAAACAGTACCCCACTAAGCTGGATCCAAAAAGACTGGAAACTATACAATTGGGGGAATAAGAGAATGTGGCCAAGTTTATTTAGAACTTCCTAGATGCCTGGAGGGAGGAAACAGGAACCTGACCCAAGTAAAAGGTGGTGTCTGATGGTGCTGAAAAAGACACTTCCTACTGAAGTGCAAGACAACTGAAAGGAGTGATAGGTCTTCTGTGACATTGTACTTATGCCTTTCAGGCCAAAACTCTAAAACAATACCAGACAAAGAGAAAGGAAAAGAAAGACGAAAGTGAGGCCTTAAGAACATAACTATAATGGCTATCAATAGGAAGTGTCCACAAAGAACCTAGGGAGACAGAGTGGAAAGAGCAGAAAGGCATGGCCAGATACTAGGACCACAAGGGCCAGCATCATCTGTCTAACAGGAGGACAGGGCCAAGAATTGGACAGAGTTAGTATAGGATAAACCCCAATGCCATTTAGTGGTCAATGGTTAGGACCAATTAAAAGAATGCCACCATGTTACTATGCCCTTGCTGCAGCTGCATATGCCAAATCATACCAAAAAGTGTCTGTGATTAATATAGGGGTATGATATAATTTTCTCAGCACTAAAACTGACAATAGAACATTTTAAAACAGTCAACCCTGCTGAAAGAATGGGGACCCCTTTAGGATAAATTATTGTAGCACTATGCTTCAAAATACTTAGAAAAGCCCCATAGCGACCAAGGGAATTACACATAATTGATTGGATTAGGAAAAGGCCCCAGGAAAAAGCACCATTATTAGTAAACAGAACAGAATGAAAATCCCAGTATAACCCAGTATAAGTGTTAGAAAATAATGCACAACTCATGACACAAGGTTCTGAAACGGGTGGGAAAACACACCTCATCCACCCTCACCCTCAGCACTGGAGCTCCCCAGGGTTGTGTTCTGAGCCCCCTGCTGTACTCACTGTACACACATGACTGTGTGGACACTTCCAACTCCACAACCATCATCAAGTTTACTGACGACACCGTTGTGGTGGGCCTGATCTCCAACAACGACGAGACGGCCTACCTACAGGAAGTTAAAAACCTGGAGAGATGGTGCCAGGAGAACAACCTTCTCCTGAACGTCAGCAAGACTAAGGAGTTGATCGTGGACTTCAGCACGAAGCAGGAGCGGTCATACCAACCGCTAAACATCTGCGGGACTCCAGTGGAAAGAGTGGACAGTTTCCGGTACCTGGGTGTTCACATCACACAGGACCTGTCTTGGTCCTGTCACATTAACACCCTGGTTAAGAAGGCCCGGCAGCGTCTGTACCATCTGAGACGCTAAAGGGACTTTAAACTACCCTCTCAGGTGTTTAAGACTTTTTACACCTGCACCATCGAGAGTGTTCTGACGGGTAGCATCACTTCCTGGTTCGGGAGCCATCCCAACAATGGACTCTTTTCTCTGTTGCGTTCGGGGAAACGCTTCCGCTCCCTGAAGGCGAACACAGAGAGAATGAGGAGGAGCTTCTTCCCGCAGGTCATTCGGAGTTTAAACCAGGAAACACCCAGGATCTAAAAACTGGATCTAAAAACTGGCCCACACCCTTTTTTTCCCCTGCACAACCACACTTTTCGTGCTACGGCACATTATACACTGGACTTGCACAGCACAGTGCACTTTACACTACATTTCATTATCATATTTTATTTTTCATATTTATTTCATATATTTTTATATTCTCTTTTTTTATACCACACCTTACTGCACACGGACACTCATGGACAATCAATACCATGCCTAACTTGTTTACTGTTGTTTACTGTTGTTGACTGCACACTACCAAAAACATTTTCTGTGTATGTGTATATATATGTATATATGTATATGTATGTATATATACATATATATGTATATATCTTTACATCTTTATTTATCTGCCTTCTTTTCTTATTATGTTTTTCTTTAAATTTTGTTATTATATTTATATTTTTATTCTCCTTTTTTACCCTATTTTATTCCCTCATGCCGGACCGTCGTCAAAAGCATTTCACTGCATGTCGTACCCTGTATGTATGTGTTTGTGACAAATAAAATTTGATTTGATTTGATTTGATTAAAGTAGAGTAGTGTAGAGTAGAGTAGTGTA
>MU551584.1:31639-42301 GCA_024362625.1 Silurus asotus
TATATATATATATATATATATAAACTTGTCTGTTATCTGCAATAAACTGAAGAAGAACATTTGCGCTATTCTGTGTGATTTTTCCCTAATCAGAAAAGGCACCACGGGGATTGTAGATCGCATGGAAAACCTCTCCAAGAATTAAGTTTTTTTTTGGGCATGATAAAAATCTAACAAATGGTAATTGGGGAGTTTCTGAAGGTAATGATAAACCAGGATGATCAATGTGTATAAAAGCAGAAAGGATTGTCATTTGATTTTAGACCATCTCTGACATATCATGAGTATGCTCTCAGGTTGATTGTGGTTCACTGCAATAAACTTTACTTTTCTCATCCACGTTTTCTTGAATTATTTGAAAGGATATTTTACAGCATTGATTCTGGAAGTCCCAGCTGATGTTGTGTAAATGAAATAATTTCCGACATATGGTTGTCAGAAATGGGCTTCTGACAAAGCTGGTCAAACTACTCCTCCACCACAGGCTGCAGCATCTCACAGGTGACAGAGAGACCAGTACTACTAGCTACCTTTTAGTCTTTAGCACTGTGCCCACTCAGCTGATACCCCAATGTTCAGTTGTGTTAATGTTTAACAATAGATTAAATAAAAAGTTAATGTGACCATGATTAACTATAAATCATTCTGAAGGTCTAAGCTTCAAGCATCAATTTTAAATCAGTTTTTCAATGAAAGAATGTATAACGAATGTATTTGGCCAAAAGACAGAAAATTTAATTTGTACTTTGTGGGACAATGAAGAAAAAGTTAGATGACTGGGAAGAAAAGAAGAAGACAAAAAATGTAGAAGGTGTTAAAGGGAAAAATGAAGGAAAAAGACAGCATACAGAAAAACAGGAAAAGAAAGGAACAGCGCCACCCTCGGGGTTGTATGATGGGGACAATTGGCCACCGTCTTACAATAAAGCATGCCTTCCCAAAACAGCAGGACTCTACCCAGAACTTGAGATTGATGGTAATAACTGGACTATGAGAAATAAAAGTGCATAGAGTTCTAAATGGATGTTACAGACTTGAAGATGATGAACAAAAGAGCCAAACCATCAAGAATGCGAATGGATTTGTGTCCCGGACCATTGCTCCAAACAAAACAAGCAGAAGACCAAGAACACACTCCGAGCATTACCCTTAGACCAGCACACCCCAAGAACTAGTAAAAAGTAAACAAAACAGGAGACCATATCCGAATGGGGTGGAACCAACAGGTTTAAACTTTTCAAAGACAGGCAAGAAGAAGATAAGAGAAAGAGCAGAATCAAGGAATGAGTCAAGGCCCGGAGTCACGTCTGCAAGAGAGTGAAAGAGCATATAGCCAAGGAGAAGTAAACAGCAAACTAGTAAAAATGGGCCAAAGAAGCACAAGCCAAAGCAAAATATCATGTGAAAGAGAGCCTGGATAAGACAAGTACCGAAACAACACCTTGATAACACCAGAGGGAGAAAAGAAACAAGTATTATGGAACATTAAGGACCCCGACACATTATAGTTGTGCTACAACTCTTGAAAGAGGGATAGAAGAGTGGTGGCAACCAAGCAAATCCAAGTATCTGAAGTGAATAAAGTAGTGATGAACAAAATGATAAAGAGGAAGACATGGAGCACAGAAAAAAGGCACACACAGCAACAGATTGTACGACAGCTTCCTCTAACAGTAAAAGGAAAAGAGGTCCAACACATACCTTGGTCATTTATGGATGTAATAGGGCTGATGAATAGGCTGCCAGATATGTGTAAAGGAGCACTTATCTATATCACATAGGATTCATTACACAGTTTTAAGACAAAACAATGGGACACCAGCTGGCACATGAAGACATCAAGGCTATTTTAGCCCAAACCATGCGCAAAGCAAAAACAAATTAATTAAATTAATCAAAAATGAAGCAAAAATAACCGGTTGCAGAGGACCCCAGATGGCCCATTTGGCCCATTTTAAACTGACATCTGGAGCACACTAAGAAAAGAATACCCCACAAAGTTGGATCCAGAAAAACTGGAAACTATTTGACTGGGAAAAGAGGAAAATGTGGCTAAGTTCATCCAGGTCTTGCAAGATGCATTGGAGAGACGAAACGGTGCACCCTGGGATGAGTCTGCCACGAGTAAAAGATGGTTCCAAATGGTGCTAAAAAAGACACTTCCTGATTAAGTACAATGACAACAGGAAGGGGTAATCCATTTTGTGAACCAGTACTGGAAAAAAAAAAGAAAAACAAAGAGGCAAGTGAGGCCTTATTAAAAGAATTGTATAAGGCCCAACTGGGAGAAATGGCAAGAGGACAAATAGAAGCGAAAGGATACCACTGTGAAACACCCTATACCCCAGTCACAAACCCAAGGGATACAGGCCACAATGCAAGTAGGTGCATGGTGATTAATGAAAAGGATGTAAAGTATAGAATCAGAATCAGAATCAGAATCAGGTTTATTGGCCAAGTGTGTTGACACACACAAGGAATTTGGTTCCAGCTGTTTGTTACTCTCAAAAGTACAGACATAAATAAAAACCTGTACAAGACAAAACAAACACGACAAGACAAAAACAGACTATACAAGACAATACAGACAATACAGACTGTAGAATGTTTGACAAAGTGTATTGGCTAGAGTATGCTTAAACCCATGCATCAGAGTTATGGAGCACATACACCCAATGGAAACCATGGCTTACACACATGCACCCAGACTGCAAAGAAACTGAGGGACTTTTGCACTGCACTATCAACTATGATCCATAAGGATCTGATAAAGTACACCCTCTTATGGGAAGAACAAATGGAAGGACACAAGTATGATATGAAAACTACAGAAATAATAATCGGGGCACAAAGAGTAGCAGCTTTTGCACAACTACCAGAAAAAGTTTTAAACTGTTACCAAGTGGACAATGCAGTGCCCCATGTCTCGTAGTGTCTCGGTTTCGCAGTCCAATGAAAGAGCAGCACCAACAGGATTCACGTTGGTATAAATAATATGAAATGGGAAAGCAACCCTACAAAAAACATCTATAATTACCATGGGGCATCCAGTCATGCTGTATACCACACATGGTCTATGTACATAACTAACTAGCCAACCCTTTGTTATTAACATTTTGTGGTGAACAATATATAATGTAATCTTGTTAGTACCCGAACTGACGATAGAGCGTTGCAAAACTGTCAATTCTGCTGAAAGAATGGTGACCCCATTTTGACAGAACTCCGCACAATTGTTCCAAAGAAACCGAGAAATTCTTGAAAGCACATGCAAATGTGAAAAATCAAACTTTGCCTAATGCAGATCTCATTCTATTTGTTGATATACTATTTCCGCCGTATCAGTGCCTCAGCCTTGCTCTGTTTAGGTAGCAGAAATTAAAGCATTGGCCGCAGCCTGCAAGCTGGGACGAGGGAAAACATGCAAGATATACTCAGATTTGGCCTATTTGGCAAGGTACTAAGATTTAGTCCTATGTGTCGCCCGGCCTCATATCTTTCACTTTTGAGTAAAGAAGCACATGGGCAGAAATTGTTAGAAATATTCTAAAAAACTTGGTTGATAGAAGTGGTCACTGCCGCAAAGGAAGATGCTAAATCGGCAGCCAAATTTTTGTGTGGGGAAGTAATCCCCAGATTCGGAATTCCAGACCTCCTAAGCACAGACAATGGTTCACATTTTGTGAACAACATGAGCAAGTGCATTACTCAAGCTTAATGTATAGGACACAAGTTAGGATGTGTTTATCATCCCCAATTGCATGGCATGGTAGAAAGGGCAAATGGTGTAATTGAAGCAAAAGTAGCAAAGATTTGTGCCGACACACCCTTAAGTTGGGTAGATGCTCTACCCTTAGACCCATGCCTGTTCCATTAACTAGGGGCCCGTATAAAGGACCGTCCCTTTAAACAACTTGTAGGCGAACCCTAATTATGTCAAACAGCTAACAAAAATCCATTGGACTTTGTTTTCACAGACAGCAGACGCTACCCACATAGAGCAACCTACAAACAAATGTACCATCAAACCAGGAGACTGGGTACATTAGACACTTTAAGAAATAGCATTGGGCTAAGCCACATCGAGACAGCCTGTTCAAGGTGATATTGACAACCCCCACAGCAGTAAATGTAGAAGGTAAGGAACACTAGTACCATCTTAATCACTGCAGTAGGGCACGAGAGGGCACACAAAGCACAAATGACAAGGGGGAAGCCCAAGAGGAAAGAACACCAACACAGCTACAAGACTCGGATCAAGGCACATCCATGCCCAGGCACAGAAGTGACAGGAACAACAGGCAGTTAAAAAGCATTTGACATCCTCACCTGAGAGTGAAATTGAAGGGCCATCATGTACTACTGCAAAACAGACAATTTCGGACAAATACAGAAACACTGACTCGCTAGAAGCTGGATTGTATTCGGTAGTTGGAGAACCAAGTTCAGAGACTGACGAACAAGCACACAAGGAATCATTGCTAGACTTGTTGTTGCAAAGTGTAGAGGAGCAAGATCTGCAACCCTTGGTCCCGGATCCCCCTGCCGTATAAACACCTCCCAGGACGATACATATTTACTGACTTAGACTTCACCTTTGACCCATAGTGGCACACCGTGTTGAGAAAGTGGTGGGGATAGACTGACGGGTTCTACTCTGTACCCTGCACTTAAATTAGATACTGCCAACTTTCGTGCTACTGCAGCATCCATGCCGCACAACTGCAGAGGATGGCCATAGGTCATACGTGTATGCACGGAGATATAATTGGAGACTGATTGTGCAGGTGGTAAATAGAAAAAAAATCGCTTTCATAAAGCGGTGGGAACAGGGAACTTTATGAAAGCGATTTTTTTTTCTATTCACCACCTGCACAATCAGTCTCCAACACGTAGTCCATAGTCTGCTCTGCATCCCCTGATGCATCCATCACTTACTAAAGCCTCATCCCAAGTCTTGTATAGTCCATGTGGATAGTGGCTCGGATCTTATGGATCCCTATTTCCTTGACCACCGCATACTTGAAACCACCCTGTACCAGTTCGCTCTGTGCCGCACCTTCATTTGCCTTTATCCACTCCTACCCCCTTAATTGAGCTCTTCCTAGTGAATGTATGGAAGCTCTAGGACAAACTGGTGGAGTTGATGTTGAGGCTTTTAAGCCTGTAGGATAAATTATTAGAGCACTGATGAGAAAAAAACCCAAAGCCCCAGGTGAAGTACACAAAATTGATTGGATTAGGAAAAGTCCCCAAGACAAAACCCCAGTAACAGTAAACAGAACAGAATGGAAAGTACCAGTATGACCCAGTAAAAGTGCAAGAAAATAATGCACAACTCATGACACAAGGTTCTGGAAAGTTTTTAGACAGATTTGTTAACAATATTTAAGAGAAATAGGCCTTTTGTGTAAATAGAAAAAGTCTTAGATCTTTGAGTTCAGCTTATAAAAAATGGGGGCAAAAACAAAAGTGTTGCTTTTTTTGCTCAGTATACATATCAGAAATGCTGATATTCATGAGCAAATACAATGGAAAAATTTGGGACAATTAAAGAACGAGGTACTTACATTTGGTGTAATGTGGAAGGTCTGTTTTTAGCTCTGGTTTTATACCTTCCTCTTTTATTTAAAGAGGCACACAGGCCAGATCATTGTGGAAAGGTGGAGATCATTAGAAAGATCCGCAAGAACTGGTGGTCTCCATATTTAGAACATATGGTTGATCAGGCCCTCTTAAGATGTGCACAATGTCAGAGACTTAAAAGTGAAAAAGTGTCAGAGACTTAAGGGACAGGAACCAGTCGGTATGTGGCCACATTCGTGAGTCAGGTGAAGATGTAAAATACAGCAGAGTATCAAGAAACAGTGCATATTCAGCAGACACATGCGTTAGCAGAAACTAGCGATACCGTTTTTTAAGTAAGTACATGTGCCCTTGTGCTAGGTTACGCGGTACATGAATTCGCCTGGCTAAAACATATTTTCTTTAGCACTGATTTAAGCATGTATGCAGAATCATGTGTCATGACATTAGTATGCTCTCTGGTTAATTGTGGTTTTACTCCAAAAAACTATTCTGCTTTTTCTCATCCATGTTTCTTAAAGTCTTTTTTGAGAAGGATTATTGGTATAGACATTATTGGTACCAGAGGACCCAGCTTTTGTCGTTGCAATCTTTTTTGCTCCAACATTCTCACTGCAAAGCATAGTGGAGGAGGTAAAACTGTTGATTTAATCAACAACTTGCTATCCCATCTGGTTTGCACTTAGTGGGACCATCATTTAATTTCCAACTGAACAAAGACCCCAAACACACCTCTAGGTAATGTTAGGGCTATTTGTTTAAAATGGAGTGTGATAGAGTACTGTGTCAGATGACCTGGCCTCCACAATCACCTGATTTAAATTCAGTTGAGATGTTTTGGGATAAGCTGCCGGTGAAGCAAAAGCAGCCAACAAGTCTTCAAGACCTCTGGGAACTTCTAAAAATTACTACTTTATAAGGCAGACTGAGGAAATGCCAAGAGTGTGCAAAGCTGCCATCATTGTTTGGATGTCTGTATTCTGTATTCATTTACAATGTTGAAAATAATAAAAAATAAAGAAAAATTACTGAAGGACTTTTGCAAACAGTGCAAAACACTGCATTTAAAATCTCTATCATGCTAAGAAGAAGGCAAGCATGAACATGATCCAGAAATGCTGCCATCCTTTCTGGGCCAAAGTTCATTTAAAATCTACTGAGGCAAATTGGAAAACTGTCCTGCGGTCAGACGAATCATTTCTATTTGGAAACGATGTGCACCATGTCATTTGGACTAAAGAGGAGAGGGAACACCTGGCTTGTTATCAACACTCAGTTCAAAAAGCTAAATCTCTGATGGTATAAAAACTGCCTGTGAAATGGGCAGCTTGCACATTTGGAAAGGCTCCATCGAAGCTTAGACTGAAAATGCTTCCATCCAGCATATGTCTTTTTTCACAGAAGGTTTTGTATATTTGAGCAAAACAATGTTAACTGCATATTAAACCTATTAAAATGGCATGACTTCGTAGTAGAAGGTGCTAAACTGGCCTGCCAGCAGTTTAGACCTTCCACCATTTGAAAAAATCATGAAACAAAAAATACAACAAAGGTCACCCAAAACTGTTGAGCAGCTATAATCCTGTATTAGACATACATGAGACAACATCCCTCTCCCAAAACTTCAGCAAATGGTCTTCTTCGTTCCTACATGTATATGGACAGAAGACATGATGCCACACAGTGGTTACCATGGCCCTGTCCCATCTTTTTGAAACCTGTTGCAGCTAATACATTAAAAATGACCTTGTATTTTCTTTTATGGTAAATATTTTCATATTAAACATATGATATTTTAATTTGATATTTTAATTTGAATTGTCAAATTAAAATGATATTTTAATTTGAATTGTCAAAAAAAAAAATGCAATGATTTGCAAATATCATAAATACATATTCTATTTACATTTAAAAAAAGATTTTGTGTCCCAAACTACATTTACATTACTACATTTCAAAGTCAAATATCTTACTTTTTACTCAACTATCTTTTGCAAAATCAGTTGTTCCTTTTTTATTTTGCGTGAATAGAAACTTAACTGATTATGACACATAGCAAGCCACTAATCAGGATAGAGTGCGTGCTCTGGTTTAAACTTCAAGTTTCAATTGCTACTTGGTGGTATATACTTAGCACAAACATACAGTTCAGCTTTAGTTCAAAAAACATTTTCAGAGTAATAAATTATGAAAAAATATCCTGAATCTAGCTTGCACCTGTATCCTTATTTGAACAATTTTATTTTAAGTAGCTGAAAAGAAGGTTTTGGGGTCATGATAATTTTTAATAGATATCAATCAGTGGTTATCAGTGCTAATTTATATCATTCTATTAATATATTGGTGTGCTAAAAGTAATTTTTTTCTCATAAACTGAATTAATTAAGCAAGAGTTTTATGACAAAAATGATAAGACATTGTAGCTATAATAAATCATAATACTTTTGATACTTATATACATTTAAAGGCAAATTTATTTTACTTAAGTGAAAGTTTAAAGGGAGCACTTTTACTATAATTGGAGCTACTGTATCTCTGCTTTAACTCAAGTATATGGTTTGTGTACTTTGTTCACCACTGTATGTTTATTTCACTTAAAAATCTATTTTATGTCTTTTTTTAAACTAATATTACAAATAACAAAGAGTTCTGTTAAGAAAGGGACCTCCACCCTATTCCTGTGGTAAATGGGGTAAGATCATTTCACAGTCCACCCATCCTGGATGACAGTTAGAAGTCCACAACGTCACCCTCGTACCACCTTGGCTCACACAATGACCTCTCAGTATAGCTGAATACTGCACTCAGCAAGAAATTACTTGTTTCAATGCTGTGTGCATACAGACTTTCAGATCAATACATCTTTCAGTAAAAAAAAAAATGTAATTAAATGTAATTAATTTAAAACATTTAATTTAATATACATTTAGATTTCCTCATAAAAGTCACTTGCACAGGTATTTTTGTTGCATGGCAATTTTTCTTTTTCAAAAACAATTCAGCGGGAGTCTTTTTTTCAATGTTTCTATTGAACATTACAATGTGTGTTTTTGATTTTAAGTGGTAAGAGAGTAAGTCCTGGCAAAGAAAAACTTTTAAATTATTACATATACAGTATATTATATGTATGTATGTAGGTATGTATTTATGCATGCATGTATGTATGTATGGCTACACACATTGAATATGAAATGTTTAAAAAAAAAACACATGCATTGTTGTAGAAAGTTTAAAAAGGGGTCTATCATCTTATTGTATGACACTCTCTATGAGTGTTATGTCCAAAGTCTTAACACATTTAGCCTCAAATGACTTTAAATAAATAGGTTTTTACAGTCTTATTAGGATCTAAGTACGACAAGGTAATAGTTTCCATAAATAACTAGATCTAATTTAATTGCTCTGGTGAATTATTTCGTTTGGACTGTGGCAACGGTAGTGATTAAAAGTTATAATGTTTTTCTTTACAGCGAAGCAAATAGTGCACTTGTATTCCTTATGCATCATTATCAAAATTAAGTTCACTACTACCTTTAAAAGTAAGCCAAATACGTTTCTTCTGTGTGAATAAACAAGAGAATGAAAGTTAGAAGTCATGTATGTCTTACCTCGCGAAGAGGAGAAATTGAGTCTGCTGCCGTATAATTTCTGAAACGCGTTTTCCTTTTACTCGCGCCTACGTCATGCTAGGTAACGACTGAAAGAAGCACACGTCGTTGCTTTGACTGCTTTTAATAGACAGTCCATTCAACCTTTTTTTTTTTTTTACGATTAGCTCCAGGAGCAGAATGATGACAGCTTCACGACGTCGAAAATGCTCGTCTGTCAGGACAAGCCACTATGGTGTACAGTGTTTGTTTTTTTTAAAAAGTTTAAAGTGTATAAAGTTTCAATGTATGAAGAAGTTGTCATAAAGTGGCTGTGTGTGCCTGTATGTCCTTTCTTTGCTAGCGTGTTTAAAATATCATTTAGCCTAATTTGAGACTTCTGTGCAGGATAAGACAAGGAAATGAAGGATAAAATGAATAATATAAAAATCTTGTCATTGAAATTTCAAGCAGCAACAGTCCAGGACAAGAGTATGAGCAGTATAAGACTATACTATGCAAATCCGGCAGTATGACATGTAGTGTTATTTCACCGATTACTTCAGTATTGCACTGTTTGTAACGTGCTATTCGGTTTGCCAGTATTCGAGGTAAAGAGTTGGAGGTACAGTATTTGCAGGATTCTTGTGTTAAGTACAAAATATTTAATCATTCCAAATAAAAACTACAAAAATATTGTAAATACTAAAAAAAAATGTTTTATAGCACTTTAACTAATTTTAAGATGTTTTATCGTCCAGGACAGCTTCAACTCGTTTTACACTGGCTGTGTGACATATCACACCAACTGCATTAAATGCCTGAGTAAGTTATAATTGTATAAATCTTGAAATCACATGATTGAGAGCATCTTTAACAGTTAAAAAATGCTTAACTCATATAATATATTTAGTTAATGCTTCATGATATTTCCTAATTATATGGGATCTGCAAATAAATAAATTTGTATTGATAGTGATAGACATGTTAATGTAATAGAATTTCCTATGCATTTAGTTTCTGTTTAGTGTAAAGGGTGAAGCTGACTCTACACATTACAATATGTTGTTTGGTATTTAGTGGGAAACCCGGGATCCACAATTTACCCACCTGTGGTAGAAGTAATTTGTAGAACAGGGAGGTGGAGCAAGCATAGAGTTAGGGTCTGCCTTTGTTGTGGTGAAATATATCAGGAAATGTATCAATAATAAATGAGATTCTCTTTTTTTTATAGATAGATAGATAGATAGATAGATAGATAGATAGATAGATAGATAGATAGATAGAACATATGTACAATGAATAAATATAAAGGCTATAGCAGTGCAGAGATGTGTGGATATTGTTGAGAAGATAATTGGTTCTAAGGCTATAGAATTGGAAAAATAAAAATTAACAAAATATGTGCAGAAGTAGAAGGTTAAAAGGTTATGGCATTTAAAAAAAATGTGCAAGCTTAATAAACAAGTCCAATATATATATATATATA